>JASPKZ010003848.1:600000-970000 GCA_030220185.1 Diploptera punctata | reverse complement strand
ATATTGCGTTCCTTTGGCAATAAATAGTATGATCTGGTTGCAGTGATAAACAAAAGAAACAGTAGAAGTGTACCTATCGTTTCTCATTTGTTTTCAAACATCGCCGTTTACATTAAATACGTATATAAATATTTTAAAATAACTATAGTTAAATAACGATTTGTGAGTAAACAGCTTAATTTTATTCGTTAAATAGTCCTAACAAATGCCACTCTTGATTTACAAATTCTCTAGATAAATTCACTCCTCACTTCGTGAGTCGTGAATGTATCGATAATTTGGAAATCACTCGTGGCATTACTTATGATAAACTTGTATTACACAAAGTCAATGAAAACCCAAATCACCAATTAAAAAAGTTAAGAGAATCAACGCGTTTCAGTAGCGACGCTACCATTATCAAGACTCAATACTGACTGAAACAAAAAAAATACACAAAGTCAATAAAAACCTAAATCACCAATTTAAAAACGTTAAAAGAGTTAACGCGTTTCAATAGCGATGCTACCATAATCAAGACTTAATATTAAGTCTTAATAATTGTACCGTCGCTACTGAAACGCGTTAAATCTTAACTTTTTAAATTGGTGATTTGGGTTTTTATTGGCTTTGTGTAATATAATAAGAATTGTACGGTATCTTTACACTTTTTTTTTTTCCTTTCTCATATAAGCACTGAATACATACATAGACCCAAAATGGAGATTTAAATTCCCTACCTTTCGTACCGGGAATCAAACCCGAGACAAAGTGGAGAGTAGGGTTTCTACAGACTTCGCCACGGCAACAAAATGAAGATTCCGAGGTTCCGGATTCAAACTCGGGGCGGGATTGATGCGAGGGAAGTAAAGCCATGGATCCCGTAACGTAGTTTTACAGCGAGTAAAATAATGTTTTTTTGTATTGTATTGTAAGCCTATGTTTTCCCTTTACAGAGATTTAGGCGCTCTCCCCCTACAGGGAAGAATTTGAACCATACTAATTTAGTTACACTTGTTTTCGTATAGATGTAATTTTGAGTGGTCCGTGGTCAGCGTTCCGCCTCATACTGACATCTAAGAAACCAAGGTAGTACTAGGACGGGAAAATTCGGTAAATTTTAATTAGAGGCCTTTTCATTCAGGCTTAAGGATTTTTTACGAGCCTGAAAATCTTCAGACTCGGGACCCACGGCTTAAAGTCACTCCCGGAGGACTTGCTCCTTGGATTTTTCCGTCCTAAAAATCCATCGACTACGGCCGGGTTTGAACCCGAGACCCTCGGGACCAGAGGCAAGGAGCATAACCACTAGTCCACCGCGGCTGACAGTAAAATAATATAAAGTCTGAAATAAGAGGCTTCTGAACAAATTAGATCGGCTCTTCCACATCCAGATTGCAACACTAATTACTTCTGTTGTCAACGAGCGTCGGAAATAAAATAATTCTCTTTTTATACACAGAAAAACAGGTTAAAGCAAATAAACGCCCTCGAACCCTTAAACTACACATATCTGAGCGTCTATAAGGCGATTTAGAAGTGGAGACAGGTATGGAGGTATGCAAGGACCTGTGGTTGAGCAGCGAATACAGGATACTTGGGAATGTGCGACAGATCTCCGAATGCCGCCATACGCAAGGATTGTCGTTAACCCGCCCTGTCCCATATGAAGAGGACGAACGACTTGAAAACGTAGGTGAATGAACGATTAGCAGATGTTCGCATAAGTGAAATTACCTTGACTTATCAACCGCGAGATGACCAATTATATTCAGAAATCCCAAGTGAAAGCCATACCATACTTTCACTGCCATCTTAGTCTCTGCAGTATTATTTAAAGTCATCATTACAAACAACTATAAAGTTTTTATCAGAAATTGTCCTAATAAACTTTTTCTTCAGGAGAATGAAGAAAATGGTAGTGAAGTGTGATATTTTTTAATGATTACAATTTTAACATTTTGAAACATCCTGAAATCTGGCAAATGGAGAGCCGTATTTCATAAGGTATATTATAGGCATATAGGCCTACTCGAAAAAAAATGCCAGAAACTTGAAAGTATTCAGGCATGGATATTTTTAATACCGGATTTGCATTTTGGGGAAATGAATAAAGCTTATTAGGGCCTAATATTAATTAGACTATATTAGTACATATTGGAACTCCAGATAGGACTATTTTACAAAAAAACGCTGAAAGTTGTTATTACAGAAGTAATATTTTTGAAGTGTTCTACGCCTGACATGTGTTTATACCGTTAACACAAGTATCTCCTCCAAAAATTCCTCCATGGCGCGACAGGCCTAGAAGGCCCTTGGCTTACCAGCCGGCTGCTGGCCTCACATCTACATGTATTAATCACAGAGGTGACGATCATCCTGCCGGTATATATATATATATATATATATATATAGATAGAGAGAGAGAGAGAGAGAGAGAGAGAGAGAGAGGAGAGAGAGAGACGAGACGAGAAAGTTCGGCCGCGGTGGTGTGGTTATGTACCTTGCCTCTAGTCCCGAGAGTTCCGGGTTCAAATCCGGCCAAGGTCGATGGATTTTTAGAGTGGAAAAATCCAAGGAATAAGTCCTCCAAGAGGAACTTTAAGCCGTGTGTCCCGAGTCTGAAGAATTTCAGGCTCGTAAAAGAACAGCAAGCCTGAATAAAGAGGCCTCTGTGTAAAATTTAACTTACCTTCATCCATCCATCCAAGTAATACCTTAATTGCCTACTACACACACACACACACACACACACATATATATATATATATATATATATATCCATAGTAATTCTGCCCGAGGGCACGTCTTTCACTGCAATCATATTGCTTTCCATAGCGGTGAAGGATGATGATGATGATGATTATAATGATAAGGATGACGATGATGGCCATATGATTTCGGGGACCGTTTGGGCCTTAAAGTTTTCCTGACATTTGTCTTACAGGTGAGGAAAAACCTCGATAAAAACCTCACCCAGAAAAACTGCCCCGACCGGGGATCGAACCCGAGCCCGCTGCTTGACAAGGCAGCTCGCTACCTCGAGACCACAGCGGTGGACACACACACACACACACACACACACACACACACACACACACACATATATATATATATAAAAAGAGAGAGAGAGAGAGGAGAGAGAGAGAGAGAGAGGAGAGAGAGAGAGAGAGAGATAGTGAGAGAGAGAGATAGTGAGGGAGGGGGAGAGTGAGAGAGGGGGGGGGGTTGGAAACACATGTATCAAATATTTTTTCATATTGAAAATACTATTTAAAATAACATTGTACTAATTGATTACATGTAGAAGGCACTGACTGTTATATTATATAGGGAACAACATAAGTAATTTTATTTACGTGCAGACATAAAATAATGCAATTTAAAAACAAGCTGAAGATAGTTAATAGGTGACAAAATGTGTGTTTAAATGTTTGAGCTAATCGTTCACCGCTGTGGTCTCGAGGTAGCGTGCTGCCTTGTCACGCAGTGGACCGGATTCGATCCCCGGTCGGGACAAATTTCTTGGGTGAGGTCTTTTTCGGGGTTTTTCCTCACCTATAAGATACATGTCAGGAAACTTTAAAGCCCAAACGATCCCCAAACACCATCATCATATTCGTCTTATTAGATTAAGTTTAGTTTAAGGCCTCTCCTAACGCATCATTACCATTATCATCAACTCTCTTACCATCAGGGCAGCTTAAATACCACCTTCCAGGCGCCCCAACCTCTGAAGTAGGTTACAAGTACGCCACGCCAGGAGAGAATACCAAAAATGTCGAGATGACAGCCTGGGCATTGAAAAAAAATGTTTAGCTAACGAATTTGTCAAATCACATGACTAAATTTTGTTAGATATCTCAGTACGTGCAAAATTGAAAATAATATTCACTCCTTATAGGCTCATTTGATAATTTCCTTCCTTAAGAAACGACAATAGTTTAGAAGGATTAGAAATGCACACAAATTTAATAAAAATTCTACAATTTGGTCAGACAGGCACAAATTTATAGAGAGATAGAGTGATTATAGATAGACAATAGATGAATGGATAAAATATATATGAGCGAATACACACATACGCCAATGCATTTAAGCTCGCCATGTTGAATGGTAAAAGCTCAATAATGTTTGATTCAATCCAAAATTACTCTAAACAAAATTATACTATCTTAGTAGTAGTAGTAGTAGTAGTAGTAGTAGTAGTAGTAGTAGTAGTAGTAGTAGTAGTATTAATTTCACTCCAAGCTCTTCCCTAATTGCATAGCTTTAATTCTCACATCATTTCGCCACGTAATTACAGTTCATCTTCTACATTCCTAGCAGTATTTTTTCTCTTCATCTTCCTTTCTCATATAGTATTATTTAAAATACAGGGTTCCCACAAATGCTCTTTCGTGTTTCGAACACGTGTAACTTGCGTTTAAATGAACTTACAAACATGAAACTAGTACTAATGGAAAGAGAAGCGCAAAAAGTTTTGGTTACAGTACCTTGCAGATGTTCAGTGGTTGATTTTAGAGGATTACGTGTAAAAGATTCACGAATCCGGTCTACAGTTGCCTCACTTACAGCCGGGCGCCAGAAGATTTCCTCCTACAGATGCACCCTCTTGTCGTAAAATTAACGAGTACCACTTACGAATTGAAGGACTACTTCACCAAATCTTGTTCGAAAATGTCGTTGAACAACAATTACAGATTGATGAACATGATAATCGAGAACACAGAACGCTCGCTTATCATCATCTTCTTCTTCTTCCTTCCAAGTATTAGGCCAAGGCCTGTTACGATCCTATAGAAAATTTTCCCTCCAGAGTTCCGGGAAATTCTCGTATAAGACTTGAAAGCACAATAAAAGTCCCTTCGATTTGTTGCTGGCCAAAGGAAGGCAAGACCAGTGATGGGGCTGCCATCATATAACCTCTGGTCAGGCTTTTCTGGAGAAGAAAAGAAAATAAAGCAAAGAAGAAATGGAAGAAAGGAAAGACTCCCTAGCCCTCGGATGGCCTAATAGCGTCGGGGTCGAAAAAACAAGAGTTAACCAAGAGAGGTTAGATAGTAAAGTTAAAAGAGTGCAAAACACAAGTAAGTGGAAGAAATGTTTTGCTCAGCTTGGGTTCCTTGTGGTCGCCATCCACATATCCCCTAGATGAGGACCCCTCTATGTAAGCCATTTTCTCACTTTCAACAATACGCAATGTTGTATGTTATTATACGTTATTGTTGTCAACTGTGTTACTGTAACCAAAACCTTTTGAGTTTCTCTATCCATTAGTACTAGTTTCATGTTTTTAAGTTTATTTAAACGCAAGTTACACGTGTTCGGAACCCGAAAGGGCATTTGTGGGAACCCTGAGGCATTTCAACGAATCTTGTATTTAAACCCGAGTGTTATCTTCAAAATATGAATCATAAAATGCTCCATAGTCTCTGGCTGAATTGAAAGGTGTGATTTCGATTTACCTTGTATAACAATTATAAGTATAGTGGAAGGTGCTATTCTCACGGTAGTGCGGTACAAAAAGCTTTTTAACAATTGCAAGCTTTCTAAGTCATTAGCTTGGTAATGCTAGAAAAATGTGACCGCTTTAAGGTGAACAATGTAGGCATATAAAAACTGAATATTTAACCAAAGTTCATTGAACTAGAGTATTAACATATTTTCTTCTGAATTTTACTTACAACTTCCTAATTTTACGCAAATTCATATCTAACTATAACGGTCATCATAAATTGTACATTTATAACAGAAGCAGTTATTTGCCATAACTGGTAGTTATGACAAGAATCATGCTAGAATATGTGGATGTAAACAAATTGTTATACTGACTGGCCAATAGGTATATCACATAGTGAATCCATTTACACTCACATCTGAGAGATTCCGTGTACCTCATACCATCGTTATTATTGTAGAAAATAACACTAAAATTCTGCCTTAAGGGAGGTGATGGGTGAAAAAAATTTACCATTTGAGATCAAAATTGGCATTTTTTTGTTTTTTGTACCAAAAATAGCCTGTACTCTAATGTATATGTTGGCTAAGTTTCAGAGGCCTATGACGCTTTTAAGTGCCCTAAAGTGCTGATTAGGCCTGTATATTACATATTGTATTTAAACTGCATGCAAATCTTTAAACTTGTTTTTCCCATACTTTTATTTTCACTGCATTTTTGTACATTCAAAATTGAATGGAATTCACAAATTTTGTCCTAGAAGGTTCAAATTTTTACTGCATGTCTAAAAGCAATGAGTAACAAAGTAGTGCATGGATGTTTGATTCAAGTAGTATTTTAAGAAATAAAAAATAAAATTATGCAATTATTACTTTTTTTTTTAAATTCCACGCATGAGGTACATAATTTGTTCTCCCTTTGTACTCACATTATAAGAATTCTAATGCATGATTTTTTCTAAATATTTTAGGGGTCTTGTAAAAAAACAGGCATTTTACTAAAAAGTTGTGGAACCCATTTAATTATAATTAGAGGGCGGATTTATATGCACTAAAAACCATAAATATATGCATGCAACTATGCAACAAAAAAGTTGAAAACATGCTCTTAAAATTAAAAAAATATGCACAAAAATGTATATTCTTCATATAGTAAAATGCACTATTTTCTCTTTTCATTTTATTTTTTATGAAGCAACAATTGTAATATTTATAATGCATTTCATTTTACTATATCGTATATCGGTGTGGAAAGCAACGGGAAGCTATCACACCTATAATTCCCTAGTAAAGCTGCAAGCATAGCATGAAAATGCTATGATTGCAGTGAAGGACCTGCCTTCGGGCAGAATTACTATGGATGGATGGATATTGTATATGAAAAGACATTCAGTGCAGAATTATATTGATTTAATAATGTGATAAACTGATAATACGTTATTTAAAATACAAGTTTGTCGCAGACTTGGCATAGGACAATTTTTCCATTTGTTGTTAATGTAGGATTCCCACCAATCCATTGATGAAGCAAAGATATTTTACTGGATTTTTCCTTTGGCACTGAAAACACTTGTCTTGGTCCACTAACACTCACAAAATGGTATTAGGGAAAATAATTTAATCTTCGATTCCCGATTTTTGTCACCGTGGTCAATAATGTACAACAGGCTTCCTTTGTGTGAAATGAAGTATATTTTGAATGCAGGCTTTCACGGCCGGTAATCATGATGTTGAGTGATTCCGGGTTCTGTGGCCGTGGTCCATAGTTGGTGTTGATACCAGACGTTTCGCCCTCAACTGCGGAGGGCATCTTCAGTGGCGAGTGCTTCTAGGCGTGTTTCCTGGTCGGAAGCTCTACTTAGAGTGAACGCTGCGGGTGTTGTATTGATACTAGTGGTGGGAGCAGGGTGAGCGGGCGTGGCTCTTGCTGATTGGCTAATGGTCGTCTCCTTGTTGTCCCTAGTGTTGATGCATTTATTTTCTAGTGTACGGTACCAGGCCTTAGACAGTTTAATACCTTCCTCTTTTCTGTTAATATTTTCCTTATGCTTGTGTATTTCTATAGCCTCTCGATATAATCTAGGCTATAGAAATACACAAGCATAAGGAAAATATTAACAGAAAAGAGGAAGGTATTAAACTGTCTAAGGCCTGGTACCGTACACTAGAAAATAAATGCATCAACACTAGGGACAACAAGGAGACGACCATTAGCCAATCAGCAAGAGCCACGCCCGCTCACCCTGCTCCCACCACTAGTATCAATACAACACCCGCAGCGTTCACTCTAAGTAGAGCTTCCGACCAGGAAACACGCCTAGAAGCACTCGCTACTGAAGATGCCCTCCGCAGTTGAGGGCGAAACGTCTGGTATCAACACCAACTATGGACCACGGCCACAGAACCCGGAATCACTCAACATCATGAAGTATATTTTGCACATGAAAGTATATTTCAGGAATGATTTTTAAGTCTTTGTCGTGTATGCCGACAGTCTCAATAAAGCTGATGTTCAAACTTCAAAGAATATCGCCGGTTGAAAACGAAAACAAGAAAATTACCACCAATAAACTGTCCATCGTTGGCAAGTACGTTCATTTCTTCCGAAATTTCCTTTCATGAAATGGTTTAGGCCCAATTGCTTTATTGACCTGTTGAGATTTAAAACTGCAGACCCCCTGCTCGGCATTGTTACTGTTGTGCAAAATAGGAATGCTGGCTTTCTATGAAAACAAGATTGTCTTCATTTGCAAAAAAAAAACATCACAATAAAGCAGAAACTTGTCATTTTATGGGGTTACAAACTAATATTTTAATATTAGATAGAGAATAAAGTATAATATATGCACCCATATGCACATATTAGTGAAATATGCGCTAATCCCATGAATATGCATTTATATGCAATATAAAATTTTTCGAATTGATTCCAAATGAAATGAAACGCATTTTCCTCTTCCATGCATACGTTTATCTTTGAATGAATAAAACATGCAATTATGCAGAAATCCGCCCTCTAATTATAATATATGCAATTTTTTAAAATATGTTTAATAAATCATAAAATAAATGTCTCACAAGAATGAAACTTAAAAACATCATAGCAGTGAATGTTTGTACAAAAAAGCAAGTCTCTAGCTGAAAAAATGTAGAAAATAGAAATTTCACCCATCAGCCCCCTTAAAATCAAATATCATAAGTAATGCCACGATTGATTTCCAAATTTATGTAGAGAATTTGAAAATCAAGAGTGGAATTCGTTAGGACTACTTAACAAATAAAATTAAGTTGTTTACTAACAAATCATTGTTTAAATATAGTTATTTTAGAATATTTATATATTTAATTTAAACGGCGATGTTTGAAAACAAATGAGAAATGTTTGGTTATGTTTTAATTTGTTCATCACTGCAACTTGATCATATTATTTATTACCAAATAGGATCGCAATATTGTAACAATGCATCCTAGCGGAGAAAAAAAATTAAACATCAAACTGTATATTATAACGAATATTATAGGTTATTAATTATTTTTTTAGAAAACAACTCCGTAAAATCAGTATTTAAAAACCAATCATTGAACACACAATTATCAAATGTTTAGTTCGAAGGAATCAGTTCATTATTTGCTACATTCAACGTATTTGTTCGAGAGTCAGTCACTGCAAAAATAATGCTATGACCTGTTCAGAATATTAAAAAAGAGGAGCTTTCTTTAATATGACTACTTAACTCATGCCCCAAATGGGAGTAAATGGCCAATCACGTTTCAATGATTTTTTATTTAAAACCAATCACAGTCGTGTTTCGCCTAGAATTTATCAACTAAAGTTTATGATAATAAAGAAAGTACCTCCTTTTTAACATTCTGAATAGGTCATAGCATTATTTTGCAGTGACTGACTCTCCAAGAAATACGGCTAGCAGAATGTATATATAGTGCATGAATGTCAACACATAGCGCATTCGGGAGTTAATATAAAAACATTTGTAGCAATTGATTATACCACCAAAAAAAAAAAAAAACACCACTGTTTGCACTTTCTTAAATGCATTTTTTCCCAGGTAATAACATTCCAGAAATATATAATTGTCATATTTACATCAGAAATGAATTAATATACAGTTTCATGTGTTTCATTTTTTCTCCACTAGAGTGCATTCTTACAATATTGCGTTCCTTTGGCAATAAATAATATGATCTGGTTGCAGTGATGAACAAAAGAAGCAAATGAAGCGTACCAATGGTTTCTAATTTGTTTTCAAACATCTCCGTTTACATTAAATATATATATATATATATATTAAAATAACTATATTTAAATAATGATTTGTGAGTAAACAGCTTAATTTTATTCATTAAATAGTCTTAACAAATGGCACTCTTGATTTCCAAATTCTCTAGATAAATTCACTCCTCACTTCGTGAGTCGTGAATTTATCGATAATTTGGAAATCACTCGTGGCATTACTTATGATAAACAGAAGTAGATATAAATATCGAGGCGAAACACGACTTGTGATTGGTTGTAAAACAAAATTCATTGAAACGTGATTGCCCATTTGGGGCATAAGTCTTTCAAAACTTTTATTCCCCGAATTTTATTAAATTTCTCACATAAAAGTTGCAATAAATTAAATTGTACTCGCAAAAATATACAACAAAAATACCCATATTTCCTTTTTTCTATTTCTGAAGTGCAAGCTAAAATAAAATTCAAGTTAATGTTGAAGGGAGGAATTGGAAACATACTGTTTTCGGATACCAGCGTTCATTTGACAATAAGAAACAGGTTGATGCCTACCATTACCGTATCTTGTTCCGAGACACAGCATTACTTTTGCATCAATTTTATATTAATGTATAACGAACTATGCTAATTGTTCTGTTGAATATCCTTGAACACAAGTCTATTCCCTCAGGGGAAGGACAGGTAACATACCTGTAAAATATATAATAAATAAATACAATAAATACTTTTTAAAAACCTGAAGCCGGCTAACATGGTTGGGCTTTTTTAATCGTTAGACCAAATGTCGGTTTGGGATTTCATTTCCATTTCATAACATTCATTGTTCATAATATCAATAAATTGAATCAGAAAACTTATATAAAAACATGGCATGGGCCTACATACAGAATACAATTAAATATTCTAGGCATTAAATAATGTTAGATATTAAAGCATATCCATCCACAGTAATTCTACCCGAGGGCAGGTATTTCACTGCAGTCATAGCATTTTTTTTTTTTGCAGATTTACTAGGGAATTATAGGTGTGGTAGCTTCCCGTTGCTTTCAACACCGGTGAATGATGATGATAATAGCCGGAAGATTTTCGGGGACCGATAGGCCTTAAGCTTCCTGACATTTGTCTTACAGGTGAGGAAAAACCCCGAAAAAACCTCATCTAGGAGCCTGTCCCGACCGGGGATCGAACCCGGGCCCGCTGCGTGACAACCCAGCGCGCTACCTCGAGACTACAGCGGTTGACTTAAAGCATATATAAATATGAATTTTAAAGTGTCATAATTCATATATTATATATATATCGGCCGCGGTGGACTAGTGGTTATGCTTCTTGCCTCTGGTCCCGAGGATCGCGGGTTCAAACCCGGCCGGGATCGATGAATTTTTAGGACGGAAAAATCCAAGGAGCAAGTCCTCCGGGAGGGACTTTAAGGCGTGGGTCCCGAGTCTGAAGATTTTCAGGCTCGTAAAAGATCCTTAACCCTGAATGAAAGGCATCTAAGCAAAATTTACCGAATTTTCCCGTCCTAGTACTACCTTGGTTTCCTAGATGCCAGTATGAGGCGGAACGCTGACCACGGACCACTCAAAGGACATCTATACGAAAACAAGTGTAACTAAATTAGTATGGTTCAAATTCTTCCCTGTAGGGGGAGAGCGCCTAAATCTCTGTTAAGGGAAACATGGGCTTACAAAAAAAAATATATAGGGTATATATATAATTTTCACTGACACGGTATACGCCTAAAGTCTTTATGCAGATTATCATAAGTAATGCCACGAGTGATTTCCAAATTATCGATAAATTCACGACTCACGAAGTGAGGAGTGAATTTATCTAGAGAATTTGGAAATCAAGAGTGGCATTTGTTAGGACTATTTAACGAATAAAATTAAGCTGTTTACTCACAAATCATTATTTAACTATAGTTATTTTAAAATATTTATATATTTAATGTAAACGGCGATGTTTGAAAACAAATGAGAAACGATAGGTACGCTTCTACTGCTTCTTTTGTTTATCACTGCAACCAGATCATACTATTTATTGCCAAAGGAACGCAATATTGTAAGGAGGAGCTTTCTTTAATATGGTAATTATAACACTGATAAATATTTGGTGAAACACGACTCTGATTGGTTGTAAAACAGAAATCATTGAAACGTGATTGGTCATTGACTCCCATTTGGGGCATGAGTTAAATAGTCGAAATATTTTGTTTGGTTGGTTGGTGTCTAATGTGCTGCATCTAACACAGAAGTCATTAGCAGTCTTGCTCTCCAGTACTTCGAAGTTTTGGAAGTTTTCTCTTTGACGGCACAGTTGTTGAATATCGAAATAATTTAACTGCGAATCATGTTTATTTAATGACGCATTTTAACAGATCATGTCATTGGCGTAAAGGTAAAAGGTAAAGTGATCCCACTACAGGGCCTCAGGAGGCCCTTTGGGGTAGTAGGAAGTTAAGGCTCCCACTTTTCCTTGACAATCGGCACTTGATGTCAGCCGGGTTGTCAGCCCTGCGTGACGGCCTCCTTTACCCCAGAACAAGCGTCTGGTACTCATTTCAGTTAGAGGCTGAGTCGACCCCAGGGCCATAGTGCCGCCAGAAGGTTTGGGTCAGTTTAAAAATCCTGGCCCCACCGGGACTCGAACCCTCGACCTTCCGGCTTGTAGCGCAGTGCCTTAACCAATACGCTACGGCGTGCCCCATGTCATTGGCGTAGCAATTTGAAATCTGGTCGTGAAAAGATCGATAAATTCTGCTCAGAGGCCTCTTGTTTCAGACTTAAGATTATTTTACGTACCATAAATCCACGACTTTACTTCCCTTCCCGAAGGAAGCCATATCAGAATGTTTTACTTCAATTTAAATTGGGTACAAATTGAATAACATTATACAAAGCTTGTCGAGATTATGGACTTGCCTTGGCAGAATTGATATTTCACCAATACTTCATAATAATTCTTATCTCTCGTTTTCTGTTTTCAGGACAGAAGTAGGCTCCCACATCTGAGGTTTTAAAAGGAATTTTTAATGTATCACACATTTTTGTGATATGGTTCCGGTGGCTTTATAAAAGCTGTGTTCTCGAATCTTCTTGGCTTGTAAAAAATTCACCAACTTCATCGAGATCTAACCGCGAAACTAGGATCCTGAAGCCAAAGACCACTCCAACATCAAGGTAAGTAATTAGAAAATTTGATGTAACGCTAAACGTCATATTCACAAAATTCATAACAGTATTACATTGCATTATGAAATTTAATAAGCGTATAAACTACAACATGGAAATCTCAACAGAAAAATCTAAAGTCATGGCTCTCCTAGGAAAAGACCCAGTTCGCAGTAAAATTGTTATTAATAATAAAATATTAGAACAAACACATGTAACTATCTCGGATACAAAGTTACATACGAAGAGGAAAAAGATTTTAGTCAAAAATTATAAAATTTAACGGAGTAACAGGAATTATAAATCATATTTTCAAGCCAAACACGTACAGCAACACACACGAACTAGAATTTACAAAACACTGGCCAGACCCATATTATGTTACAGCAGTGAGGCCTGGACAATTCGCAGTGTAGATGAACAAAGACTAACTGCGGCAGAAATGAAATTTATGAGACGTACTGCGGGAATATGTATAAAAATACAGAAACAACTGGAAATCTCACGTAAGAAGATTGAGCAGAACAAGAATACCACGTCAAATTTTAAATTACCAGGCAAGAGATCATTGGGCAGACCCTTCAAACGTTGGATTGAGACCCGTAACAGACTACTAGGTCTATCACATGAAAGGAGGAAGAAGAAGAATATGCGTATAAAATTAAAAGTTTGAATAAATTACTTATAAAAAGTTCATCTAATTAAAAGTCCGGGCGTTCTTAAATGTTCATATATAATCATCTCTTTATCTGAAATTATCGCGTTCATATCCGGAGGAACTGTTGGGGTTTTAAGGATGAAAATCATGAGTTTGGAAGGGAACTAAAACCTTGGGGTCTAATAACATAGATTTATGGTACCTAAGTCAAAGAGCCTCAATCCTGAATAAGAATACGCTGAAGAATACGAGCTTGCTCTTTTATTCCCAGATTTGACTTAAAATGTTAAATAAAACAACCTAAGTTATTTACAATTTACGTTTGTTATCCCCCTTTTTTTTTACCAGCGATCTACATTTATATTTCAGGATATTTTCATTTTTTATGACTTCCATGTAAATTTTTCATGACTTCCATGTAAAATATTAATAGTAAAATATAATATAAATAGTAGAAATAATTCGCGAGCAGTTATCAGTTATCTGCAAAAGAATTACTTATGGCCGGATTCAACATTAGTAAAAAGCTATTGCTATAATGATTCCAGGCCTATTATCACAAACATTTTTATATAACTAACTCACTGACACTATGGAGCCCGTAAGTTCATGACTGCGCGGACATAAGCTCTCCATACATCCCTATCCTGAGCTAATGTTTCCCTACTTCCCTCAAATCATAGTTAATGTTATTCCCCTATCTCATTCTTGATCTACCTATTGGGCGTTTTCCCTCTCGTTTTCCTACAAGAAGCTTCCATGCACGTCTTTCATTTCCCATTCGTGCCACATGTCCTGCTCATAACAGTCTACGTAACAGCTGTTCTTATTCCATCTGGCTTCTCATGTAGCTCACTGTTAGGTAGTCATATTCATTCACCTGTCTATTCGTCTGGTCCAAGATTTTCCCCAAGAACTTTATTCTCAAATACTTGTAATATTTTCTCCTAAATTAAAGTAAGAGCTATGTTTCGCATTCATATAATATAACTGGGAGAATAAGAATTTTATGTACTTTCAGTTTAACGTTTTTTGAGAAAGGTTGGGATGACAGGATACTCTATATCCAATTATTTTAATTTTCAGTAGTCTTATTACCTAGAATACAAAGATTAATTTAAAAAATACAGAAGCGTCAGTTTTAACGCGATGTCTATCCATTACATAATCAACATAATGCATTCTTACTGGATATTTAAAATAATGTTCAATTTACATCCAATATCTTTAACGCAATAATTTTTTATACACAATAACTAATCTCAAATTTACTTTCATCTACTTTATGAAAGTTTATGGTAATCTGATTTGTAGTCCTTACGGTTTCCAAATATCACTACCTATATAAAAATTAAACTGTTTTCAAAAATATTTTAAATTTAATGTTTATAGTACCAGTCTATTTCTTGGAATAAATAAAGTTTCTGATGAAATGAATCTGACGATCAATCAAGTAATTTGAAACGGGCCGAAATCTCAGTGTCAAATTTGACTAGCGATCAGAACTAACTTGTGCTGGAGAAATAAACATTTACTCTTTGGAGGATTAAAACTAATTTTATCATTGGTAATTGGCTTGACTAAAGTTGTTAAAACTATAGATTCATGTTTTAAGAAGATTAATTCTTCGCGCCTGTCTTGGTCTCCAATCCGGAAATGTTTAAGCATATATTGTTCATGGTGTACTTCCTAACATAAAAAAAAGTTACTTCCAAATGAACGAATCAAATTAAATGATAATCTAGAACGAATCTGTTCCACGAAAGGAAAACACGTTCTTGGGTAATATTTATTACCAGCATCCAGTTTGCCTGCCCACAAACCAAACTCTTCAGTTCATACATAAATTAACAAAATGATCGCTTTAATAATATCCCTGTTTCCACATTCTTCGTTTTCCTTCATTTAATATTAATCACTTTCACAATTCTGTGCTTGTTGTGTAAAGAGCATTAAGTCCAAAATGGGCTGAAATGAGTTATGCTGAGCATGTTTGAAAAATAAAATAAAATTTTTCATAAAAGTACAAATTCGTATTTAACACATTTTACGCAACAAATACAGAATTATTATACGAGATTACTGATAAATTGTCAAGAGACATCTAGGCCCTTCCCCCACCCCTTGGGATACCTCGGTCGTCATGATCATACTCCCAAGTCCTAGGTGCTTGTCCTCCCTATCCTATGTTCACGTCCACGTTCAAGTTCGCGGTCCTTAAACCAACACCCCTAGGGAGAGGGTGTTGGAGTTGCAACTTCTGGGAATTGCTGAGCTACATAGTAAATCAGGTCGCTCATTCCTGACGACCCCACAGTTGGTCCACGGGCTCCATGAGCCTAGCCGGGAGGACTGCTGTCGCAGATCCACCGACCATTCCCCTGTTCTGCCTCCAGGGACGTGTCCTGCAGCCGTTGTGAGACCGGCTAGGGCTACAAGCCCAACAGTGTGAGACTTTTAGTACATCCAGGTGCTCATCTCCTGGCGACCCCACAGTTTGTCGACGGGCCCGTAGGCCGAGCCAGGAACAGTACAGTTGCTCCCCTCTGCACTGGTCCGAGCCGAGCCCTGGTCTGCCGCCAGGGACGCCTTCTGCTGCTGCTGTTGTGGGCCAGCACGGAGCTCGCAAGCTCCAACAGATGAGCAAATAGTACGACAAGGCGCTCAACTCTTGCCTACCGCACTAATGGTTCACGAGTCCCTTGGACTTGACCGGGAAGACTCTCTACCAGATCCACCGACCTTTCCCCCAGTGCACCAGCTGGGGACGTGTTTGGTTGCTGAAGTGGGTCCAGCCTGAGCATTAGTACGTCAGGTCGCTCAACTCCTGACGACCACACAGATTGTCCTTGGGTCACTCGGTTCCAGAGTCGGCGCTAAGTCCCACAGACCAAAAGACCGCGCTTCCTCCTTTCCCGAGCTTATTGACCTGGTGGTGACAGTAGCATAGCCTTCAATTTAGGAGTACAATTCATAGACTCATATTTTTATAAGAAACTAACTATTACCCGGCGTGCGCTGGTACGCCTAATGGTTTTAAAGCATAATAGCAGCTAAACATTCGCGTTACCTGAAAATCTGTTGACACAAAGTTGTACATTGCGACGAACCAAACATGGCGGTTGCTAGTCAATTTTTATTTTCGGATTTCAGGCAAACCCCCACTTCTAATATTCCAAATTTCGCTGAGTTTTGAATAATACCTACCTCAGTTTATTTTAATAGGATATACTGAGTTTTGTCGTGAAACATCGAAAATTGCGACCGTTAGAGCGATTTTTAAATTTTCGTTTCAGGTGAACTCCTATATCTAATGATTTTAGAGCATAATAGATAGCGGCTGAACATTAGGCATATTTGAAAATATGTATTTTCAAATTTTCATGGAGATCGTTTGAGTGGTTTAGAAGTCTATATATAAGTCACAAACACACGCAAGGTGAATTTTTATACGTGAAGATATTCACATATTAATTTATCGCTATCTTCCTTAACAAGATTTGTTCCGAAATTCTTATCTGTCAGACTGATCCTGCGTCTAAACAACTGATCTAATTTAGGTGAGTTGGCTTCTTCATTGTATGTAAGAGTAATAGCACATTATAGACAGAACAAGATAGTCTATAGGAAGCGTGGACTAAAATATCACTATTGTTAGCCAACGATAAAAGGAAGTACAAAACACCGGTAACTTTAATCACTAGAAAAATTCCCGGAATTCATTTTATGGGAGGCTGAGTAGGCACCAGGAAAAATCGGGGCAAGAAGAAGCGAAAGGGAGGAGAAAAAGAAATCTCCTTTATGTTTCTATGTCTGTTTCTATTTTGTGCGTCACGTTGCTGATTGAATATGAATTTATGAAGGGGATTGCTGAATAATGTAGCTGCATATAGGCTATCCCATTAAGCGTGCATTCTCATATGATGAGCTAATCCATATGGCATATTGTCCAAATGCGCTTGCTCCGTCTACAACGTCTCTTAGCAAAACAGTTTTGGACCACTAGTGTTACACTACATGTCGGCGGCGGTTATTTTTTATGTTCCTTGCCTCTATTCCAGAGGGTAGCGGATTCAAATGCGGGCGGGATCCATGGATTTTTATAATGGTAAAATCCAAGGGACTAGTCCAAGCCGTGGTCCCAATTCTTTCAGGCTCGTAGAAGAATTGCAAGCTCAATAAAAAAATGCCTCTGTACAAAATGTAACACCGGCCTTCATCCATCCAAGTATTATATTAGTTGCCCTCTGAGGCGACACGCTGACCGCATGTCATTCACGATATCTATAGAGAAATAAGCGTAACATATCAGATTAGTTAAGTGCAACCCCCCCCCTAAAAAAAAAGGGAGTCCAGAGCCTGACTTGGGCTGTCAGAGGCTTAGGAAGGAAGTGCTATGCTATATAAATAACAAATGTCAATAAAATGTGTTTACAAATCACATTTATATGTGTTCTACAATATCGTTTCCCTTTGACTTCCATTCATAGCTGTTTTGGTTCCTTCCTTTCTTAAATTTTCAGTATTTATAAATCAACTTTCCTCTCTTTCCTAATCCTTTCTACATTTTCGCACACATATGTGTATTGTAATTTTGAAATGTTTGCACTCCTGTGTAAATATTACAATTGTAAATCATTTTACAAGAATTTGACATCCAAATTCTCTTTTGATATAATAGGGTTTATTCTAACTTTTTTCCTTCCTTTAAAACGATCGATAAATAAATAAAAGTAATCAAATGGTAAAGAGAAAAATTTATGCCTGAACCGGGAATCGAACCCCGAACCTTCTGCTTTCCGTGTTGATGCTCTTAACCATTGAGCTAATCCAGGCTTCCTTCCCACACAAGCATAAATCCTGGATTAGCTCAACGGTTAAGAGCATCAGCACGGAAAGCTGAAGGTTCGGGGTTCGATTCCCGGTTCAGGCATAAATTTTTCTCTTTACCATTTGATTACAATAATTTAGTTGTGTACTTTAATATACTTATTTCAATCATAGTAACAGCTTTAGCTTCTTAATATTAATTTAATATATATATATATATATATATATATATATATATATATATATATATTTTCACAGTTATGAATATGTAGTCAAATATCTCAACAGACTTATTTGTATAGCCTAATCTTTATACCCTAACAGTCATGGCATTCTCCACATTACTTTTATGAGATTGAAATGGATAGGTCATGTAAATAGAATGAGTGACAAAAGAATTTAAAATTATGGTTGGGAAAAACTATGGAAAAATACCATTAGGAAGGCTTAGGCGTAGGTGGGGAAAATAATATTTAGATGCATCTTTGGGAATTGGATATCAGAGAAATGAACCAGAATCAGTTGGATAAGGCTAGGGATCAATGGAGGGTCTTAATGAATGCGGAAATTAATCTATGGGTTCCATAAGATAGTTGATTTTAATAACATTTCCTAATGTGCTCTATTACATTCGGCGCCTAAAGTTGAATTTATCGCTGACAATACAAAACCACTGGAGTTTAAAACATGGTAAATGACGAAGTCAAGTTGTAAAAAAGTTATTATAATCATAGTAAGGAAAGTGCGCAAATTTGTTCGTGATTATTAGTTATAAACTTGTTTTCATGCTATAATTCCATTCATCTAACAACTACCTAGCGAAAAATAGCTATTTTACACAGTCATGCTGTCATAATTTAATGAAGTTCTAAGATAGATGTTAAAATTTCACTTTTCACGCCTCGAATTTAAATTCTTTCCCCTTTCTCCATACATTCATTGTCGTCGGATTTCGAAACATCCGTTTTAATACTAGATTATGGAAGATCGCTACTTCATTGTAGATTAAAAGCATTAACTCATAATTTTATAGTTCAATAACAGTAAATATACTGCGTGGGTTCGATCCCCGGTCGGGGCAGATTTTCTGGGTGAGGTTTTTATCGGGGTTTTTCCTCACCTGTAAGACAAATGTCAGGAAAACTTTCAGGCCCAAACGGTCCCCGAAATCATATGGCCATCATCCTTATCATTATCATCCTTACCATTATCATTATCATCATCCTTCACCGGTGTGGAAAGCAACGGGAAGCTACCACACCTACACATTCCCTAGTAAAGCTGCAAGCATAGCATGAAAATGCTATGATTGCAGCGAAGGACCTGCCTTCGGGCAGAATTACTAGCAGAATACTGCGTGAGTTGGTTCAGGCGATAGCGTATGAGACTTGTTTTCGGGATCTCTCAGGTTCAATTCCCGTGCCGATCATCTTGACTTCTGCTTTTTTCAGTCGTCAAGGTAAATGCTGGATTGGAATTTAATTACCAGGGCTCATTTCATCGTGGGGGCACGCTGTAGCATAGTGGTTAAGGCACTATGCTACAAGCCAGAAGGTCGAGGGTTCAAGTCCCGGTGGGATCAGGATTTTTAAACTGACCCAAACCTTCTGGCAGCACTATGGCCCTGGGGTCGACTCAGCCTCTAACGGAAATGAGTACCAGACGCTTGTTCTGGGGGTAAAGGCGACCGTCACGCAGGGCTGACATCAAGTGCCGATTGTCCAGAAAAAGTGGGAGCCTTAACCTCCTACTCCCCAAGGGCTCCCGAGGCCTGTAGTGGGATCACTTTACTTTTACCATTTCATCGTAATCATTATTTCATATAATATCTACCCCTATTTAACCATTGATCTGTAGGTACTTTTACATTCCTCATGCCACCAGGTCTTAAAGGAATGCGACTTCTCGGGACAGAACTCTAGATCATATATATATTTTTTTGACGACACAAGTACATCCATAGGATGAGCGATCAGCTCAATGCCAGAACCACCTCTGAGGCAACAAGAACATTTACTACAAGACACACCAATCATACTAATTAAGGCGAATATGATATGGATGACTGTGCTAGTCAGATGGTGTTCGACAACTATTTGTGCCTTAAATTTTCAGATCAAATTATTTTTGCAGGGGATGAAGATAATATGAAATATATGATAAATAAACTAATGGAAGAATATAAAAAATGGGGACTGAATATAAATTTACAGAAAACAGAATATATGTGTTTGGGAACGGATGTGGATGACCTCATACTTGAAACAGGGAAAATAAAAAAAAAAGTGTGAATTTTTTTAATATCTTGGGTAAATAATTACAAGTTTAGGTACCTGTGAGGGAGATGTATAGACTAAAATTGCAATGGCAAAAAATGCAACTAAGATATTACATGGAATAATTTGGAATAAAAATATTACAAAGGAAACTAAAATGAAAATTTATAAGAGCATAATACAGAATATTTTGTCATATGGAAGTCAAACTTGGTCTCTGACGGAATTACAAAAGAATAAAATTACAACAGTTGAATTTGATTATTTTAGAAGAAGCCTCCGAAAAACAAGACAGGATAAAATAAGAAATGAATTCCTTTGGAGAGAAATGAATGTCACCACATCTGTTGTTAAGAGGATTGAAAAACAAACGCTTAAATGGTATGGCCATGCACAAAGAATGGAAAATGAAAGATGGCCAAAAAATATATACCAATGGTCACCCCCTGGAACAAATAAACGTGGCAGACCAAGATGGAAATGGAAAACCTACGTCAGAACTATAATGGATGATAGGAATTTGGAAGAGGGAGATTGGAATTATAGAGATAAATGGAAACTGAAGACGGCAAACCTATAAGTGGGCGAAAGCCGAATTAGAAGAAGAAATTTGCAGACAATAGGCCTAAATATCTTACAGATGAAGAAAACCCCCGAAAAAATAGCCAGCAAATTTCCTCGACCGGGGAATTCAACCTCTAGATCACGTGTTTTTGACCACACAAGAATAAGGAGGACTACTCTGAAGTTTTCTTCTTCTTCATATTAATCGTTCTTAAGTCATGTTTTTTTCATAAGTAATGCCACGAGTGATTTCCAAATTATCGATAAATTCACGACTCACGAAGTGAGGAGTGAATTTATCTAGAGAATTTGGAAATCAAGAGTGGCATTTGTTAGGACTATTTAACGAATAAAATTAAGCTGTTTACTCACAAATCATTATTTAATTATAGTTATTTTAAAATATTTAGATATTTAATGTAAACGGCGATGTTTGAAAACAAATGAGAAATGTTTGGTTATGTTTTAATTTGTTCATCACTGCAACTTGATCATATTATTTATTACCAAATAGGATCGCAATATTGTAACAATGCATCCTAGCGGAGAAAAAAAATTAAACATCAAACTGTATATTATAACGAATATTATAGGTTATTAATTATTTTTTTAGAAAACAACTCCGTAAAATCAGTATTTAAAAACCAATCATTGAACACACAATTATCAAATGTTTAGTTCGAAGGAATCAGTTCATTATTTGCTACATTCAACGTATTTGTTCGAGAGTCAGTCACTGCAAAATAATGCTATGACCTGTTCAGAATATTAAAAAAGAGGAGCTTTCTTTAATATGACTACTTAACTCATGCCCCAAATGGGAGTAAATGGCCAATCACGTTTCAATGATTTTTTATTTAAAACCAATCACAGTCGTGTTTCGCCTAGAATTTATCATAAGTAATGCCACGAGTGATTTCCAAATTATCGATAAATTCACGACTCACGAAGTGAGGAGTGAATTTATCTAGAGAATTTGGAAATCAAGAGTGGCATTTGTTAGGACTATTTAACGAATAAAATAAAGCTGTTTACTCACAAATCATTATTTAACTACAGTTATTTAAAAATATTTTTATATTTAAAGTAAACGGTGATGTTTGAAAACTAATGAGAAACGATAGGTAGCCTACGCTTCTACTGCTTCTTTTGTTTATCACTGCAACCAGATCATACTATTTATTGCCAAAGGAACGCAATATTGTAAGAATGCTCTCTAGTGGAGAAAAAATGAAACACATCAATCTGTATATTAATTCATTTTTGATGTCGTATACATTTAAGAAAGTGCAAACAGTGGTTTCTTTTTTTGGTGGTATAATCAATTGCTACAAATGTTGACATGTAAGCACTATTATATACAATCTGGTAGCCGTATTTGTTATAGGCTCAGTCACTGCAAAATAACGGTCAGACCTGTTCAGAATATTAAAAAGGAGGAGCTTTGCTTAATATATGATAATCCTAACGTTGATAATTATTTCGTGAAACACGTCTCTGATTGGTTGTAATACAGAAATCATTGAAACGTGATTGGTCATTGACTCCCATTTGGGGCATGAGTTAAATAGTCTATAATAATTATAATCGTTGCAAGTCCATCATTACTATACATACTTAACCTATAAGCCTATTTAGTTCAACACTTTAAATCTCTCTCCTAAAAATAAAATAAAAAAGTCAGATAGAATCCTAAAGTTTTAACCCCATCAATTACCTTAAGTTGAGGTAAAAAACCCCGAAACAACCTCACGCAGAAACTTGTTCGACCGGGGATCGAAGCCGGACTCGATGCATTTGAAGCAATGATGTTACAACTAAACTACTGAGTACAGCAGTGGATTTTATATCATAAAAAAATTAATTAATTAACTATATATCGCTCCTGCTAGAGCGATTTTTAAATTGTTTGCTTCATTGTGATATATACAGAGTGTTTCAGAAGTGATGATCAATAGTTCACACATGGAAAGTATAGGCCAAAAGTAGTTAAAAAGCTCCAATAAACATGGGTCTGCAAATCAACCGTTGTCGAGATAGAACACACTTTCTGTTGCGGTTCATCAGTGTCTGTGAACACATGACATCTCTAAACTTTAAAATAGGTGTTCAAAATATTGTCCATGCGTCTGAATGCAACATTGAACTCGTCTCTGAAATGAGTTGCGAATCCTATCAGGCAGTCCTGGAGAATTCTGTAAATGCTGGAAAGCTGCTTCAATCCGTAAGCGTAATTCCTCAAGAGAGTTGATCTTTTGACATGACCCCACACAAAGGAATCCATGGGATTTAAATCCGGTAACCTTGGAGGTCCTCCTCTACCTATCCAATGTTGACCATACCTTCAAGTTAGAAGCCGGGCGCACACGTAATTGAAAATGTACTGGAACACCATCATGCATGAACCACATGTTCAGGCGTTGGTTCAGTGGAGCATCATCATGATGGAGATCTGGAAGTACAGTACGCAGAAACCGCCTGTACCGCTCTCCGGTTAGTCTCTGTGGTCCAATTATGCGGTCACCGAGCAGTCCTGCACAGAAGTTCAACGAAAAACGCTGCTGATGTCGTGACACGTGTTTTGCATTAAGATTGGCATCGACCCAAATGTGACAGTTATGGAAGTTAAAAATACCGTCACGGGTAAATCCAGCTTGATCCATGAACAGAATACTGCTTACAAACAGGGGGTTTAGGGTACATTGTTGTATCCATTGGAATAAATTCTCCCTAGGAGGGAAGTCTGCATTGTTAACAGCTTGTACTCGCTGGAGATGATAAGAACACAGTAATCCTCGAGGTAAAATCCGCCGCACGCTCCTGGGCATACTCCTGGGTACCAATCCTCCTTGTTGAAGTACTCGGACGTTCATGTATACTGCGTAACACCCTGTCTTCAACATCAGGTGTTATGGATCTGGGTCTACCGTCTCGTATATGGTGTGCGAAACTCCCAGTTTCTCTAAGGCGCTGATGTAACCTGATAAATGTAAGCCTGTCGTGCTGCCTGCGGCGAGGAAAAGCTTATTCATACAATCGTGCAGCCTCAAGTGCTTTGTCATACATGATGTGCACGTCAGTGTACTCTTCGCTGGTATAACCTCTTCCCATGATACCTTTACTTTCGTAACTTACTGTGAAGCCTGCAGGCACAATGCACGTAGTGAGAAATGGAAGTTGTTGCGCATGCGTGAATAAACTGGTAGTCTATCTCAAACCTTGAGATACCAACGTAATTATCCAGGGGCGTTTAGAGTTGGTTCCCAATTCGAATTATTGCGATATCTCGACAACGGTTGATTTGCGGACCCATGTTTATTGGAGCTTTTTAGCCACTTTTGACCTATACTTTATATGTGTGAATTATTGACCATCACTTCTGAAACACTCTGTATATAACACACAACCTACTGGATACAACTAATCTAAATGTAATATTATTTTAGATAATAAAGCGTCAATAAACATGAATTAGAAATAAAACAATTAGTTATTTTGATATAGGCCTACAAGAACTTAAAAAAGTTATGTAATATGCGGTAAAGTGATGTGAATTTTTATAACATATTGTATGGGCATAAATAAAAAATTGTATGATTAACGAAGACAGATAATAGGAAGACTCGTTTATAATTCGATGGATGGAGCCAGAAGAAGAGAGGAATTAAGAGTTACAACGGACAATACGAAAGGGAGATAAATCCGATATATGAAATTAGATAATTATGTTTTTAATTATTCATGTAAAATCTTCATATACTTGGATATTTTATTAAAGGAAATCAAAGGAAAGCAAGAAACGTTAATTTCGTTATATTGTACACCCTTTAAATTGTTAAGATTTTCTCCAGCTCCACTACTATTTAACTTAAATTCAACGTTAATATAGGTCTACTAAATTTCATCCGTTTAACACATTGTATTATATCTACAAAGCTTAACATATATGTTTTATTAGGGTTTAATATGAGAATTCATATAAAAATGTTAGGACCTAGAATTAAATGTTGATTTATACACATTCCAGGCTACCAATATTACATCAATTAAACAAAATAAAATGCAAAATGCGGATAATATGATGTCTACAATATTTGTTTGCATCGTTGAAAGAAAAATACATAAATAAATAATGAATAAAATAAAAACCTATGTTAAACAATAATAATTATATATAGTGATCCTACTACAGGCCTCAGAAAGCTCTTAGGGTAGTGGAAGGTTAAGGCTTCCATTTTTGTAGACAATAGGCAAGATATGTCAACCGGAATGTCACTCCTGCGTCACGGCCGCCTTACCCCCATAACAAGCGTCTGGTACTCATTTATATTAGAGGCTGATTCGGTCCCAGGGATATGGTGTCACCAGAAGGTTTGAGCCAATTTAAAAATCCTGATCCCACCAGTAATCGAAGCCCCGTCCTTTCGACTAGTAGCATATTGCCCAACCAAGTACGTTACGGCGAGTCGCATATATATATGTTATAATTAAATCTTTAACATTGAGCAATGCAAGCTTAATATGGTATGATAAGAAAAATAAATGCCTGGACGGGATTCGAACCCGGATCTCTGAGTTCCTGAGGTACAGACTCAGAGATCCGGGTTCGAATCCCGTCCAGGCATTTATTTTTCTTATCATACCATATTAAGCTTGCATTGCTCAATGTTAAAGATTTAATTATAACATCGATAAAGCGTCACTGCTATAAAGTAAAATAAATATTTTCTTTAATTTGCTTACTTGATATAGTCAGCTACTAGATGGCAGTGAAGACAGTGTTCTCGCGACATCTAGTAATAATGGAGAGTATAATACATATATATAAGAAAAATAAGTGTTTGAATTGGATTCGCCTGGTAGTGTAATGGATATCACGCTGAGGTACAGACTCAGAGATCCGGGTTCGAATCCCGTCCAGGCATTTATTTTTCTTATCATACCATATATATATATATATATAATATATATATATATATATATATATATATATATATATATATATATACATACATATATAGGAAAGTTCGGGTAATGTGGACCCTTAGGTTTGAGAGGACCTGTTAATATCATCTTTAATTGATGCTGCCCTCGAACAGAAAATATTTTAACTTCTTACCTTAATCAACTTCGACGGGTTCAAGGCCAGTTTATTTTATTATTTGTGCGAAGAAGGGTTTATTTATGATATTTATGAAAATGACGACTTTAAAAATTTTTCAACATAAGAATCAATTCTTAATTTCGCTATTGAATATTACAAATGTTGAAAAAACTCCTAAATACATTATATTATGTAGATACTGTTTTAATATACTGACGGGTTTGGTTTGATACTATGAGACATGGCTGTATAAAATAATTAAATATAACAAAGGAATTCGGTTAATGTGGACCCTCCACGTGGACCTGGGTCCACTTTACATGAATACATATATTTTATCAATGAAGATGCTATCTATAAAAGCCATTCACTTAATTAATTTTATTTAATGTCCTTGTAATTTTACTAAACCCAAAGATCATCGCTTTCTGCAGTTGAATGAGGTGTGAATGTTATAATAATTTTTCAAAACATTAAATAAATATCAACGCTTTTTAATTATGATCAATCATAAATATTTTCATAAGTAATGCCACGAGTGATTTCCAAATTATCGATAAATTCACGACTCACGAAGTGAGGAGTGAATTTATCTAGAGAATTTGGAAATCAAGAGTGGCATTTGTTAGGACTATTTAACGAATAAAATTAAGCTGTTTACTCACAAATCATTATTTAACTATAGTTATTTTAAAATATTTAGATATTTAATGTAAACGGCGATGTTTGAAAACAAATGAGAAACGATAGGTACGCTTCTACTGCTTCTTTTGTTTATCACTGCAACCAGATCATACTATTTATTGCCAAAGGAACGCCATATTGTAAGGAGGAGCTTTCTTTAATATGGTAATTATAACACTGATAAATATTTGGTGAAACACGACTCTGATTGGTTGTAAAACAGGAATCATTGAAACGTGATTGGTCATTGACTCCCATTTGGGGCATGAGTTAAATAGTCAGATTAATCTGCGCCTGTCTGTATAAATTGAGTAAATAAACTTAAAAATAAACTAAACGCTAAGGTGGACTCTGGGGTCCACTTTATCCGAATATGGAGGTTAAAGTGAACGTTTCTTGTAATGTAAAAAGTTTATAAATTATGAAGATGTTTCCATATTTGAATAAAATAACAATGTTATTTCATAGTTGCAACACTAATGATAATCACTGTAATTAAACAAAATTCAAATCCCTTAATTAAAATAAGAAAAACAAATTCAAAACAGGGGTCCAAATTACACGAAGTTCCTATATATATGAGCGATGGCCGAAGCGACTATATCAATGGCATCCGACCAGAAAGAAGAAAAGAGGAAGACCAAAAGGTAACATGAAAGGAAAATATGAGGACAGTAATGCAAGCAAGAGGGTTAAGCATTGAAAATGCCCAAGATCGTAGGCTTTGGAGGTTTGGCACGGGAAGACGGCAGCAGCTATAAAAACCCGAAGATATATATCTTAATATCACACAGTCTTACTAATAAAAATCTCTTATACAGGCTTTCATCAGTTGTTTAGTTATACATTCTATAAGCCTTATGTACATCATGCATAATTTCCTTACTAATAAACGTTGTGCCGGAGCTATATAACAATACAACCGTTACACACAATACGTCACATATTCATCATTGTGACGTCAGAACATATTACGCGCAGTTTGTAACAGAAAGAAAACGACACCAACTAGTGATTAATTGTGAACGAAATATAAGAATAGATAGAGATTCCCTAATTGGGGAGGTACAGAAAAAATAAGTGTGTTTTAATTTATATACATTTTTCTTTAGGCTATGTCAAATATATGGTAGAATTAGTTTCACAGATAATGTGCTGTTATCTAACGTCAAAAACTTCGAACAATTATTGGAAACTAATAAAAGTTTTTCCATTACTTATGAATTATATGCAGTGTTTTAAGATGCTTTAGAAAACGTTCAAAATAGTAGGAAATGTTACTGACAACAGAATAACGCATTAAGCAAAAAAAAAAAAAAATCTGCAGGTAGATCGAGAACCGAACCTGGGACCCCAGGGACTGTAGTCAGAATCTCTAACCACAAGACTATCAAGCTAAGGTAGTAAAAGATTCCGGGCTATGTGGCCGTGGTCTATAACTGGCGTTTCTTCCAGACGTTTCTCCCTCAACTGCGGAGGGCATCTTCAGTGGCGAGCGCTAGAAGCTGTTTCCCTGTCGTAGACTCGACTGCGAATGACAGCTTCTAGCGCTCGCCACTGAAGATGCCCTCCGCAGTTGAGGGAGAAACGTCTGGAAGAAACGCCAGTTATAGACCACGGCCACATAGCCCGGAATCTTTTACTACCATGATTACCGGCCGTTAAAGCCTGCATTCAACTACTATCAAGCTAACATATGTACTGCTGCAATAATAGCACCTCTATAATGAAATACATTTCTATATCGGTATGTGTATTATGTATGAACGATGCAAGAAAGTCATGTTAAAATAATATTATGAAGCATTTAAACTACATTCAGGTTAAATCTTGTCTACAGCAACTATTGTAGAACATATTCTTTTGTGAATCAATGTTCAATTTTAAAATATTATTAGGCCTAATCGAGAATGAGTGTAACAAAAAGGCATTTTATGATGCTTTATTTTCCTACCCAGAGCTTTATTAATATTATGTATGTCCTGTGCATCCATCAAACAGTCGTTAAAGTGTTGCATTTTGCGTTATATTTAAGGAAATGTTCATCAATATCATAAAAAAACATCCGACATTTTGTCTAGTTATACAATCCTTAAACAAGGCTGGAGGCATGTATAACGATTCCCATGTAAAGTTTCATGTCTCTTATACAATGAACAGCTAATACAGTGTTTATTAGTAAGGATTTTCAACCTTGATCTGTATAAACCTTGTATAAAAGTTATACATGGATTATTAGTAAGAGGGTTAATATATAAAAAATTACGTGTCACGTTGTTTGTCCGCGATGGAATCCTAAACTACTGAACCGATTTTAATAAAATTTTGCACACTGTGTGCTGTTTGATACCTTGGGGGTCTTTGGCCCTTTGAACATTCCGGGTTGAAAACAATATTATTTTAGTGACATTACATAACTTTATTAGAAAGACCACAAACAGAAAATAAACACGGCTTAGGCACATTAGCCTTATGAATATACAGGTTACCACATGGACAAAAATATATGCATTTTTTTATAAAATTATGTATTGTATTGTAAGCCTATGTTGTCCCTTTACAGAGATTTAGGCGCTCTCCCCCTACAGGGAAGAATTTGAACCATACTAATTTAGTTACACTTGTTTTCGTATAGATGTCATTTTGAGAATTCCGTGGTCAGCGTTCCGCCTCATACTGACATCTAGGAAACCAAGGTAGTACTAGAACGGGAAAATTCGGTAAATTTTGCTTAGAGGCCTTTTCATTCATGCTTAAGGATCTTTTACGAGCCTGAAAATCTTCAGACTCGGGACCCACGGATTAAAGTCCCTCCCGGAGGACTTGCTCCTTGGATTTTTCCGTCCTAAAAAATCCATCGACCCCAGCCGGATTTGAACCCGCAACCCTCGGGACCAGAGGCAAGGAGCATAAGGTCCACTATTAATATGAAGTAATATTATCAGGTTCCTCTTAACCCATTCGCTTCAGGTTTAAATGCTCAATGCATTTTCTCAGAAACAAGATTTAAGTTACCGTAAATTATATTATCTATTTTCAGACATTTAAAACAAACAAAAGATAACGGTACTTGAGATCATAATAAGGGTGAAGACAAAAACACATTCCTCTTAACTAACTAACTCACTGGCACTATTGAACCCGTAGGTTCATTGCCCCGCGGACATAAGCTCTCCATACATCCCTATCCTGAGCTAATGTTTTCCGATCATTCCCTGTATAATCTACTTCCCTCAAATCATAGTTAACGTTATTCTCCCACCTCATTCCACCAACTGGGCGTTTTCCCTCTGGTCTTCCTACAAGAAGCTTCCATGCACGTCTTTCATTCCCCATTCGTGCCACATGTCCTGTCCATCGCAGTCTATGAGACTTAACTGTTCTTATTGTATCTGGCTTCCTATAAAGACCATGTAGTTTATTGTTATGTAGTCTTTTTCATTCTAATGTTTTCCAATCATTCCCTGCATAATCTACTTCCCTCAAATCATAGTCAATGTTATTCTCCCACCTCATTCTTGGTCTACCAACTGGGCGTTTTCCCTCTGGTCTTCCTACAAGAAGCTTCCATGCACGTCTTTCATTCCCCATCCGTGCCACATGTCCTGTCCATCGCAGTCTATGAGACTTAACTGTTCTTATTGTATCTGGCTTCCCATAAAGACCATGTAGTTCATTGTTGTCTTTTTCATTCACCTGTCTGTTCATCTCTCTTTGGTCGAACAATTTTACTAAGAACTTTATTCTCAAATACTGGTAATCTCCTTTCCTCTCTTAAAGTAAGAGTCCATGTTTCGCACCCATACAATATAACTGGTAGAATAATAGTTTTATATATTTTCATTTTTACGTTTTTTGAAAGGAATTGGGAAGTCAATAGTCTCTGTAATACATAATAGCACGCATTTCCAGAATTGAGCCTATGTTTAATTTCTTTGTGCATCTCATTCCTATTTGTGATTATTGTTCCTAAGTATTTGAATTCAGCCACTTCCTCAAAATTCCCTTAATTTGTCATTAGCTGTCCATTTCCATTATATAATGTTTTCTAAAAATACATTCCTCTACTATTCATAAATATTAACAAAAGATTACCCTGCCATGGGATGTACACAATTTTACAAAATATATGACAGTAGAGTTAAGCGAGTTTACCTCGTCTTCTGAGTTGAAGGCAGTTTAACTGCCGGCAACTCTACCTTGTCTTTTGAGGCGAATGGGTTAATAAATAATGTTAATCTGTAGCATCTTAACTTACTCAACTTTTATGAGGTAAGATGATATAAACTCGCCTTATTTATTAACAATTTGTTTTATATCACAATATCAAACTACCATAACAGATTTTAGAGAAAAGGTCATATAAAACACAATATATAACCATTATTATACAAGATTTCAAGCAATCAAAGTAGACAAACTGGTTTATGTGGTACATAAAAATATTAAATTAATTACTAATCTACAATTCCCTACATAACCATTACACTCTTAATCTGAATTACAATCTTAAAACCTAATTCCTGTTTGTTACATCCTTCACAAAGAATTTATTTTTCAAGAGAAATGCTGCCTTTCTCAGCTGAAACTCTTTCGAATACGTTCTAACAAAAATCAAACAAGTATTCCTTTTCCAGTTTACCCCAAAATATTTTGTTAGCAAATTCCTTACACCATTTACTTTAGCGGGGTTTAGGACTACTTGGATTCTTCTCGTTCTTTACCCAGGAATTTGGATCGTTTTTCCATCGTCTTCCTTTGCCTTTAGAAGCAGCAATATTATCTGTCATCCTCAAACACGAACACAATATTATATTACTGATTCAGTTTCTACACTTATTCACATCACGTAAAATCTTTCAAATCATATAACGTGTCACGAAGTCTGTACTTTATTGATTGATTGTATTATGTAAGTTCTGAAAGCATTCAAGACTAAAAATGTATAAAACACTGGCTGTTCCAACTCTTTTATATGGTAGCGAAGTATGGACATTGAAACAGAAGGATATACAGAGACTTAAATCTGCTAAAATGAGATACCTTCGAAGGACTGCAGGATACACACTACTAGATCATAAAAAAATGAAGACATCTTAGAAGAACTGCACATGGAACCTTTAGAAAACAAAATTTTTGATTACAAGTCAAGATGGATGCAACATGTTCATCGAATGGAAGATCACAGAATACACAAACAAATGTTAAGATATCAACCTGCAGGAAGAAGACCAGGACGTCCACTCAAAAGACTTTTGGATGCTGTTTCTCTTGAGGCCGAAACAGGTCAACAAATGGCCTAAATTCGTGAATGTACTATGCTGATGATGAGGTAAGTTCTGGAACAAGTTAATGGATAAGACAAGTTATGGAACAACACTACATTTTCCGATGCAGATTTCCATTGGAAAATATCACTTTTGGCACAGTTGCTTACGATAGAACAATTGCAGGCATAACAATTAATGCTAGGTAGACTGCTATCAACTCGGTAAAGGTAAAGGTAAAGTGATTCCACTATAAGCCTCAGGAGGCCCTTGGGGTAGTAGGAGGTTAAGGCTCCCACTTTTTCTAGACAATCGGCACTTAATATCAGCCGGGTTGTCAGTCCTGCGTAACGGCCGCCTTTACCCCAGAACAAGCGTCTGGTACTCATTTCAGTTAGAGGTTGAGTCGACCCCAGGGCCATAATGCCGCCAGAGGGTTTGGGCCAGTTTAAGAATCCTGACCCCACTGGGACTCGAACCTCTGATCTTCCGGCTTGTAGCGCAGTACCTTAACCACTACGCTACGGCGTGCCACCACTATCAATTCAGTATTCATAAAAACTTGACAGGGCAAGTTTTGGAATGATCCGCCTCATTTTCCAATCATTCCCTGTATGACTTATTTTAATTTTCTTTAGTGAATATGGGATGGCAGATGCCTCTGTAATACACAGTGGGTAATACGCATAGCAGTTGAGACTGTACATTCTCATTCCTGTTTGTTATAATAAGTTTTAAGTTACTAAACTTATACACCTCACTGTTAGTATTATTTTAACAATTAACAAATTAAATTATTTATGAAAATAATATTAAGAATAACTAATATTTTCATTTGTTTTGTTTTAAGTACTGTATATAATCATAAAATTAGTTTTCTATATCTCATTATTTTTTACATACATTAGACAGGGACAATTTAACTTGTCTTGCTTGTATACATTTTATTATTAGTTTTAGTCTTAATTTTAACTAACATTAACTGGTTGCATTATTGATCGTAATATAATAGATATTATCTTTTTGATCAAATTTTTATTTAGTATTTAATATTACTGTTAATTGAGATTGTTATATTCTGATGTAATATATGTTTGTCCTGGTGAGTGGAAGAGAAGGCTAAATAAATCTAATCTAAACTTGAACTATGTAACTTCTTTAAAATTCCCATACCGGTACTTTTTGTTAAGTATCCATACCCAATTAATAATGTATGATCACATATTTAGCTTTATTGATTTTTTCTAACAGCCCCAGTACAGACCAATCGTACATGTAGTAAATACTTAAAAGTTTACATTTATGAAATTGCCTGCTCCGAAACATTGTACAATTCAGTCAATTTGTACAAGTAATCATAATTTCGACCGTTTTCTGGAATTCGGAAAGTATTTTTGTATTGTAAGCCAATGTTTTCCCTTTACAGAGATTTAGGCGCTCTCCCCCTACAGGGAAGAATTTGAACCATACTAATTTAGTTACACTTGTTTTCGTATAGATGTCATTTTTAAGTGGTCCGTGGTCAGCATTCCGCCTCATACTGACATCTAGGAAACCAAGGTAGTACTAGGACGGGAAAATTCGGTAAATTTTGCTTAGAGGCCTTTTCATTCAGGCTTAGGGATTTTTTACGAGCCTGAAAATCTTCAGACTCGGGACCCACGGCTTAAAGTCCCTTCCGGAGGACTTGCTCCTTGGATTTTTCCGTCCTAAAAAAATCCATCGATCCCGGCCGGGTTTGAACCCGCGACCCTCGGAACCAGAGGCAAGGAGCATAACCACTAGTCCACCGCTGAGGGTAAGATGTAAAATATCCTACTCCTCAGCTAAACTTTGGTTCTAAAATTTTGAAGATGGCAGGCAGAAAATATTTATCGCCTATTACATTATTTCAATATCAGTATTCCATATAATACAATCTGCAATATAAGTTTAAAAATATAATACCAATAGCTAATATTGTAAAACTTATTCCTAAATTTCCAAAGATTTAATTCTTACAATCTCTTTATTCTTGAATAATATAACATGTTAAAAATCTGGAAGAATTAAAAGATTAAATTCATGTAGTCTAAATATGAAATAAAGTATCGACAAAGGATTGAATCTCCTCCTCCAGTAGTGACGAAAAATTACATAGGTTATTTCGACGAGATAATTAGTATTTTAGAATTTAGACCCTATACATTATAATCAAGAATAATAAGTTGCAATTTCAATAAATGCTCGTGATAACACTGGTCAACATGATTTTTGTCCCATGAGTACCAATAGTTGTACTTAATGCAGTTTTTATCGTGTTTTGAAATATGTATTCGGAATTTCTCCATCGCCCACAGTTTTTTAATTTCAATTTATGGATTTAAATAATATTTTTTTAATAAACTTTTTTCGTCCATTTGTCCATTGTAAAATAAAACCAAATGAGCTAACTCAAATGGTTTCAGCTATGGAAAAGAGATATCAAGAAAAATAGAATCCTAACATGCTGGCCGATTATTGTTGGACTATCAAGAGGGATGCTCCACAGGCGGAAATATAGCAGAAAATCGTCATTTCTTACTTTCTATGTGAGTCCGAATGTTCGAATATTGTGCAGTTACGAATGTAGAAAATATTAAAGTGTTTGGAAATTATAAATCTCTGTCTCTCGGAAACCTTGCGTGATGGAGAAAAACCGATATCATATTTGAATTCGGCAGAAAAAAAATACTATCAGAATCACATATTTTTTCTTTCTGAGACAAAAAAAAAGTTTCTTATTTGTTGCTCAGTATAATTAAGAGACGGTGATCATTTGCAAAATTATAAGGAATGTCGGTAACCATGTAGATCAGCTTAAAAACACATGTTGTCAGTCTTATCTACAAATGTATATTGTGAGCAACGAATTAACCATAATTGCTAGAATATAATAACAATTCATTTGTGGTCCAGTTCTAGGTTCAGTTTAGTCTCCCCCCCCCTCTCTAAAGTTAGCCGTATCAATATTGATATGCTTTCTAATAATTGGTTAAACTATAAACTAACAATCCAGTTGAAGTTGATGACAGTGAAGAAAGTTATTGCCCGCAGGCAAAGACGTTTAAAGAGATGTGGCGCGCTTTCACCTTTCTCATTCCCACAGGCAGGCAGCTGCCAGATGGGGAAAGCAAAATCTAGATCAAGGGTAAGCACGCCCAGTAGTTAACAGAATAAAACGTTTGGGATAGATGCAAATTAATTTATTCTAACCCTATATTTGTAACAGGAAGTACACCCTGTCTTCCAGGATGCGGACTTGGAACTGGGTAATCTATTTTGCAATAAAACATAAGCATAAAATTAATGGAACAGAATATATTCCAAACTGGTTTAAACAAAAATGTCGAAACATTTGCATACATGCAAGTGACAGAACTTGATTTAACCTTGCACTTTGCTAATTACTACCTGCCCCGGTCTCTATCGACTGCCTTTGTACACATTCAACTTTGTAATTGCTAATTGTTGCATTCCGCATTTGACAACACTCCTTCATATCAAAGGCCATGGATGAATGATACAAAAAAAAAAAACAGAACGATAGATAGATGCAAATAAACAAAAGCAAGTGGGTAGAAAAAAGTAGATAAGAGGATATATAGGAAGCCAGACAAAGAAAACATGTGTATGCCAGGAACGAAATTAGATACGTAGACAGATAGAACACACACAGACACAGGGATTGATCATAAAATAGAAAGATGCAACTGAATGGTATTAATAAGCTGTTAGTTTATGCTGATGATGTAGTACTACTGGCCGATAGCGAGGAGATACTAAAGGCCAACACGCACACACTATTGAGTAACACTAAGAAATTAGGACTGGAAGTAAATATCAGTAAAACTAAATATATGGTCACACGTAGAAATACATTATATAATGGAAATGGACAGCTAATGACAAATGAGGGAAATTTTGAGGAATTGGCTGAATTCAAATACCTAGGAACAATAATCACAAATAGGAATGAGATGCACAAAGAAATTAAACATAGGCTCAATTCTGGAAATGCATGTATGCATTGCAGAGACTTTTGATGTCCCAACTCCTTTCAAAAAACGTTAAGCAGAAAATATATAAAACTATTGTTCTACCAGTTATATTATATGGGTGCGAAACATGGACTCTTACTTTAAGGGAGGAAAGGAGATTACGAGTATTTGAGAATAAAGTTCTTAGGAAAATTTTTGGACCAAAGAGAGATGAACAGACAGGTGAATGGAGAAGACTACATAACAATGAACTACATGGTCTTTATAGGAAGCCAGATATAATAAGAACAGTTAAGTCCCGTAGACTGCGATGGGCAGGACATGTTGCGCGTATGGGGAATGAAAGACGTGCATGGAAACTTCTTGTAGGAAAGCCAGAAGGAAAACGCCCAGTTGGTAGACCAAGAATGAGGTGGGAGAACAACATTAACTATGATTTGAGGGAAGTAGATTATAAAGGGAATGATTGGAAAGCATTAGCTCAGGATAGGGATGTATGGAGAGCTTATGTCCGTGCGGCCATGAACCTACGGGTTCGATAGTGCCAGTGAGTAAGTAAGTATAGAAAGAGCCCAGAATACGTGAATATATTGGCAGTGGAATCAAAAACGTTTATTTTGGAATGATTGCACTTTTTATTAAAACTTAGCGATGAATGATACAGTTACTGTTTAAAATGATAACATGTTTTAATTATACTTTATTTCCAAAAATTTAGTGATTTAAAATAAAATGATAAATGAGTCAATTGTGTTTGAGATAATGATTAATATTTGACATGTTTCCTCCTAGAGTCCCGCGCCGTAGCCGAGCGGTTAAGGTAGGAAGCCTTGGCGCAGAGCTACGGGACTTGCGCTGGTTCGAGTCTCCATGGGGGAAGAAATTTTCTCATGGCATTTCGGCCAGTATGGGACCGGTGCCCACCCAGCATCGTGAGGCAATTGGGTAGCTACAATAAGTAGCGGCTCCAGATTGAGGAACCAGCTATAACGACTGGGGGACTCGACATGCTAACCACATGTCACCCCTACACTGGCTGTTGATCATCTACCTCTGTGATTGACACATGTGGATGTGAAGGGCCAGCAGCCGGCTGGTAAAAGGGCAACCGCTGAAAAGTGGAAAGACCCTCAATCGAATCGGAATCCTCCTAGAAATAATCAACTATCTTACAGTTTCGAATGCTCAGAAACAAGTAATAAGGCCTAAGCGTATAAGCGTAAAAAAATCAATATTAAATGGGCACTGATTATTTATCTGTTAAGATAATTCTAATCATTGTGAAATTCAAATTACGATATACAAGATCACTCATTCCCGATAAAAGTCTAATAATGTTATCTGAAAATTTCATATATGTGTAAGGCCATGTTTTCCCTTTACAGGGATTTAGGCGCTCTTTCCCTACAGGGAAGAATTTGAATCATGCTAATTTAGTTACACTTGTTTTCGTATAGATGTCATTTTTGAGTGGTCCGTGGTCAGCGTTCCGCCTCATACTGACATCTAGGAAACCAAGGTAGTACTAGGACGGGAAAATTCGGTAAATTTTGCTTAGAGGACTTTTCATTCAGGCTTAAGGATGACTTGCTCCTTGGATTTTTCCGTCCTAAAAAATCTATCGACCCCGGCCGGGTTTGAACCCGCGACCCTCGGGACCAGAGGCAAGGAGGATAACCACTAGTCCACCGCGGCCGATAGTAATTCTGCCCGAAGGCAGCTCCTTCACTGCAATCATAGCATTGTCATGCTATGCTTGCAGCTTTACTAGGGAATTGTATGTGTGGTAGCTTCCCGTTGCTTTCCACACCGGTGAAGAATGATGATGGTGATGATAATAAGGATGATGATGACCATATGATTTCGGGAACCGTTTGGGCCTTAAAGTTTTCCTGACATTTGTCTTACAGGTGAGGAAAAACCCCGATAAAAACCTCACCCAGAAAAACTGTCCCGACCGGGGATCGAAACCTGGCCTGCTGCGTGACAAGGCAGCACGCTATCCTGAGACCACAGCGGTAGACATATATATACACACACACACAAAATTGAAGCATGTGTTATATATCTCCAGAAAGGCTTACTGGTGACATTTATTACATTAAATAACAATGAAAAACACATAATATATTATTATGTTACATTCAACAAAAGTTACATAATTAAAATAAAAAATGGAACATTTTCATCTTCTACAATAGATACAATTTATAGATTTTAAACTGATTATACGAGGGCGGATCGGAAGGTAACGCACAATAATTTTTTTCTGCCTTAGTATTGCAGCTAGAATGTTGAAATTTCACAGAGATATAGTTTGAAGTTTTCACTACAGATGGTATTTTTTTCTCGGGTGTACCTCTTGCGAGAGAAGCTTGAACTATGCAACAAAAATGGCGCGCATGCTACAGTCGTCCACCTGTGAGGATCGGAAAGTAACGCACAATATTTTTTTTTAAAAAGTTTAATAGTAAAAAAAAAAGGAAAAAAATCACAAATGAACTTACATCTTTTACCTACTTTTCGACATAGTCACCAACTTTCTCAACACATTTTTCCAATCGTGTTGCGGGATTGCTGCTGTTGTCGGCCGGCCGGAGCGTGGCGAATCACTAAGGTTCACGCGTCCCTCTTGGAAGAATGTGCACCACCTGGAGACATTGCTACGGTCCATACAATCATCCCCATACACGCCACGCATGTCCCTGTGAATTTCACTGGGTTTATGCCCTTTGGCCCACAAAAATCGAACAACACTTCTCTGTTCCTCACAGGTGGACGACTGTAGCATGCGCGCCATCTTTGTTGCATAGTTCAAGCTTCTCTCGCAAGAGGTGCACCTGAGAAAAAAATACCATCTGTAGTGAAAACTTCAAACTATATCTCTGTGAAATTTCAACATTCTAGCTGCAATACCAAGGCAGAAAAAAATTATTGTGCGTTACTTTCCGATCCGCCCTCGTACAAAGTGAGTTAGTATAGGCGTGCAAAATGAAACGAGAAATACCGGTAGCAGGTACTGTAATATAAGCTGACATAGGGACCTTGGAGGGATGAGATGCCAGATTACACATACAGAGTAGATTATTACTAGAGCACAAGTCTAAGTTAAGAATTGTTTAAGTGTGGATTTAATCAAAATATCATACATTTTACGTCGCAAATACACGGCTTGGTCGGAAATAATACACAAGTTTAATCGAGCATTATTTTATAATGATGCAGAGTATTCGTCTGATTTTCAAATAGTAAGAATACATGGAATGCAACTTCTTCCTTTGTATTCCTCGATGAAACACATATGCGCTTTCAATGTTCCCAAATTTCTTTTTCTTCTTTTTCCTTTCCAGGATTAGGTCAATGCGACCTGTTTCGGTCTCAAGTCCATCGTTCCTTGGCCGTCCCAAAGATCTTTTGCCATGTGGTTTGTAGGTGTTGATCTTTTTGGGTAATCTTGTATTGTCCATTCTGTCTAAATGTTCTTTCCATTGGTATTTGTGCTCTTCTAGTAGATCGACTATTGAAAATATATCCAGTTCACTTCTTACTGATTCATTGTGTAATCTATCCATGCGTGTACATCCTTTTACGGATCTTAAAAATTTCATTTCAGCGGCTTGAATGTGTGAGATATATTTTTTGTAAGTACCCAAGATTCAGATCCATATAAAAGAACAGGAACAGCCATAATTTTATAAAACCTGAGCTGGAGGGTTCTTCTTATAGTGCCACACATAATTTGATATCGGTTTACTTTATTATGTATATCCCATTCGTAGCTATATGTTATATCTGAACCAAGATAGTTAAAGTGTGCTATCCGTTCTATTATTTCATTATTGATTACAATTTTTTATATGATCAATATTGCAACCTGGAATGTGAGAGGACTCCATACAGAAGAGCAGGAAATACAGTTTCCAAATATCCATGCGTAATATTAATATCTAACTTGTGCATTCTTCCGGAGGTGGCATAAGTAGATCAATGGTAGAGCACCAGCGGTTAAAGCAGAATATCTTGGGTTCAAATCGAGATTCAGGTGAAATATTTTCACTCTAGCTTTGTTAATCACTATGCACATTTCTTTTATAAAATAGACATTTCCAGCCTTAACGTCTGTTAAATAGTTTGAATACATTTACTCCAAGTAATTCGTACTTAAAATATTTGTATTTGTCGTAATTAAACTTTGTATAACAGATTCTCATGAACTTAGAGGTATGTGAAGTTCGTAGGAAAATAGCCTTTATTTTAAATAACAGCATTAATGCTCATATCGTATTAATAACGTATTTTACCATCTTTAAAATCTGTAGACTAACAGAAAACATAATAAAACCCTACATTTAATTAATTCTTCTCAAATCGAGATACCATTAAAATGTCTAATGATTACAATACATGTTCTGGACTTTAGGTTCGCTGACTTTTTAAACGCGTTAAAGTTAGAACATTGCTTCCTTTGTGAGAATAAATAATAGTTTTAAAAAACTAAAACAGCACGCTTTATTAGAAAACCAAACTCAAAAATGAAAAATAATTTTAATTTCCAACACGCTTGGGATAAATTTAAAGTGGTCAACAAAAAAATCATCTCCAACACATATAGAATAAAACTAGAATTATCAACAAAAAGAAAATAATTTTACCATCAAAAGCGTGGGGTGCTCTATATCAATTAATATATTTGATAATAAAGAGATATTGGTAAAAGTAAAGTCTCTAAGAAGAAAACGTAAAAATCATAAAAAGCACCCCACGCTTTTGATGGTAAAATGATTTTCTTTTTGTTGATAATTCTAGTTTTATTCTATATGTGTTGGAGATGATTTTTTTGTTGACCACTTCAAATTTATCCCAAGCGTGTTGGAAATTAAAATTATTTTTCATTTTTGAGTTTGGTTTTCTAATAAAGCGTGCTGTTTTAGTTTTTTAAAACTATTATTTATTTTTTAGTTTTAATATTTTACAGAATAAGATAAAAATGTAAATATCTTTATATTCCATATTAATGTAGTATAAGCTAAAAGTATTACTCTTCTAAAAAAATCCTCCCCAGCCGGATTCGAACCAGCGACCTATGGATTACTGAAATTATATACCACTAGTTCACTGCTCTACCAACTGAGCTCTTACAACGATTGACTAAAAAGTCGACAAGTCCGTAACCTATTATACCAGTTTTAATTTTTTTATTTTCTGATGATTCTGGCAAGGAATTTAGAAATACAATATGAAATTATTGTAGTGTCACGGGTCCTTTACAAGTATACAAAGTTTCAAGTCGATCCAATGTCCCTAAGTGAGTGAAAATCGTGTTCAAAGATTCCGTTACATAAATACAAAGGCACTTTTTTTATTTTCTGATGATTCTGGCCAGGATTTTAGAAAATAAATATGAAATTATTGTATTGTCACGGGTTCTTTACAAGTATACGAAGTTTCAAGTCGATCCAATGTCTCTAAAGTGAGTGAAAATCGTGTTCAAAGATTCCGTTACATAAATACAAAGACACTTTTTTTGATTTTCTGATGATCCTGGCCAGGATTTTAGAAAATGAATATGAAATTATTGTATTGTCACGGGTCCTTAACAAGTATACAAAGTTTCAAGTCTATCCTGTGTTTCTAAGTGGGTGAAAATCGTGTTCAAAGATTCCGTTACATAAATACAAAGACACTTATTTTGACTTTCTGATGATTCTGGCAAGGATTTTAGAAAATAAATATGAAATTATTGTATTGCCACGGGTCCTTTACAAGTATACAAAATTTCAAGTCGATCCAATTATTTTAAGTGGGTGAAAAACGCGTTGAAAGATTCAGTTACATAGATAGATAGATAGATACAGGTCCAGCTAATACAAAGCGTGTAAAAATAAAGTAAGAGATCCCATGTCTTAGTTTTACATCACGAGAAAAAAACTCAAGCCTGAAATAAGATATTCTGAGCATGATTTATCGGTTCTCACGTCCAGCTTCCAGTTGAGGCATTAATGACCTTACGTGTTAAATAGCGTAGTTAAATGAAATGTCATTCGTTTACTATAATCATTTTTATTTAACAATAACTTAGGCCACATTATTTGGAATCGTTTCCCAGGCCGCATCGGTTAATAGCAAATGTAATTAAATATTTTATGTTAGGTGATGTCACGGAAACTTTAACGCTTACAAGCACATTCAATATTATACAGTAGTGGAGCATGAACTGTATAATCATAAAATAATGTATTGTTCAAAATGAAGTACAGTACCTAAGACTCATCTAGCCTCCTAGAAATCAGGAACAGGTGTTAAAAGTCAAGTTCGCGGAGAAAGTTCCCTCCCCCACAGTTAGATGGCAGTGTTTTGTCCCACATTACTACAATGTCATTTGAAAGTGAAGAATAAACACTAATCTTTTATTACAAACTCTTTATGATATAGGTTTAATGTTAATTTACTTTCTAATGTGCAGGCGTTATGTACTCCCATCAACAATTCTAAGAAAGACACCAATAACTACAGCCTACTTATTGTCTAACATTCATTATAAAAAATATAACCTAGTCTCCTAAAGTAATTTTAACGTTTCTACCATTACTATGCAAAATACCAATTTACCAAAAGAGCTGCCTCAAACACTGTCGCCGTGACCGTCCAGGTATAGTTCGAGTTCAAGCTCTGTGTGTTTGCGGGGGGAAGTGTGGGGAGTGGGAGGAGGAACAATTCTCTGCTTCTCATAGTACGAACAGCTGAGACAGCAAATTCCTTTTAGATACACGGAGCTGGGTCCCGAGCAGTACGATTATCGGAGAGGTAAGGGTTCTGGTTTTCTACACCCTGATTTGTGTTACTCTTCTGTGGCGGCGCTGGCACAGATCCAGGCAGACCTAATAATGTGGTTCATGGCGCTAGCATAGCTTACGTTAGTAGGCTAAACACATTAACTTTACATAGAGGATGCAAGTTCTTTAAAATGAGAAGGAGCAAAAAGAATTTTAAAAAATGCCCGTCACGCATGAACTATAATTCAAGAAAATACTACGACTGCAGTGAAGGACCTGCCCTAGGGCAGAACACTAAAGTATACATATATATATAGTTAGTCCACCGGTGTGGTCTCGAGGTAGCATGGTGCCTTGTCACGAAGCGGGCCCGGGTTCGATCCCCGGTCGGAGCAGTTTTTCTGGGTGAGGTTTTTATCGGTGTTTTTCCTCACCTGTAAGACAAATGTCAGGAAAACTTTAAGGCCCAAATGGTCCCCAAAATAGTATGGCCATCATCATCATCATCATCATCCTTCACCGGTGTAGAAATCAACGGGAAGCTGCCAGACCTTCAATTCCCTAGTAAAGCTGCAAGCATAGCATGAAAATGCTATGATTGCAGTGAAGAGCTTGCCTTCGGGCATAATTACTGTGGATGGATGGATGGATATATATATAGTCAATCAAATCGTAAATACTCAGTTACGTTGCGAGAAAACATACATGTCGGTCACTAGAGCGATTTTTAAATTAAAATTTTCAGGTAAACCCTCACACTCAATGGTCGGAGAAATCCGGAAAAGTCGTTATTCTAATTGCTAAAAAATATATTTATAAATAAAGCTTTGGAGAAAGATGGGACACAACTATCCTTGGATGTATCAATGTTTCTGGGATGAGCATTCCTCCAATGGCCATCTTCAAAGGCTTGATGTTGAATGAAAATCTCTCCAAATCTCATTTGGCCTCATTAATTCGTCTTTCTCCAAAAGGATGATCTTTATTGTTGAATGGTTCCACCATTTCCTAGAATCCATCCCTCCCTGCAAACCTAATACTGTTCATACATTCCTGTGACAGCCTATTGATTTCCGAAGTTCTTTCCTTGCCATCCGACAACAATGTCCACAATGTGACCTTTCCGGCCCGTACAACACATCTTCTCTAACCTCTGGACGTTGGAGTTAACAAACCATTAAAAGATTCGTGGAAAAAACAATTAAATCGGTTCATGGTTAAACATCCCGATCAGAAACCTGACAGATATAGTTTCAACGAACTTTTTGCTGAAGCATACCGTTATGCATTGAGTCCACACTGATCCTATAGCTTTCAAAAACTGGGGTTTACCATTCAACAGGGATGCAGTTTCTGATGATGTCATTGCTCCGTCCCCACTAATGCAGAAAGAGACAGGGGAATCATTAAAAAAAATCAGTTGAAGAAATATTAAAACTTCCTATTTGCCTACAGGAACAAAACAACCAAGAAATGGCCAATCTGCAAGGGTATTTTCCCCTAATCAAATTAAAGCATCAACTTCCAAACAAGAAATGGGCAGACTGTAAAAATTTAAAGCAGAAGAAAGGGAAAGATGAAAGATGCTCCTCATGCGGTGGGACCTATGCCGATGATGCCAAGAACAAGAATGGGGCCGAATGGATTCAATGCCAGTTCTGTCGTGTTTGGTACCATGATAAGTGTTAAAAAAGTTTATTTTATGTGTAATGATTGTGAGAAATTGGACAGTAGTGACTCTGATAAATATTGCAGCATTTAGAGATTTTTTCGTTGATTAAAGTATTGTTTTTTAAATATATACATACACACATATATATATATATATATATATATATATTATAAATATATTTTTGACATTTGGCAATGAAGGCAAATATGATATGAAAAGAAAAAAGAATGCTTGAGTCGGGATTTGAACTCGAGTCTCTAAAATCGAGTTCAAATCCCGACTCAAGCATTCTTTTTTCTTTTCATATCATATATATATATATATATATATATAATCTGGGATTGAAGGCAATTGTTGAAAAAATCTTGTAGAGTTATGTTTACACGTATTCTTGCACCTTTAACAAGCATTTCTTAATTATCACGGACTAACCTGAATACTAACACGGCATAACCTGGTATCACAGTGTAACCATACTTATGTCTCCATGTTTTATTCTTCAATATCTCAGAAAATTATTTGGCGATAAACTATGGTGTTTCTATATATTATACCGCATACATTCCTCGTTCATATAATTTACCAAGAATAAATTATATTATCATGGAAACAAGAATAAAAAATGCTTAGTATCACGGAATTACCTTATTTTACCAACATAGTGTTAACAAAAATCCGTATGAAACATAAAATCTACTTCAAAATAAGACTTTTTTGTTGCATTTAGATGCATTACTGTGGCAAATTTGACACGTATACAATGTCTAGGTAATATATAAGCTACAAAGCCTAGGGAAAGTGTGAAACGAATTTTTAATTTTATACTTTACAAACAAAATTTAATGCCTGAATGTTATACTTTCTCTTTTCAGCTGGCTGTAAGATACCGTTTACGATATATGTATTAATATGCATGCCAGGAGCATTTATTAAACCTCTATGGTGTTCATCAAGTACCTAGGAACAATAATTACAACTAGGAATGAGATGCACAAAGAAATAAAACGTTGGCTTAATTCTAGAAATGCATGATATTATGCATTACAGGGACTCTTGTCGTCCCAACTTACATAAAAAGAAAAAAAACGTTAAACTGAAACTATGTAAAACTGTTATTAACCCAGCTATATTATATGGATGCAAAACATGGGCTCTTACTTTAAGGGAAGAGAAAATATTACGAGTATTGGAGAATAAAATTCATATAATTTTTTTGTACCAAAGAGAGATGAACAAACAGGCGAAACCAAATGTATTAAGAACAGTTATGTCTCGTAAATTGCGATGGGGAGGACATTTAGTGCGAATGGGAAGTGAAAAAGATGTATGGAAACTTCTTATAGGAAAACCAGAGGGAAAATGCCGAGTTGGTAGACCAAGAATGAGATGGAAGAATAACATTAATCATGATTTAAGGGAAGTAGATTATACGGGGGGTGATTGTAAAAGAGCTCAGGGTAGTGATACGTGGAGAGCTTATGTTAGTGCTGCCATGAACCTACGGGCTCGATAGTGCATGTGAGTTAGTTCGTTAGTTCTCTGGTGTTCACTGAAGGTTATGTAACTACAAAGGCGTTTATTAAGGGCTTTCTCAATTACTCTCCAAATAACTGAACTCATTATTAAAGGACGCCAGTCTGAAATTTCATTTTTTTTTTCACCGCCATTATTGATTTCTGTAAGACTGGTGGCACAATTCCAGAAACTAATATTCTTGTAGCAATTATAGATATGATTTAAGCGGCCATATTGATTTTAATTGATCTCACGATTACACGATCTGACAGACTGGTAGTGTCTATTGAGATTCTTCTAGTGGCCTCGATAATAATTTTTCAACTGGCAGATTTAAAAGACATTATACAACGTTTCCACAAATATAGTAACATACTTTATAAACTACTACTACATCGCTTTGGATAAACATATCTAAATGAAATTGTGGACAATCAAAAGAGAAATTCAAAAAGTTGTGTGCATGTTAACAATGTCAACAATGGAGAATAATGGACAATATAGAAATTATTTTTTTTTTGCAAATGCCCCAGGTTGTCTTTTCGACATTCCTGGTATTCTCTCCTGGCATGGCGTACTTGTAACCCACTTCTGAGGTTGGGGCGTCTGGAAGGCGGGGTTACGTAGCCCCGATGATATGATGGGTGATGATGATGATGATGATAGTGGGGAGCCAGGAGAGCCCCTAATCCTAAGCTTAATCTAAGATGAATATGAATGATGATGATTGCGATGGCCATATGATTTCGGGGACCGTTTGGGCCTTAAAGTTTTCCTGACATTTGTCTTACAGGTGAGGAAAAACCCCGATAAAAACCTCACCCAGAAAAACTGTCCCGACCGGGGATCGAACCTGGGTCCGCTGCGTGACAAGGCAGCACGCTACCTCGAGACCACAGCAGTGGACAAGCTAAATTTAATTATGTTTTTGTGGTCGATATGGGTTCATTGTTGGATATTAGCAGACAGGTTAAATGTGAATGTTTGCTGTGCTTCTGAAATTGTGTTGTTATTAAATAAGTTCCAAGGAGTTATGGCGAACCGCCAAGAACGTAGTTGGTGTGTTTTGGAATATCACACCACGCAGAGTCCGGTGCTGGTCCAGCGTGCTTTTAGACGAAGGTTTCAACATCAAGCTCCTACATACAAGTTCATTTTGAAGTGGTGCCGTGATTTTGTGGATCGTGGATCGACGGTAGGCAATGAAACATCGTAACTCAATCAGTCAATGAAAACCACATAATTCCAGTAACCAGCGCAAAAATATGTGATGCATAACCTGTTGAGAACACGGACTTCAAATTTTATTAATAACTTAATTTGTATTCTGTATAAAATATGTGGGAGCTATTCCTGCATCAATTTTCATAATTATTTAAAACAATTATTTGTTTCTCCTAAAATTGACCAAAATGGAGTTACGAGGGTTTCATTGCCCAATATCGATATGTATTCAAAGGAAAGGTCATTCAGGGAGACCATCTGTCGTTGCAGGAATTGTGGATCAAGTGCGTGAGGCATTTGTGCGTAGTCCCAAGAAGTCTGTCCGTAGAGCTAGTCAACAGTTAAACATCCCTAAATCCACCGAATCTAAGATCCTATGTACACGACCGAAGTTCCACCCCTACAAACCCCAATTAGTGCATAAGTTGAAATCTGATGACCATGCAAAGTGATTAGATTTCTCTGAGCATTTCATGGCACTAATGGAGGATAATGAAGAACTGTCAGAAAATATAATTTTCAGTGATGAGGCAACATTCCACGTTAGTGAAAAACTGAACAGTCATAATGTTGTTAGGATTTGGGGGAGTGAGAATCCAAACACCATTGTGGAAGTTGAAAGAGACTCCCCTAAAGTGAATATATTTTGTGCCGTATCGAAACGTAGAGTCTATGGTCAATTTTTCTTTTTAGAGGCCACTATAACGGTGCAAATTATCTTGATATGCTCACTGAATGGTTATTTCGACAAATGGAACAACAAGAAGGCAATGAATATATTTTCCAGCAAGATGGAGCACTTCCTCATTGGCATTTGCATGTTCGGGAGCATCTGAATGACCGGCTTCCAGGAAGATGGATTGGACGTACCGGAGATGATGATAACGTTTTCTACAAGTGGCCGCCGAGGTCACCTGACTTGACCGTCTGTGACTTCTTTTTATGGGGTTACATAAAGGTTCGTGTATATGTACCCCCATTGCCTCGAAACCTGCAAGAAGTCCAGCTTCGTACCATTGCTGCCATTCAGTCCATTTCTTCACATGTTGAAGGGTGTATGGCGTGAATGGGAATATCGCCTCGATGTCTGCAGCGTCACTCATTGGGGCCACATTCAATGTCTATGAGATATAGCAAAAACTTTTTGAGTTTATCTTTTGATTGTCACCAATTCCATTTATTCTCTGCTTTCCAGCAATTTTTCAATGCTTTCAAATCTAATACAGTATATGAAACAGAATATTTATTTGTTCGTATTTTATGCGATGCCATACGGTTCATCCTATTGTAATGGGGCTTTTTGCGAAATATTCAGGAGTTTCCCGGGAGGGTTATAGCCTATAAGAGAGTTGTAATACTCGACCCCTTCACTCTTAAAAATCACCCTTTAGTGAAAAACGTGAAAAGGTAGCTTTTTGGACGTTTAAATGGCTTCCGATGCCTACACCATAACAAATACACAAAATTAATGCACACAGAATTGAATACCTACAAAAAAAACAACGGTTCCCGGCAGCAAATGTTTATCTTTAACTGATAACTCACAATAATAATTTCTGTGTTTCATTGATTCCAAGAAGATCGGGATAAGTAGATTCCCAAGCAACACTGCTTAATCATTACGGGGTATCTAAAAATAACTACATGTATTTTTCTATTCTATTTAAACATAAAAACACATTAATTTTGTCTTTCAGCTCATTTATGCCAAGAAGATCGGGATAAGTAGATTCCAGGGCAACGCCGGTTATTCAGAATGGGGTATTTAAAAATAATTACGATATAAATCTTTCCTTTTACTTAAACATAAAGACACGTTCATTTTCGTCCTTCAGATAATGTATGCCAAAAATATAGGGATAAGTAAATACCCGGGCAACGCCGAGTAATCGGCACGGGGCATTTAAAAATAATTACGATATAAATTTATAATTATTTGTTTTCATTTACTTATTCAATTAAACATAAAAACACATTAATTTTCATTTATTTAGGTGTAGCAGCGCACGCTGGGTATTAGGTAGTTAAAAATAATATGTGGGGGCACGCCGTAGCGTAGTGGTTAAGGCACTGAGCTACAAGCCGGAGGGTCGAGGGTTCAAGTCCCGTTGGGGTCAGGATTTTTAAACTGACCCAAACCCTCTGGCGGCACTATGGCCCTGGGGTCGACTCAGCCTCTAACGGAAATGAGTACCAGAGGCTTGTTCTGGGGTAAAGGCGGCCGTCACGCAGGGCTGACAACCCGGCTGACATAAAGTGCCGATTGTCTAGAAAAAGTGGGAGCCTTAACCTCCTACTACCCGAAGGGCCTCCTGAGGCCTGTTGTGGGATCACTTTACTTTACTTAATAATTTATAAATGTTAACATTTCGCGTAAAAAGGGGGAACTTAAAGTAACTTATACAAGCCTCAATTAAACCTTAAATTCCAAGTATACTAATCAGCGGTATATCACAAATTCGCATTTGCCTGTAGATACAATACATGAAAGCGGTATCCCACTAAATCTCTGAAACATTAGTTACAAGAGATGCTCAGCTCTGGAACGGAACAAATATCGAATAAATGCCTATCATTCATAATAAACTTATTAACATCGAGCGATGTAGTTAAATTTATTTTAGAGCAATGCGGAACATCAACTCTAACTCATTGGCATTATGAAACCCGTATGTTCACGGTCGCGTGGACATAAACTCTCCATACATCCCTACTCTGAGGTAATGTTTTCCCATCATCCCCTGTATAATCTACTTCCCTCAAATCATGGTTAATAATATACTCACATCTCATTCTGGCCTACCTACTGGGCAATTTCCCTCAGGTTTCCTTACAAGGAGTTTCGATGCCGCCCTTTCCCCATTCGTGTCACGTGCCCTCCCCATCGCAGTTCTTATTATATCTGGTTTCCCATAAAGCTCAGTATTATGTAGTATTCTCCATTATTCTGTCTGTTCATCTCACTTTGACCCATAAATTTTCCTGAGAACTTTATTCTCAGACATACTCGTAATCTCATGTCCCCGTTAAAGTAAGAGTCCATGTTTCGCATACACATAATATCTGACAAAATAACAGTTTTATGTATTTTCAGTTTAACGTTTTTGAGAGAAGTTGGGACAACAAGAGTCCTGTAATGCATAATAGCATGCATTTCTAGAATTGAGCCTATGTTTAATTTCTGTATGCATTTTATTCCTGTTTGTAATTATTGTTCCTAGGTAAGAAATAAATTAATTCGTTCGGTAACCTTACAAGTAATGTTTTTAAAGGGTTATATAAAATTAAATCTCCACCGCTGTGGTCCGGGGTTAGCGTCGATGCCTCGTACGCAGCGGGCACGGTTCGATCCCCGGTCGGGACAAGTTTCCGGGTAATTGGTTTTTTTCGAGTTTTTGTTCATCTGTAAGACAAATGCCAAGAAACTTTAAGGCCAAAATGGTCCCCAAACATCACCTGACCATCATAATAATCATCATCATATTCGCCATGTGGTGTGTGTGTGTGTGTGTGAATGGTGTGTTTCGTCTAAGGTTGCGTTGGCTTGGAGGAGGGTCTGGCAAAAAATAATAATCACTCTTTCAGGGAGGTAAAAAAATGTGTCTGATCTAAAGTTTTTTTTTTCTCAAATGCCCCAGGTTTGTCTTTCGACATTCCTGGTTTCTCTCCTGGCATGACATACTTGTAACCCACTTCTGAGGTTGGGGCGCCTGGAAGGCGGGGTTACGTTGCCCCGATGATATGATGGATGATGATAATGGTGCGCCAGGAGAGTCCCTAATCCTAAGCTTAACCTAAGATGAATATGAATAATGATGATTGCGATGGCCATATGATTTCGGGGACCGTTTGGACCTTAAAGTTTTCCTGACATTTGTCTTACAGGTGAGGAAAAACCCCGATAAAAACCTCACCCAGAAAAACTGTCCCGACCGGGGATCGAATCCGGGCCCGCTGCGTGACAAGGCAGCACGCTACCTCGAAACCACGGCGATGGATTGTCTGATTTAAAGTTAAATTCCTCTTCTGACAGGTCGTGTCATTGTAAGGCCAAGGTGGCCTGTGGCACGTAAAAGTAGGCTATATATAAGGATGAGAGGATAAACTGCGTCATTGTAGTGGAATATATAATTAAATAATTATTGTTAATGTTTGTTAGCAGGATGAAATGTGTCATGTTCCTTACGCTGGTCGTGTTGCCAGTGATCGGCCAGGCAGAGGAAACCCCACTACATTCCGAGCTTCAAGATGAGGGACTGAGAAATTTACAACAAGATGATCAGAGGGTAAGCCAACTATAATAATTCCGAAACCACAAACACTCACTATCTCGTGATATCGATTCTGGGAATGGTTCAATAATATAATTGTTTTAAGTGTCAATTTTGTAAGACAAATACTACCGTAGTAAATGTATATTTTTCTCCACTCTTCATTAAAAATTTATGAAGTTGTTACTTATCCGTGAAAAATAATACACCATATCCATGATCACAATATATATCCATCCATAGTAATTCTGCCCGAGGGCAGGTCTTTCACTGTAATCATAGCATTTTCAAGCTATGCTTTGCAGCTTTACTAGGGAGTTATAGGTGTGGTAGCTTCCCGTTGCTTTCCACACCGGTGATGGATGATGATGATGATGATGATAAGGACGATGATGGCCGGATGATTTTCGGGGACTGTTCGGCCCTAAGCTTCCTGACATGTCTTACAGGCGAGGAAAAACCTCGAAAAAACCCTCACCCAGGAGCCTGTCCCGACCGGGAATCGAACCGGGCCCGCTGCGTGACAAGGCAGCACGCTACCTCGAGACCACAGCGGTGGACATATATATATATATTACTTGAAAAGAAACATTAACGCCTGAACAGGGATTTGAACCCGAAACTTCTAGCTTTATACGCTTGGACGCTACCACTTACCCCACTCAGGCTCCCAATGGAACCATCCATTTTTCTTTCTCATATACAATTATTCTCTATCGTCCGAGGCAGCGAGATATCGCTTACAATGCCATCTGCTTTTATAACAAGGAAGCATTTTAATTAGAATTTTTACATTATAGCTGTAACGCTTTAAAATTATAACATCGATATATATATATATATATATATATATATTATAAATATATAAAAAAATATATTTATAATATCTATATATAAAAGCGTTACTGCTATAAAGTAAATATTCTCTTTAAAAATTTGCTTAACTGTTACGTTAGCCGCGAGATGGCAGTTGGAACAATTTCAGCTACCTCTTGTGTGAATTGAGAATACTACATGTATAAGAAAATTGTATGCTTGTATTGGAATTCTTGAGTAGCTCAGTTGGTTAGAGCGCTAAAGGTACAGACTTTAGAGACTCGAGTTCGAATCCCGACTCAAGCATTCATTTTTCTTTTCATATCATATATATATATATATATATATATATATATATATATCCGGGTTCGAATCCCGGCATTTATTTTTCTTATCATATATATATATATATATATATATATATATATATATATATAGATATTATAAATATATTTTTGACATTTGGCAATGAAGGCAAATATGATATGAAAAGAAAAATGAATGCTTGAGTCGGGATTCGAACTCGAGTCTCTAAAGTCTGTACCTTTAGCGCTCTAACCAACTGAGCTACTCAAGAATTCCAATACAAGCATACAATTTCTTGAATTCTTGAGTAGCTCAGTTGGTTAGAGCGCTAAAGGTACAGACTTTAGAGACTCGAGTTCGAATCCCGACTCAAGCATTCATTTTTCTTTTCATATCATATATATATATACTAAAAAGTTAATGGATAATGCAAGTTTAATGTCATCTGTAAATAACTCTGTTAACCAACTGGATTATGTTAAAGGAACAGTTACATTTAAAAGCCAAAATTTAAATTCACAGTTTAAATCAGCTAATAAGCTAAATATATGGTCACACGTAGAAATTCATTATATAATGGAAATGGACAGCTAATGACAAATGAGGGAAATTTTGAGGAAGTGGCTGAATTCAAATACCTAGGAACAATAATCACAAATAGGAATGAGATGCACAAAGAAATTAAACATAGGCTCAATTCTGGAAATGCGTACTATTATGCGTTGCAGAGACCCTTGATATCCCAACTCCTTTCAAAAAACGTTAAACTGAAAATATATAAAACTATTATTCTACCGGTTATATTATATGGGTGCGAAACATGGACTCTTACTTTAAGGGAGGAAAGTAGATTACAAGTATTTGAGAATAAAGTACTTAGGAAAATTTTTGGACCAAAGAGAGATGAACAGACAGGTGAATGGAGAAGAATACATAACAATGAACTACATGGTCTTTATAGGAAGCCAGATATAATAAGAATAGTTAAGTCTCGTAGACTGCGATGGGCAGGACATGTTGCACGTATGGGGAATGAAAGACTTGCATGGAAGCTTCTTGTAGGAAAGCCAGAGGGAAAACGCCCAGTTGGTAGGCCAAGAATGAGGTGGGAGAATAACATTAACTATGATTTGAGGGAAGTAGATTATACAGGGAATGATTGGAAAGTATTAGCTCAGGATAGGGATGTATGGAGAGCGTATGTCCGCGCGGCCATGAACCTACGGGTTCGATAATGCCAGTGAGTAAGTAATAAGCTTTAGAAACTCTGATCATAGCATGTGACCTCACCGATTAAAAATACCAGTCGGGTTGCTGGTTTAAAATCTGATATCGTGGTAAGTGCACGTTCATAAATCGGATATAAAAGTAAGTTCAGCATGGAGATAAATCGGCGTGTTACAAAGCAGGACGTCACAAATGTGTTAGGAGTATCACAAATTGTCGCCAGTAAATAAACTATGGGCATGTCACTGAACAGGACAAGGTCGTCCAAGGTCAACATCACAACGGGGCGATCGTTACTTAGGGCTTTTCATTCGTCGGAACTGCCTACTCAACACCATTCAAATTGAACGGAGTTTCTATTAGCAACTCGAAAGTGTGTGTTTCCACAAACGATTCTAAATCGTTTGTATAAAATTGGACTTCATGCCCGACAACCAACGAGACATATTCCTCTTATAGCGGCTCCTAGAGTGGGCAGTAGAGAATAGCCCGAGTACAGGCGCAGCCAGTTCTATTCTCTCACGAATCACGGTTCTGTCTACCTCTTGACTATCAACGTATACTCATATGGAAAGAACGAGGTACCAGAAATATCCCAAACTTTGGCATGAATAGGGATCCTTATGGTGGAGGAAGTATATTGGTTTGGGGGGGCATCAGCATTGGAGATTGTGCAGATCTCTGTTATCCGTGGAAGATCTATAACAGCTCTGAGATACAGGGACCAAATCCTTGGACATAGTAGTTCCTTATGCGAGAGCAGTTGGTGACCTTAGAGCAGTTATAGTCTCTCTGGTTTAACTTTACGAGAAATTTGTAGAATGAGACAACTGCATTCGCACCAGTGTTATCGGTGTTTCTTTACCAGATGTTAATAGGGGTAAAGGGAAAGAAGAAAACAACAGGGTGGGTTCTTTCTTTTGTATTTAGACTAAAGTGGCCAACGATCTACCCTTGTATCTCCATCTCTCTCTTTGCCAGGTAAACCAGCTATACAACATAAGATTTTCTTTAAAAATGGTGGGGTCAAATTCTCAGGAACTTTATAGACAATGTAAAATTGTAGACTTTCACGGCAGGTATTTTGATTCACGTATTTTATGTATTTCGGGCTAAATGGCCGTGATCTGCAGCCGACATTTGAAGAGTCAACAAGTCAAAGAACACGCAGAATCTCCTGAGGATGTCTACCGCAGTAGTAGACGAAACGTCGAGTTTTAATAAAACCAGACCACGGCCATTTATAGACAATGTTAAATCCACATCGAAATCGACTGAATACCAACTCCGATACACACGTGAGGTTTAAGTGGTTAAACCCCAAATCAATAACACTAAGGAATTAGCCGCCAGGGTGCCTCAAAAGGTAACAGACGAGGCACACTGGGCCTTCGTCCGTTGATGCCCGATAGTTGTGAAGATGTTCTAGCCATGGAGGTTACCAGACATTTTGTTAAGTGTTTATTTATTTTTTATTTGTATTTTCTATTCCATTATTACAAATGGTATTGTTAAGTGCTCTGAACAATGCTTCATTTTGTTTACATTGTTATGAAAATTGAAATGAAATTTGTTTTTTGTTCTTCTTACTTAAGTTTATAATCAGGCCAGAAAAAATGTATATACGTATATTATATCACGTGTATAAAATTATAATATATTTTAATTACAATTACATTATATTATGATGAAACGTGATCGATTATTGAACAGGTTTTTTTTAATTATGTCGGCTTATATCTGCTTCAAATACTGAAGGCCACAATAAGACATCAACAGAAAAGAACGAGATATAGTAAAGTAAAGTAAAGTATTCCCACTACAGGCCTCAGGAGGCCTTTGGGGTAGTGGGAGGTTAAGGCTCCCACTATTTCTAGACAATCGGCACTTTATGTCAGCCGGGTTGTCAGCCCTGCGTGACGGCCGCCTTTACCCCAGAACAAGTTCTGGTACTCATTTCCGTTAGAGGCTGAGTCGACCCCAGGGCCATAGTGCCGCCAGAAGGTTTCGGTCAGTTTAAAAATCCTGACCCCACCGGGACTTGAACCCTCGACCTTCCGGCTTAGAAGCCTTAACCACTACGCTACGGCGTGCCCCCGAACGAGATATAATATATAATAATATTACTGAAAGCCACAATAAGACATCAACAGAAAAGAACGAGATATAGTATATAATAATATTACTGAAAGCCACAATAAGACATAAACAGAAAAGAACGAGATATAGTATATAATAATATTACTGAAAGAACCTCAACAAACAAATTACAAGAATATATGAATATTAAGATGTGGACGCTCTGAATATTAAAAACTTAACAGTTCTCCAACGGACGTAATTTGTACCACAAGCATACGACTTTACGAAGAATATTATAGGTTGGAAATTAATATTTAATAATCCACTATCGTCTTAACTAATAGATTACCCATATCGGTATAGGAATACTCACTTCTTATTTTAACAAAATATAAACATTTTCGTAGCAGTTACAGCTGTAACTAATTCAAGGACTTGCCCTAAATTAAGCGGATAATGTCTTGAAAACAATCTGCTATGTACAATTTCAATTAACCCCCGTATCTAGGAATTCAATAACACGTTCCCCTTGGCCTGGTAACATCTCATTTCACATAAAGGCTTCCACATAGCATCGTCATTATCTATCTTCTTGTAAAGTTACAAACAATAAGTGTTTTAGCTTGTTTACTTTCTCATATACATAGTAGGGACAAATAACATCACTTCAAACTACTCCAATAGTCTTTACAGTGTATTCATCTAGTAGAGCCATGTCAGTTGATTTCTGCCACTTATGTTTCCGCGTATCCCACCTCTACGTACTGCTTAACCTAAGTTGTGTGTGTGAAACTGGAGGACCATATGAGATACTTTGGGTGTTATTTTACGGGCCCATCTTCCTCCATGGAAAAATATAACCACAATCAAGAACTTGCCAAATAAAAAAATTGATAGGTTAGCAATGTCAAGGTCCATAGATCACATACGGTCAATACTAATAAAATACATTGTTTAAAACCGTTGAGGTGGATATAAATAAAATAAAGTTAAAATGTACCTTCTTAGATCAGAGCCGTCGTCCTCAATTTATGAAATATGTATGCTTTTTGTCTGAAGGCCTTTCAGAATCTCTATTCCATCTTCAGCAGGTCTTCCTTCGCTACATTACTTGATGTTCTCGGTACTGATCCTAATGTAGTGTTGTCCGTGATAACACTACATTAGGACCAGCACCGAGAACATCAAATAATGTAGCAAAGAAAGACCTGCTGAAGATGGAAGAGATTCTGAAAGGCCTTCAGACAAAAAAAAAGCATACATGTTTTATAAGTTGAGGACGACGACTCTGAACTAAGAAGGTACATTTTAACTTTATTTTATTTTATAGATCGCATATGACCCGAAAATTGTTTTGTAATAAATGCACAAAGGTCACTAACGGTTCAAATCAGTTTCTAACGCCTTATACAATCCAATCAGACTTTATTTATAACGGGCCTTGGAATTTTTTCTACTATTAGACCTAATTAATTTAGTGATATTGTGACTGTAGAGCTAAAATAATTCTGGAGGGGAAACCCATTGAATAAGTGAACCATTTTAAATACATGGGTTATGAAATCTCCTATTTTAAAAATGAATATCTATTTAACAAACTTAATAAATTTAATTATATATGTGGAACAATCAAAAGGATATTTAAAAGCACAAGAAAAGAAACAAAACTAAAATTTTATAAAGTAGTGGCAGTCCCCTTACTATTGTATGGTAGTGAATTTTGGGTTTTAACTAAAAAAGAGAGGGGGCACGACGTAGCGTAGTGGTTAATGCACTGAGCTACAAGTCGGAGGGTCGAGGGTTCAAGTCCCGTTGGGTCAGGATTTTTAAACTGACCCAAACCCTCTGGCGGCACTATGGCCCTGGGGTCGACTCAGCCTCTAACTGAAATGAGTACGCTTGTTCTGGGGTAAAGGCGGCCGTCACGCAGGGCTGACAACCCGGTTGACATAAAGTGCCGATTGTCTAGAAAAAGTGGGAGCCTTAACCTCCTACTACCCCAAGGGCCTCCTAAGGCCTGTTGTGGGATCACTTTACTTACTTAACTAAGAGAGAAGAGAAGATCATAGAAGCAGCTGAAATGAGATAAATATATTTAAACTCTTAGATATAATAGAAGAATCTAGAAATAAATGGAAAGAACATGTTCAAAGAATGGAAGATAATCGCATTCCCAAAATTATACTTAAATACAAACCAAAAGGACGCAGGAATGTTGGTAGACCGAAGAAGAGATGGATCCAACCAACTTTTGAATGAGAATCTATGAGACCGGAACAAACCACATGGGCTTAATCCGTGATTGTTGATGATGATGATTACTTGTGTCCGGGGTAATATCCGATTAAGGCTGCGATGAAGCACATTTCATACTGAAGGTTTCTGATATACATGCATGGCAGCTGACCAGATCGTTGTATCGAAATCGAGAATTTTCTTAAAAGAAAATACATAATCTGATCGCGAAATCAGCCAGAAGCACTTACTTATGCAATCATAGGATGTGCTATATTTACAATAGAGCATGTAGATTTCTTAACCAACTGTAAAGTGATTTATCATGTTTTGATTGTTGTTTACATGTGAAAAGTTTCCTGTCTTATGACATCACTGTACCTGCGTTCTTCTATGATATCCTGTACTGGAGAGGTAGGATGAAGTAACGATTTTCAATTTTTTTCTCATCAATTTCATTGGTGATGATTATTTCATTATTATTCATAGAAAAATATGGGAGAGATGGCGTACATTTTATAATTAGTTTCTATAGTTTATAGATATGGGTAAAAATTAAGATTTATCTCGTAATCAGTACACTAATTAACTTTCACGATATTCATTTTTTAAGGAATTAATTCAGTGTAACTTTATGAAAAAATACTGGTGTTGCGTAATCTCTCCATTCATGTTTGGGAGAAGTGGTGTATGCTATTTTACCAGTACAATGGAAGGCTATCGTTATGTCCCAAAAGTTTATATTTTAAGTTTGTATTTTTCTGATTGTAAAAAAGAAAAAATATAAAAGTTTTTTTTCAAGTAAACAATAAGTCAGCTGCCATCAAAACAGTGTTTTTAGATTTGAGGGTGTTTTGAAGAAATATAAATAGCTGTTAGTTTATTGCCTGGTCTCGCGTTATGCGTTTTGAAGTCGGTAGGGATTAAAGACAGTTATATTACCGTCCAGCTTGATGCAACCTCCAAGTTAGGGGTGATGCAAAGAATGGTGTATCAACCTCAGAAAACAACAACAACAATAAAGCAAAATTACTTCCAATTTAACAATGAACTATTTATTCAAGAAGACGGGATCCCAATGGGGAGTCCTACATCTGGAATAATGGCAGAAATCTTCCTACAAGAACTGGAAAATAAACATTTTGAGGAACTAATACACAAATTCAACATAAAACTAATAACACGATATGTCGATGATGTACTACTAATATATGAAAATGAAAACAGAAAAGAAAAAGAAATACTACAAGACTTAAACAACATGCATGAAAAAATCAGTTTCACCGAAGAAATAGAAGTTAACAACAGCATAAACTACTTAGATTTGTCTATAACCAAAAATCTACACAACAATAAACTAGAAATCGGTATATACCGGAAACCCACAAACAATGCTCTGGCCATAAACAAAAATTCTACACACCCTTTTCAACAAAAAATTAGTACATTTAATAGCTTAGCAGTAGAATGTTGAAACTCCCATTAAGCTAAGACAATTATATCCAAGAACTCAACTACATTAAGTATATGGCAAAAACCAATGGCTATAATGAAGAATTCATAGATAAGCTCGTAAAAAAACAAATAAGGAAGAACAACATAACCAACATAACTAAACTAGAAAAAGAATCTGACAACAACAAGAAAACATGGATAACACTTACATACACAGGAAAAGAAACGACAAAATTAACCAATGCACTAAAGAAAGCCGATAAAACGTAAAAATAGCATACAGAACCAATAACAAATTAAACAACATAATAACAATAACATTGAAGAAAATAACATTTTCAACAACAAAGGAGTTTATAAACTGACATGTAAGGACTGCAACAAATTTTATATAGGAAGGACAAACAGGAGTTTTAACATCAGATTCAAAGAACATTTTCGAGACTTCATTCACGCAGAAGGGAAATCAAGCTATGCAAAACACGTTATCCATGAAGGACATCGCATGTTAAATATTGAAAACACCCTAACAGTAATGCACAGAGAAAATAATCCAGCGAAGATAAACGTACTCGAAGAGATGGAAATCATGAAAGCAGCTCACAACGACAGCCTGATAAACGAAAACGAACCCAATACATGCAACGCCCTCTACCAGATCTTCAGTGAAACACCAGTTTTGAATCCTGCCGATGATGGGACAAGTCCCGAAAGCGCTACAGTTAAATGATAATTAAGTTGAGGAGACGGACCTTTCAGGTGAATATTCTATAATTTTATATTAAACCTCAGAAAAATTAACAATAGAAAAAATGTAGCCTTCAAAAACATAGCGGGTAGCTAAAATAAGATCATCGACCCCGAGTAACTGAACCTGGAAAAAAAGTAGTCCTGTAAAGGTCATGCAATTAATTTAGTATAGGCCTATCACCTTGCACATGTATAGAGGTGTGTCAAAATATTTATTTTATCCAATGAAAATTTTGTATTAAAAGTGTAATGGCGATGGAAAATCTATAGTCAAATCCACGACTTTCTTAAATTATTTAATTTAAAAATGTTACGTAAGATATAGTCAAAAGCAAGTGGAGCGAGTGCTCCTATTCGAAGAACATACGAAGTGTGGAGCTGATACTCCGACTCGAATAACAAGCGGAGCTATCGCGAAAATCGGGAGGAATTTGGAATATAATTTCTCATTAACGTTGACAAAAAATAGAACGGAATTTCAAAGATTTGGCATTATTAAATTATATAACATTTAAGTCGTGTTTGGCAGTTTTCCTAGCCAAGTTAGTAGTGCTACTGTATTCACAATGAGATAGTAAAATAATAAATCCTTCATTTACGTCGCCTAATATATAGGGTGAAAATTATTTAAACCGACAAACTCTGGGAGATCGTAGGGGACACCAAAACAAATATTTTCCCTAATGTCATTTTTTCCTATGAGGATTATTTAAATCGGTATAGGAAGATTTCTCTGAAGGCAAATTAATTAAACCAACAAACACTTTTGCAATTTTTATTACCAAGAGACAACACATTAACACAACGCAATTACTTAAATTACAGTAGAGGTTCAAAAATGCCTCAATTGACATGTGAACAAAGGTTACACCGGCGGATCATGTTCTGTCTAATATAGGCAAAAACTCCAAGAGTATCGTTAATTGCTCCTGCTGCTGCTGCTGCTACTATCCGGGCAACCAGATCCTTTTTTGGTGCTACAGGAGTTGTGTAAACAAGGTTGCGCATCTCTCCCCACAAAAAAAAAATCCAAAGGGGTCATATCTGGGGATCGAGCAGGCCATGGTACAGGACCACCTCTGCCAATCAACTTTTCTGAAAACCGTTGGTTCAAGAATCGACGTAGACGACGACTGAAAATGTGCCGGCGCCCCGTCATGTTGGAACCACATGCGTTGTCTTGTAGGAAGCGGGACGTCTTCCAGTAATCCTGGCAATGCTCTGGCGAGAAAATTGTAATAATGCCTGCCATTTAATGGCCTAGGTAGGAGATATGTCCCAATTAAACAGTCCCGAACAACACCGGCCCACACATATCAGTGTACTCATTCCAGGTGTATCGCTCCATTAGTAAACAGATACAATTCACTACTACACTGGTGGACAAAACAATTCCTACCATCAACAGCAGTTGCAGTCATGACAACTGAAGAGCGTAATACGCCCTCTACCGGTTTAAATAATCCTCATAGGAAAAAATGGCATTAGGGAAAAATATTGGTTTTGGTGTCCCTACAACCTCCCAGAGTTTGTCGGTTTAAATAATTTTCACCCTGTATAAATATACATAACTAATTCCGTATAATTGTTCCTTACCTATCACCAACTGAAATCACAAAATCCAGCCCGATCCTAGAAAACCTCATAGCACATACAGAAAGATCTGTCGCACTATACACAGATAGAGAACAGATTAAAATATATTTGTAATCATCAAAATAAGCATGTTAAATATGCCAAGTTTGATAAATAATTTCAGTTGTCATTTTTCCCCTAGTAAATAAAAAAAAAATATTTTACTTTATTCCGTTCTTGATTTCTTGCTAGAGAAGAGTCTGCAAATTCCTGAGTCTTATTTCAGAGGACATACATAGTCAGCTTGTTTATGTTATATGTTGAATGGATACTTTATTCCCAAAAACTGCACAAATTTGAACCCCATTCGACGCACTAATATTTGGTCTCTTACAAATCCAAACGAAGTAAGCTATTTGATTCGATTCACAAACCGTTTTTCATTCTTCCTACAAATAATGTTACGAGTTAAGATCATATGTTGATGTCAGCCGGGTTGTCAGCCCCAGAACAAGCGTCTGGTACTCGTTTCAGTTAGAGGCTGAATCGACCCCAGGGCCATGGTGCCACCAAAAGGATTGGGCCAGTTTAAAAATCCTGACCCACCGGGACTTTAACCCTCGACCTTCCGGTTTGTAGCGCACTGCCTTCACCACTACGCTACGGCGTGCCAATTAATACAATTAATAGTATGATAGTATTGTAAATAAAAATTATTCTACATCACTGTCATAAACATTAAAATCGTTTTGGTATGTAACGTTTGAAGACAAATTTATATTCTTTTCTAAATGAACTCGCATAAATTTTGTTTTAATGATAACATTGCTCGAGGATATTTACTTTAATAATCGTCTTGAAGACAAATGCCTGTATTCTCCGGTAATTTATGAGATTTCAAACAGCGCTATATCACTATGAAAATAACATAAGCTATATATACCAAATTGTCAAAGACGGCGCATTAGTCTGTCAAGGGCATACATCAACGATAAATTATCATTCTGACAACTAGTTATTGCCAAGTTACAGCGTAACTAGTAAATGTACCTAGTGTCAAACAGTGAATAAAATATAGTGTTTTTACTAAGTTAAGATTATTAACGAAGGAATTCTGCCTGTGTAAGTCCTCTTGTTATTCCCGAGAGAAAGAACTCATCGCTCGCCGACAATTGAAAGTATCATGTGAATTAGTCCGGCGCACCTAAATACCCAAATTTCTCATATCTCGAAGAATCCCGTGATAAATTCCCACACCCACCAAATCCATTATCTATAAATTTCAACCCCAATTAAAACCCTCTTCACTGGTCACCAACGTGTGAATCATGCGTTTTTATATAACCAAGTAAATAATATTATTAAATACTGATTAATGGTGCGCGATATTAGTTACAATTTAAACCCACCATATATAATAACTGAGGAAAACCACAAAACCTCCGCAGTTATGTTTGTATGTTACGGAATTTGGTATTGGGAACTCCAACAGACGATCTCTACAGGTATCGTGTGATTGGGAGGCACCTAGCTCGGTTTGATCGCATTTAACACGTTTCTTGAATGTTTTCTTTGGACCCACAAACTTTAGAGTTGCGTTGAAATTCTGAGATTTTTTTAGGAAACTGACTTTACTACATGTACCATAGACTACGAATTGACAAGCAGCTACTGTCTTATTTTAATCAATACATTATCTTTGCTTTTATGAAGATCTTCCATTCACTGATTGATATAGACTTACCAGTAGTTTACTGAAATATTCAAATTTTATTTATATGGACCATTCAGCAAAGCTCATAAGTGAGGGGTGGATTTCTATGACCTAAAAAATGGAAAATATGCATGCATTTATGACCTAAAAGGTTTAAATATGACCTAAAAGGACAAAAATATGACCTTATAATTGAATGAATTTTTACCCATACTATATTAATTGCTCATTCATATACATTTTAAATTGTATCATAAGAAAAAGGAAATTTTTTCTATTGTCCAGTGCAAACGTTTGCTACCTGTTAGCAGAAATCTTCCAAACAAGTGAACTGTGAAACTGACGATTTTTATACAGATACAATGTTGATTATGTCCAATCGCCTGATGACTAGGCTATTAAAAAAACCTAAAATATGACTTTATTAAGAAATAAGAAGTATGACCAAACATCTGAAAAAGTGAGAAATACGACTTTTAAGACCCAATAAAAACCACTCAATCTTAATAATAAGGCATATATAAATGTTTTTACTTATTTGAAGCTTAGAATAGGATTTGGTAAAAATGACATGTCAAAGGAATCCGCCCCTTACTCATAAATATAGTAGTAATAGCAGCAGCAGCAGCGCTGTAATAACGATAGTAATGGAATTATTAATAGTAATGTAATAATACAAGTGAAATTTGGATTTTAAATAAAAGAAACTCTCATAAACTTCAAGTAAGCCAAATGCGCTTCTAACGATCATTGTTACGAGTTAATAGACTGGATCACCAAAGGAACACTATTATCAGAGGAAAACTTGGAGTAACAAGTTTAAATGAAGATATACAAAGATACCAACAAGAATGGAAAAATCATCTGAGGAGAATGGCAAGAAATAGACTTCCAAAATTGGCATTCCAATAAACCCCAACTAGACATAGGGACCAAGGAAGACCAAAACATCGGTGGAAAGATCAAGGCCATCTTCGCTAAGGTTTGCCGTACAGGCTACATTGTCGTGACCTGGCCCTCGGGTAGATCAGACAATTTGAAGGTACGATTCGTTGTGAGTCCAAGAACTCCAGTGAATGCAGAACTTGATTTAATATATTTATTAAAGACGATGATTAAAAAGTTACAATATTGTGTCTCTAACTGTCATAGAGACGAGGTCGGAACCATGAAGAATAAGCCCTGATGTCAAGGGCATCAGCCGTTATAAACCCTCTGATAAGCGGGCGTGGCATGGACGCTGAGTTGGAATGTATCACCCTCATTTCCAAATAAGGACATATCTCTTCTAAAGTTACGTATGAAGACTGGAATTTATCAGCCATGTTATCTTACTGTATTCAACTAGGGGATGGAGAGTAATCTTATATTGACTCGACGCCCCTGTATTAGACTGGGGGATGGTGAGTAATATTATCCAAATTCAACGCCCCTGCCTGTTTCAACTTGAATATCCACATGTAATTATTATTATATATTAGAGTGTCCAGTACGCAATTTCCCTTCATAATATAATATAAATACATTCTGATTGTTAATTCAATACTTTAATATATATATGGATTTTATGCTATTGGCTAACAGTGCAATAATTAATTAGTATATGCGGTAATAATGCTACAGCCAGCACAACATGGCCTAAAACGAATTTGTTCATGATGATGATGATGATGATGTAATAGTAGTACCATAATATTTAGCGATATTTTAACAACTCAAGTCATAATCATTCAAATTCAAATCAGGCATGAAATGGCCGATGAATTTGGCCCACAAGTCTCTTATTTCAACTCCAAACATAAGATACAGGGCCCACGACTTCAATTTCTTTTCGATTCCCCCCCCCCCCTTAAACATCAATTAATGTCGGCCGGGTTGAATCTGCGGACGCCGAAACTAAAGGCGAACACGGAAATTCTAAAAAGATCCATCGGCTTCTCTTTAGAATTAAAGAACAGACTTCATACATAAAGACCCCACATTCTGGCCTAGCGGTCTTACCGGAGAGTTATGGGGCACGCATTGATTCGAGTCCATATGGACGAATACAGTTCCTCATGGAACAATGCTCACCCAGCATCGTGAGGAATTTGACCACATGTCACCCCTATATTACTCGACATTCTTCCTTCTCTGTGAATGACATGCGGATGTAATTTAACATTTTCAAATACTGTTATTTTAACACAGTTCCAATAATGGATCATATTATATACAATGATATTGTGAAAAGAAAAATTAATGTCTGAACCAGGAATCGAACCTTGGACCTCTTGTACTCCGTACAAGCGTGCAAGACCACTACACTATACGAGACATGGTACAAGAGGTCCACGGTTCGATTCCTGGTTCAGACATTAATTTTTCTTTTCACAATATCATTATAATATTATGCGGATGTAAGATTAGCATCCGGCTGGTAAGGTACTGGCATTTAACCCTGTCGCTTGATGGACTGTAAAAGGTCATATACGATTAAAAGTTTTAATACAGTATCTGCTATTACACTAAATCTTATCTAAATATAAAAAAAAACTAAAATAACTCTTATTTTAAAAATAACGGTATCCTAACATGGTAAAATTAGCCTTTACGATAAAGAAAAAGTAAGTGAAAGATGCAGGAAGTAGAGCGCTATTGTTTAGATAGGTGACATATTTAACTATAATTCGGACATGGTAATAGCTCCACTTCCTTATCATTGTGTTTGAATTATATAACCTTTTCCTCCTTGCGACACCAAACTGTTCCATGTGAATATTCTGACAAAGAAGAAAGTTTTCATCATAATGTGACACATACAAAGGTGCAATAGCTTATTATAACTACCGTCTTACTCGCAATCTTGATAACTCTTATTAATACATTTAACACTTTAGCAAGCTATTATTCTGCCAGTTATATTATATGGATGCGAAACATGGACTCTTACTTTAAGGGAGGAAAGGAGATTGCGAGTATTTGAGAATAAAGTTCTTAGGAAAATTTTTGGACCAAAGAGAGATGTACACACTGGTGAATGGAGGATACTTCGTAATGATGAACTACATGGTCTTTATAGGAAGCCAGATATAATAAGAACAGTTAAGTCTCGTAGACTGCGATGGGCAGGACATGTTGCACGTATGGGGAATGAAAGACGTGCATGGAAGCTTCTTGTAGGAAAACCAGAGGGAAAACGCCCAGTTCGTAGACCAAGAATGAGGTGGGAGAATAACATTAACTATGATTTGAGGGAAGTAGATTATACAGGGAACGATTGGAAAGCTTTAGCTCAGGATATGGATGTATGGAGAGACTATGTCCGCACGGCCATGAACCTATGGGTTCGAAAGTGCCAGTAAGTAAGTAAGCAAGCTGTCTTTCTTTATATATTTGTCGAACAGAGCAAGAAAACCTAAGCCGATCGTCATTAAGCAGGAAGTAGAGCACAGAATATATACTCATGTATTAATACATAGTGGCGGGGTTACTTGGAACGGTAGTTAGCAACTAACGAAGACAGCACAAGCCTAAGAGACTGCACCCAAACGAAAGTTTGAGATTAACAATCTTTAGCCCGGTGGGAATCAAAACTCGGTCGCGAGTACTGATATTCAAGTATCTGGGTAATCAAAACCTTGTACCGTCACGAACCATGAAAACCACTTAAGTACAATAAATTGTATCCAGTGTAAAAAAAAAATGGCGCGTAATGTGCAGAAAATCCGTAACTCCTTTCTACAAAATAGGCTATCACCATCTAGCAGTAGACACGAAATTTGTTTCATCAATTCAAGTATAATTTCTGTTTTTTTTTTTTTTTTTTTTTTTTCCTAATCTGTAAATTTTGTGGAAATGGATTTAAGAGGTTGTCATTGCCCAGAGACTGACATTTTATAAAACCTGTCAAATGGCAATTGCGTTTTACTATAATATGACATGCTGACACATGTCACCCTTACATTGGCTGGATAACAGTCACCTCTCTGATTAACACACGTGGATGTGATCCCAGCAGCAGACTGATATGCCAAGAACCTTCTAGCCTTCTCGTGCCATAGAGTTTTTTTATGACAATTAATGAACAATAACATTTTAAATAGTCCCTATTTTATATATTAATAGCCCACTTCATTTAAGAAATTCAACCCATTATCGTACTGAACCTTAAACTGGACACATCTAGTCTTAAGCGCCGCACTCTATATTCCCCATATCCATTATGCAGAGGTGACTTCTAGGTCTATGCAGCGTTGCAGGTTTGCGCAACCACCATTTTTCATATATCTTATTCCTTGATTTTTTAAAATTAGGATTCGTTTCTACACTACAGTAGTTTTTCCTTCAATCCGTAGAGATTTTATTCTTCCAATAATGTCTGTCTTGCGCATGTTCTTCCATCAATTCCATTCTATTCATACTGCTTCTGATCTCACCCATCCATTGTTCCCGTGGTTTTCCTCTTCTCCTTCTGCCTTCAAAACAGAGATTTAAGATTTTGTACAAACGAACATTTACATTTGTATTTATACAGAATATATGATCTTTGGGTGTAAAATAACAAGCTGCATTTCTCTTTGCGTGTTTGTGTGTGTGTGTGTGTATATATATATATATATATATATATATATATATATATATATATATATATATATATATATAGTATAGGTATTTTTAAAGAATTGCAGAATGATTAGGGTACTTCGTATTAAAGGTTAAATGAATCATAAAATGAAATTCCAATCCAACATGAAAGGAGGAAAACACATTGTGAGGCAACTACTGTATTTAGTACAGTAAAAGCTCCTTATATATCGGCCGCGGTGGACTAGTGGTTATGCTCCTTGCCTCTGGTCCCGAGGGTCACGGATTCAAACCCGGCCGGGGTCGATGGATTTTTTAGGACGGAAAAATCCAAGGAGCAAGTCCTCCGGGAGGGATTTAAGCCGTGGGTCCCGAGTCTGAAGATTTTCAGGCTCGTAAAAAATCCTTAAGCCTGAATGGAAAGGCCTCTAAGCAAAATTTGCCGAATTTTCCCGTCCTAGTACTACCTTGGTTTCCTAGATGTCAGTCTGAGGTGGAACGCTGACCACGGACCACTCAAAATGACATCTATACGAAAACAAGTGTAACTAAATTAATATGAAATTCTTCCCTGTATGGGGAGAGCGCCTAAATCTCTGTAAAGGGAAAACATGGGCTTACAATAAAAAAAAAAGCTCCTTATTTGTGGGGGATATGTTACGCAAATATGCCGCGAATATCGAATGGTAATTTGTATGGGTACATACTGAATACGTTCCGAGGTTCCAAAATAAAATGAAAATTAGCAAAATAAAATCAATTAATGGAACAATTTATATTATATATTATTATTATTATTATTATTATTATTATTATTATTATTATTATTATTATTATTATTATTACCGTCGAGCCTAGCAAAGGGTTAAAGAACTTAGTATTTTTTCCTGTTTTGCCGCTTTTAAAATGTCTTTCAATTCAGATTGATATTCAGTTGTGAATTCAGCGATATTATTCCTTACTTTGTCTTCAGATTTCTTGATGAATCGTACAGTTTATTCATTAATATTGAAACAGCGTGATATAGAAGCAAATGACTCGCCAACGCGTAAACGGTAAAACATTTATATTTTTCCTTTAAGCGGCAACACTACATTTTTCTGCTTCAAAACTTAATTTTATTTCCTTTTACTCGACATTATAAATTGGCAACAAAGCAGAACATACACGTGTTATTCAATCAAAATTATTGCAACGAATGACAAGTTGAAACAATAAAACACCGATCGTCGCTAGGGCGGCATTTATCAACGGACATAGCGGCACGTGAAATACGACGGCGCGGCGGTGGCTTTTAAAAACGAACTATAGGCTTAGTTACAATACGATTTTTTTTTACTTTGATATTAATTTGCCCATTTGGTTTGAATCACTCTTTGTAAAAGCCGCCTGCAGTAAAAAAAAAAAAAAGATGCCGATGCGTTAATAAAGGGTACTAATCCTTCTAATAGTCTATACCGACTGAATCCGCGAATATAGAAATTTTTAGCCGCGAATACAGGAACTGTGTCGCAAATTTTTAACCCGCGAATAATGAAAACGTGAATAATGAACCGGAAATAAGGAGCTTTTACTGTATTATATAGATACATATAATACCATTGTTTCTTCTTTTTTTTATTAATATACTCTCGAACTATTAGATTTCTGTATTGTTGCTTTTCAAGGAGAAACGATAATGATAATGATGATAATAATAATCATCCGGTATCATGACAGTTGCCGCCGTCTTCCGGAAACCAAATGCCATTCCTCTATGTCCATCCATTGATCTTCCTCCAATCCTCTGACATTTATAGCTGCTTGTATCCCTTCTATCCAGGTTTTCTTCGGTCTTTCTCTCTTCCTCCTTTCTATTGGGATCCATTCCATAACAATTTTAGGCAATCTTTGCTCTGGCATTCTTTTGACATGACCATACCACTGTAATCTTTTCTTTTCTATGTCTAGGGTGTCCGGCTCCTCTTGTACACTCATAATTTCCTTATTTCTTTATTTCGTATTCTATCCATTCTAGATTTTCCAGCTGATCTTCTTAAAACATCCATTTCTGTACTTGAAATTATTTTCATTTCCCTGATAGGAATTTCCCAGACTTCAGCACCATATGTTAAAATGCTCTGAATTATGGTTTGATATATTTGTAATTTTCTATTTTTTGTAATATTCTTGCTCCACAAAACTGAGTTTCAATCATTTATTGCTTGTTTTGTTTGTGCGATTCTATTTATAATTTCCACTGTGTTATCGCCTGAATGGTCTAATTTTGTTCCTAAATAAGTGCATTCAATAGTAGGTTTTAGTTCTCCTCCATTGTTGAAATTTATATTTTCCATTTCTTCTCCTATACACAGATATTTAGTTTTCTCAATGTATATATAAAGTCCCCATTTTTCATATTCTTCTTTTAGTTTTTTAGCTACATATTCTAACATCGTGGTCTTATGATGTTAATACCTGCTCATCTGCAAAATTTAGTAAATATACATGTGTATTTTGGATAGGTATGCCCATTTTTTGACATTTTTCCCCCAGTCTCTTAGTACTCTTTCGAGATAAATTTTGAATTGAGTTGGAGATAAACTGCAACCTTGCTTTAAACAATTTTCCATGCCTCGGAAAATAATAATATAATAATAATAATAATAATAATAATAATATAATTATATGAATAACAAACATTACGCGTTCTCATATTCTGTGAATAATAGTATCTAAAATTTCATCTGTATGTTACTTCCAGATATTCTGGAGATATCAAATATAAACATTGCACATTAAATTAATACAGTAATTTAAACTAATGAAGTTAAATTATTATAATAACATAGCACTAATGAAGAAAAGAAGAGCTCGTGAAAGTGTTGGGAACTGGAGACGTGGGTGTGAATGCAGGTCGCTGATCGTGTCGCTTTTCCCAGCTCTACAATGTTATAGGGAATGCAGTATAATTTACTCGAAAAAATAAAGACAGCAATTTTGCACCAAATATATTATACTTTTAAACTATTATTTTAAAAAATCGCCACTATTATGTGGACCAAAATAGGCTATGCCAGTAAAACAATTCTAAACAGTTCTTCAACATTCATATTATACTTTGCTAAGACAAATAATAATGTTTCTAATAAAATCTCTTGTTAACTGTATTTACTGTTTTATTTGTCTATTTAACTCATGCCCCAATGGGAGTCAATGACCAATCACGTTTCATTAAATTTTGTTTTACAATCAATGAAAGTCGTGTTTCACCTCGCTCTTTGCCGAATTCTCTTTATCAGCTCCTGCTTTTATGATAAAGAAAGCCCCTCGTTTTAAATATTCTGAACAGGTCATATCATTATTTTGCACTGACTCTCCAAATACATTGGATACAGCAAATAATGAACAGATTCATTCGAACTACCACTTTTGATAATTTTGTGTTCAATAATTATGTTTTTAAATAATCATTTTACTGAGTTGTTTACTAAGAAAATAAATTAATAGCCTATAATGTTGGTTATAATATACAGTTTTTCTCCACTAGGGTGCAATCTTACAATATTACGATCCTCCTTGACAATGAATAATATGATCAAGTTGCAGTGGATAAACAAATGAAACATTTCTGATTTGTTTTCAAACATCGACGTTTACATTAAATGTATAAATATTTTAAAATAACTATAGGCCTATTTAAATAACGATTTTTGAGTAAACAGCTTAATTTTATTCGTTAAGGTCTTGATTAGTGCCACTCTTGATTTCCAAATCCTCTAGATACACTGAAAATTACTCGTGACATTACTTATGATAAATGCACTGGTAAAGGTAAAGTGGTCCTTCTACAAGTCTTTAGGAGGCCTTCGAGGAAGTAGGAGGTTAACGCTCCCATCTTACTAGATATTCGCCACGAGATGTCAGCTAAGTTTGAACCCTGCCTGACGTAGGCTTTTACCCCTATAAACGTCTGATAGGCCTACGCATTTCAATTAAAGGCTGAATCGACCCTAGGGCCGTGATGTCGGCAGAAGGTTTATGCCAGTTTAAAAATCCTGACATCGGATTTTGAACTGTCAACTTATGGCTTGCAGCTGAACTATGCTATGGCGATGAATGCACTAATGCATTAGCACAATTTTCTCAATGTGGCAACTATCAATTTTACCGCGAACGCTAGCTCAAACGGTAGCATTTGAGACTTGTAAAGGAAAGTCCGGGATCAAATTCCGGAGCCCACCAACCTGATTACATTTCTCTCTGGTTTTCCTCAGTCAAGTTTGACCCTAGCACTCATATGGAGGTGAAGGAGGATGTGATAGGATGGGGTGGAAAATAATATGTCAAAAGTGACCGATATTAGTGTCGAATCCATAGTTTTCGGGGTCGCAAGTTGATTAGTGAAAAATAGCATTCATAAAATTGCCGTTATTAGTGTCTAATCCATAGTTTTCGAGGTTGCTAAACTCGTTGGTGACAGTCCCGATGCAATTTAAGCACAATCTTGACTATTGTATCTTTAAAGGGTGAGAAGGGTTAAAAAACGAAATTTCCAAAATTACCGAGAATACAGTAGTGTCGAAACTATGATTTTCAAACTCCTTGGCGCGATAGGCCTACCAATCGCTTCTGGCCTCACATCCATACGTGTTAATCACAGAGATAGATGATCATCCAGCCAGTGTATGGGCGAGCATATCGGGTCCCCCAGCCATTATAACTGATTTTTCTCAAGCTGGAGTCGCTACTTATTGTAGTTTCCCAAATCCCTCATGATGCTAAGTGGGCACCGGTCCCATACTGGATAAAATTCCATAAGAAAATTCCTTCCTCCATGGAGACTCAAACCAGCGCAAGTCCCGCAGCCCTGTGATAAGGCATCTTGCCTTAACCATTCGGCTACTGTGTTTTTCGGGGTCGCTTATCTGACTGATGACGTTTAAAACCATGTTTGATCCTTAGCGCCGCTAAGGAGGAGGGATGAGAAGGAACGAGGAACTAAAATTTCAAAAAGCTATCTATATTAGTGTGAAATCAATAGTTATCGCGGTCGCTATCCTAATTGTTCACAGTCTCCATGACATTTAAGACTAATTTTAACCCCTAGTACCCCAGAGGGGATGGGAAGGGGTGAAAATAAAATAACAGTGAACGAGATTAGTCTCAAGTCCAAGTTTTCGGGGTTGCTAAGCTGATAGGTCAATGTGTACGTATCGCGTAAGCCCAAGTTTAACTGCTAAACACGCCTAGGAAGTGAGAAAGGTGACAAATAGTATATGCAACATTACCGATTACCGATATTAGTATCTAATGTGTAGTTTTCAAGGTCAGAATGATCATTGGTGACAGTGCAGATGTCATGTAAGCTCTAGTTTGAACACTAGGGCGTGAGAAGGGGTGAAAAAAGTGTCTAAAATGTCGTTATTAGTGTCTTGTCCATAGTTTTCGAGATAACTAAGGTCGTTGGTGATAGTCCCGATGATATTTACAACCAAGACTAACTCCTATTATCAATAACGCGGTAAGAGGAGGTGACTTGTAGAAATAACGATAAACGAACGATATTGATGTCAAATCGAAGTCACCGAGATGAATAGTTGCAGTCCTGATGCCGTTTAACCCCACAATCATACTCCATATGTATGGGGTGGGCAGGTGTAAAAAATCACATTTCCAAATTGATCGAGAAGTGTTGAATCCATAGTTTTTTTTTTTTTCAGATCACTGAATTGCTTGATCCCAAGAAGATTGGGATAAATTGAAACCCGACCAATGACGGCAATCAATTGGTTAAATAATAAATTGCATATAAATTACATATTAATAAGGAATATACACAGTAAATAAAATGAGAATATTATATTTCCGAGAGAGGAATAAATGTATATATTATACTATTATTAGTTGGTAGACCAAGAATGAGGTGGGAGAATAACATTAAATATGATTTGAGGGAAGTAGATTATACAGGGAATGCTTGGAAAACATTAGCTCAGAATAGGGATGTATGAAGAGTTTAAGTCCGCGCGGCCATGAACCCAAGGGTTCGACAGTGCCAATGAGTTACTATTACTAGCTAATACCCGACGCTGTTATGCCTAAATAAACGAGATATGTGTTTTCAGTTTTAATTGAATAAGTAAAAAAAATTATTTATATCTAATTCTTTTAGACGCCTCATATGTCTGAATAAGTAGATCTGATATTTACACATTTTCATGAAGATCGGTTGTGCGGTTTAAATAAACTAATGCACCTTATCTGATACACTGGCAATTTAAAGGATTACTTACATTGTATGGCATATATTGCGACGAACCAAACATGGCGGTTGCTAGAGACAATTTTTAATTTGGATTTCAGGTAAGCCCCTACTTATAATGGTTGAATTTCGTTGATTTTTTTAAATAATTAACTATCTCGATTTATTTTAATAGCATATACTGAGTTTCTTTGTGAAACACTGAAAATTGCGACCGCTAGAGCGATTTCTAAATTTTCGTTTCAGATGAACTCCTACGCCTAAACCTAATGGTTTTAGAGTGATAGCGGCTAAACATTCGCCGACCTGAAAACTTGTAATGAATGAATTTTCATGAAGTTCGAACGAACTGTTTAGAAGCCTAAAAGTCGCAAATGTGCGCAGGCTGAATTTTTATGTATAAAAAGATATACAGAAACATATTTATACATTTTAACAAAATAATGTGGGCACTCGTTATTTCGTTGAATATATGGGTCGTCCATGCGAAAATCTAATAATTTAAATACATCGTACGACCAGACTCTTGGTCTAGTGGTCAGAGCTTCTGACTACAGGTCATGGGGTCCCGGGTTCAATCCCCGGTCTGAAAACAGTATTCTTTTATTAAAGGGATATATTCGTGGCTTCCCATGGTGTGGATTTAGGTTAAGTTTAAGGACTCTCCTGGCGCTTCATTATTTATTATCCGTTCATCACCTATCATATCATCAGGGTAACGAAACTCCGCCTTCCAGGCCCAATTTAAGAAGTGGTTACAATTCAGCCAATGCCAGGAGAAAATACCAGAAATTTGATAAAGATAACGGTGGCATTGGTAAAAAATTACATCATACAAAGCAGATGCACTGGCATCGGAAGTGCCGAGATTTTTTACTAGTTATGAATCAAAATCAACAGGAAAATTTGCGTATTTATTTTGACAGCATTGATTAAGCTAAACAACATAACTTTGCGATTATAAAAATGGGAGAATGTGATTATATAATGACTCCAGATTCCCAATCATATCTCATCGTAACAATGCAAATAGCAAGCATTCTTTTGTTTTAAGCTAGCTGCTAATGAGGTAGTGAAAGTTGGGCTCCGTAACGCGTGAAATTGAAGACAAGATGATAACAAATATCTGTTCCTTCTAAAGATAGAAATCTTGCGATGTACCAACAGGCACAGAATCATCAACTATGCATTTTAGTTTAAATGTGAATTAATAATCAATCAAGAATTTCTAAAGAGAAAAGCGTACGTATGCATTATGTAAAGTAATATATTGTTTAAATAATTAACATTTGTGTTATTATCGCCTCACTATGATGCTTAACAGTCGGCTCGCTTTGTTTCCCCGCAGCTGTTATATGTTATTAAAATACAAAGATCTCGACTGCCGCAACTACGACGATGTTGCCACATTGCTATTCTTCCATCAGTTTCAATTAAAACTCGGAACGATGTGGAACATTCGATCCAGTTATAAAATTGTATACCATTATTAATTGTATAATTATCAATGATTTATTATATGTAGCTAGAATAATAATACCATATCTACATATTATATTAATTTATATATAAGTGGTTTCAACATGTGGCGGCTATGGGAAAAAAAATCTCAGACCGAACAGATAATAATAATAATAATAATAATAATAATAATAATAATAATAATAATAATAATAATAAATATAATAATATTTTCAGCATGATTTTGTATACATATTAAAATTATGTAATAATGTTGGAATTAAATTATTTAATAAATAAATACGTATATAATTTTAATTTTAAAACTTAAACAATACCAAATAATAACATAAAAATTAAATAATAACACAAATAATCAGTAATATACGCCCATAGCGCTATGAGAAATGTGACAACACCGCATGTCAAGCATTGCCGCGCGGTACCCGCTTTTATATAAACTGTTAACCATCAGAGTGAGGCAATAATAATGAATTATATTCCACTTCGTATCATACAATTTCTATAGTAAAATAAAGCTTCTGAGGAATATTGTATTTCATTCAATTTCAACTTTTTAAATATTTCGCAACCGTTTACATACGTTTTTATTTTATTGTTATAAACTATGACATTTGTTCCAAGTTTGCAAGCAAGGTAAGTTGGCTACAAAGACTCAAATTAATTATTTTATTGTTGGTTTATTGCTAGGATAATGTATATGTAAATGATTTCATAATACCTCCGCAGTTTTAAAATTTTCAAACCGCCTGCGCGGGTATTAAGTTTACCATGCATACAAAAGTATTAATTACAGCAATCAAAATTTCCAATTAACAAAATCGACTCTTAAATACAATTTAGTCTGTATATGAACTGAAATAGAAATTACATTTGTTAAATTTTCCCCTGAAACTCATTATGGACACTAAATAAAAATCATCTTCCATAAATATTTTCAATTTCTTTAGTGGGACTAAAGTAGAAATTACAGTTGTTAAAATTTCCCCTGAAGCTCATATTATGGGCACTAACTACAGATTCGCCATTTGTACTCATGAGACAAAAATGTTGACCAGTGTAATCTCCATTAACATTGCAGGGCCCATCATTGAAAACAGGAATAATTTTTTTTTTCAAATGCCCCAGGTTTGTATTTCGACATTCCTGGTTTCTCTCCTGGCATGCGTACTTGTAACCCACTTCTGAGGTTGGGGCGCCTGGAAGGCGGGGTTACGTTGCCCCGATGATATGATGGGTGATGATGATGATAATGGTGCGCCAGGAGAGTCCCTAATCCTAAGCTTAACCTAAGATGAATATGAATGAAGATGATTGCGATGGTCATATGATTTCGGGGACAGTTTGGGCCTTAAAGTTTTCCTGACATTTGTCTTACAGGCGAGGAAAAACCCCGATAAAAACCTCACCCAGAAAAACTGCCCCAACTGGGGATCGAACCCGGGCCCGCTGCGTGACAAGGCAGCACGCTACCCCGAGACCACAGTACTAACTTTAAAAATATAATAAAACAATTTGCAAGTAAATTTGTTTATTATATTTTATTTTTTCTTTCTTTCTCAGCCTTAGTTAACCTCTTTCTTTTATGTGCTTTTGTGAGTTCAATATCAACCAGACCTGACAGTGAAACGACCTGCATGCTTCTTTGACCACAAAGAGACATAGATGGTCTTCCCAGTATGAGAGACCAGCTCAAAGCGGGGACACCTCCGGGACAGTGCCAACATTTAAGACAAGACATATCGTTCACTCATTTATATACTGACTGCGTTATAATAGGATGGCCAAATTATGTTCGGAGACTATTTGATTTTAAAGCTTCCCAACACTTTCTTATAGATAAGGGGGGGGAAAAAAAAGCCGAAAACGACCTCACGCAGGAAACTTATTCTTACCGGGTATCGAACTCGGACCCGCTGCCTATAAGGCAACGACGCGACGTTACCCCGAGACCACAGTGCTGGACCTAAATAATTTATTGGACCTATATAATTTATATCGAGTATTTTCACTTCTTTTTTCGATTCCCGGTCGGGAAAAGCTTCTGAGTGTTTTTTTTTTTCGGTGTTACTTCCTCACCTATAAGACATGTCAGGAAGCTTTGAGGCTCAAACGGTCCCCGAACATCATCTGACCATCATCATCATCATCATTCGCCGATGTGGAAAGCAACGGGAAGCTACCACGCCTATAATTCCCTAATAAAGTTGCAAAGCATAGCATGAAAATGCTATGATTGCAGTGAAAGACCTGCCCTAGGGCAAAACACTATAGAATAGAATACTATAAAATAATTTACAGCTGAATAAGGAGGATTTATTATTGTTTGCTAGTAAATTTTTAATTAACTGTTATAGTTTGTTCATATGTTGGTGACAGTGGAGTCATTTTTTTAATATTACAGTATATGGTACTATCAATCTATCCATAGTAACTCTGCCCGAAGGCAGGTCCTTCACTGCAATCATAGCATTTTCATGCAATGCTTGCAGCTTTACTAGGGAATTGTAGGTGTAGCTTCCCGTTGATTTCCACACCCGTGAAGGATGATGATGATGGCCATATGATTTCGGGGCCTTAAAGTTTTCCTGACATTTGTCTTACAGGTGAGGAAAAACCCCGATAAAAACCTCACCCAGAAAAACTGCCCCCGACCGGGGATCGAACACGGGCCCGCTGCGTGACAAGGCAGCACGCTACCTCGAGACCACAGAGGTGGACATATGGTACTATAATGTTTCAATTTCCGACCAGGTACATAAAATCGTAAAGTAATGAAATGAGATACAATTTGAAATAAAAGTATTTACGGCTAGTCAAACATAAACATTTGTCGGGCTATTTACGTCCAGTTCTGAATTAATATGCTAATGCCTTGAGATGTTATAGAGCGTCATTAAAATATGACTTATTTACGAGCGAGCGAGTTGGCTCAGACGATAGCGTTTAAAACTTATCCGACATACCTTGGTTAAGTCGAAGAGGTTTATAAACCTTGTGGAGGTTCATTCATGACATTTCTCATATAGAATTTCATTATCATGGTCCTATTATCATTATTAGAGCTAGGAATTTTAGGTGCTGCACTTTTTTTTTGTTACTATAATGTTCAAATTAGCTAGTATTGCAAAGAAAACATTAAATAAATGCCCCTGTGTTTTAGTTACACCTTTTCTTTAATGGAAGCACATTTTGCACCTTTTCAAACCTTTTTTGTCTCCTTTGGAAGTTTTATTACCAAAATAATATATATTTTTTACATTTATTCAAATACGATTTCAAGGGTTGGTAACGATCTGTGGTATCAGTCCACATCACATTACTTCCACTTCAGTGCAATCCAGTTAGGCTATTCCTTTTAAATTAGTTTGCGCCTCATTGCACCATAGTTATGCGAAAGCTATTGTTCAAGCAAGGAAGGTTGTTGAGTGCGTGAATAAAATGTTTCAGTTCAAAATAATATTTGACTAGTGCGGTTTGCTATTTTCCTGAGTTACCAGTATATAGTATGCCGAATCCGAAAGTGAACTCCTATAAACTACGTGATATTGTTAAAAAGTTTAGTGCAGATGGAATTCAGAGTGACGGATCTGTTATCAGGTGCACTCTTTGTGATATTTCAATAACAATTGATGAAAAACATCAATGCATTCGTGTGACGCAGCAATAAGTGGTGTAAGTACTTACACAGACTCTTTAATATAAGACAACATGCGTGAATTTTGTGTCGTTAGTTACTTGTTGTAATTGGTTTTGGTAATCTTTAATGATTATTTTCATGGGAAATTTGCAACTTTTATTAAAAAATTGCACCTTTTTCTGCTAAATTAAAGCACCTTTCTTGCACCTTTTTCACCAAAATGTTGCACCTAAAATTCCTAGCTCTAATCATTATCATAATTTCATAATAACAAAAAATTGTCATTGAATTACAGGAAAATAATATAAACCCAGCAGACACAGCCATCTGGATACTAAGATTCTAACCCTATATGAGAATTTTTTTGTTTATTTACTATCAACTACTGTATTTTTTTAATTTTATTGTTAAGATTATTTGTTCTTTTCGTTTGTTCATTATTATAGACATCCTATTGTATAATGTCTGCCTCCGGTCCCGAGAGTCGCAGGTTCAAACCCGGCCGGGATCGATGGATGTTTTAGGATGGAAAAATCCTAGGAACAAGTCTTTCGGGAGGGACTTCAAGCAGTGGGTCCCGAGTCTGAAGATTTTCAGGCTCGTAGGCCTAAAAGATCCTTAAGCCTGAATAAAAAAAGCCTCTAAACAAAATTTACCGACCCGAACATCCTAGCAATACCGTAGTTTCCTATTAGATGCCTCAATGAGTCGCTATGTTGACCTATGTCATTCATGACATCTATGGGCCAATACGATAATTAAATTAAATTATGTCTAGTAACTCCTTACAAAGGAGAGGCTATGGCTCAACAAAGGGCTTAGCCATTATAGATTGCACAATGTCCCATGAATAAATGATTTCCAAAGGTAGCTAAAAGTACATATTATATTGTATGTCATATAATATATATATATATATATATATATAGTTTTTTGTCCAATGCCACCAGGTTGTCTTTTATGACATTTCTGGCTTCCTCCCCTGACATTTAAGGGATTGTAATCATTTTTTTTTTAGGTTGGGGAACCTGGAAGGCAGAGTTAAATTACTCTGTTGATATGATGGATAACAAATGAAAATGAAGCGCCATGAAAGTCCTTAACCTAAACTTAACCTAAATTCTAGACCATGGGCAACCACAGGAATAATTAATTCCCTTGAAGGAAAAATGTCTACGATCTGACCGAGAATCGAACCCGGGACCTCATGAACTGTTGTCAGAAACGCTGACCACTAGCCCACGAGGCTGATCTGTATGTCATATGTAAGAGTATATTAGGATGCAAGGTTGGGAAGTAGTATTTACAGAATCGAGGAAAATGTTTAAGAACCGAGCGACAGCGACAGGTTTTTAATTTCCGAGATTCTGTAAAACACTTTACAAACGTGCGTTGTATATTATTTTTTGTGCGATGGTGTTTTTTTGAAAATAATAAATAGTAGTAAAATAATAACATCTTGTTGGAAATATGTGCGTTCATTATAAACAATTGAGTAACGTTAACAATGTTTATTAGTTGAAAGTACAGGAGGCTGTGAGACCATTATTATTGATAAAATGTATTTATTGTTTTATATTGTTTCAAATAAAGTTCAGTTCATTTAAAATGCAGTGATTTGTTTCGTATAATGTAGGCCTATATTAACACTACCTTTTGGATATTTTTTGTATATACATTGTACGTAGTATACATAGAGGAAGTAGTTTTACTTCCCGCACGTGGGTATAAATGTAATATTACAGCATAGTTATTTAGGTTGCCAATCCCGAAATGTAGGAAGCTGAACTTTCAATCATGGTTGCCATTGCTGTAAGTACGACAAAACGCACTATCGCACAAAAATTATTTTTATTTCGAAGTAAATTTATACAAACGAACAAAGGCATAAATTTCCAATTTTATAGTGGTCATCAGTCATTTTACGCCGGACAAAAAACTGACGAATTTTTACTAAATGCAGCCTCCTGAATTAAAAAATAACAATATTTTTCAACACTTCGGATTTTAAAAATGCACAATATAATTAATTTTCTATACATTTTATTGAACAAATCGCCGTATTTCGCATAACGTTTTTACAACTGTGACGAACCATTATGCGAAAACAATATTAATATATGTAGATCACCATGTTACAAGCACTTGAAGAGGCTGAAATTATTTTATTACTCTTTTATAAGTCTACGATATTTGACGTTAAGTCTTCGAATACGTAACAAGTTTTTCAACAGTTTATCATTTAATTATACAAGGAAAACAAAATATTTAGTTACAGATCAAGATCTTAGTAAATCTAAAGCAGAACTATTAGCCTGAAGACTAAAAGGTTATCATTATTTAGCATTTCGTATTTGGGATGTATAATATACTTTATGCTCCATTCAACTCGAAAATGGACAATATTCTATATTGTAAAATATATTGACGGTCTTATGAATACTCTAAACTTCGTCACGGCCATATGGACTGGCGATTGCTCTTAACTGATAAAATTCGTGGAAAAGAAGTCTATAAGCTGCTCTCTTTCACCAGGCAAATGTTCTACCATCTGTCCTAATAACTTTTCCAAACACAAATGAAAGAAACATACCGGAAATATAAAATTAATTCTACAGCGTATTATTTATTTAGTGTATGAATGGTTTATATGTGGTGATTTGAAGGTTGCAGCAATGCTTCTTGGAATGCAATTAGGTTACACATACTTTTGTTGCTTCCTGTGCATATGGGTCAGTCGCGCTCAAGATCAATAACCCTCTACTCGTGTCCGGTGTTATGCCAAGCCGAAGGATGAGATGAGATGAATAATCTATTATTAAATGTCTGATCAGAACTGTCGCACAATCACAAGGGTATATGAAATAAGCATTACAAAATAAGAATATGACCAATTACAACAATCACTGGAGCTAGAGAAGAAAAATATTACTCATCGATTCCTTGTAAACTATATCAAAGTAAAGTTAGATTTAATAAAAAATGAAGAGATGAATCATAAAACTGGAGCAATTAAATATATACAATAAAAACATGTTATAGTGACTCAAAAATGAAAGGCGGAGATTTCAATGAACCACAAATTTAGATGGAGCAATTACTTCAAATATTTGCTGGGACGAAGATAGAGTCGTCTGTACTGTATTACTTTTTTTTTTGGGAGGGGGTAACCATAGAAAAGACAACTATCAAGAATTGGTGCAAAATTTACTGTTGGCACATACAACTAATGGACCCTTGAAAATTCACTTCCTTCATTCCCATCTAGATTTTCCCCGAGAATTGAGGCAATTTCAGTGATGAGCATGGCGAGTTCTTTCATCAAGAAATTTTAACTAAAAAAAAAAGGTAACAAGGACAGTGTAATACCTACTAATTTGCTATACTGTTCACGTCAAGAAAAAAGTAAAAATCATTACGCGCTAGCCCATCCCTTCCCCCCACTATGCACTTTATTCAATATGTCACGCCATGATCACTGGGAGTAGATCAGGACAAGGTGAGAACTACAAAGAATTTGTGAAAATTTACTGCTGGCATATAAAAATATGGCTTCTTGATAACCTTTCCCCAAGAATTGAGGTAATTGCAATTATGAGTATTGCGAGCGTTTTCTTCAAGAATTTTCAACTATGCAAAGACTTGCTGAAAAAATCTGAACAGTGAGAATTAAATTTTATAGTAGTTAATACGTACATATACAGTAAAAGCTCCTTATTTACGGTTTCCTTATTCGCGGGTTAAAAAATTGTGACATAGTTCCTGTATTCGCGGCTAAAAAGTTATTTATTCGTGGATCTAGTCGGTATATTAGAAGGATTAGTACCTTTATTAACGCATCAGCAACTTTTTTTTACTGCAGGCGCGTGCCAAGGTAGCTTTAAAGAGCGATTCAAACCAAATGGACAAATTAATATGAAAGTGAAACAAACCTTATTGTCCCTAAGCTTAAAGTTCACCGCCGTCGTATTTCACGTGCCGCTATGTCCATTGACGCCGCCCTCGCCACGATCGCTGTTTTATTGTTTCCAACTTGCCATTCGTTGCAATAATTATGATTGCATAACCCGTGCTTCTCCTGCTTTGTTTCCAATTTATAATGTCGAGTAAAAGGAAAGAAAATTAGTTCCGAAGCGGAAAAAAGTAGTGTTGCCGCCTACATTAAAAATAGAAATGCCTTAATATCAATCTGAATTGAAGGGCCTTTTAAAATAGGAAACAATTACTAGGTTCGTTAAGCCTTTCCCTAACCTGAATAGAAATTGTTCAAAATCTCTCGTTAATTAATTTTATTTTGATAATTTTTTATTTTATTTTGGAACCTTGGAACGTATCACCTATATACCCACACAAATTACCATTCCATTTTCGCAATTTCTGTATTCGCGGCATATTTGAGGAACATCCATCATCCATAGTAATTCTGCGCGAGGGCAGGTCTTTCACTGCAATCATAGCATTTTCATGCTATGCCTTGCAGCTTTACTAGGGAATTATAGGTATGGTAGCTTCCCGTTGCTTTCCACATCGATGAAGGATGATGATAATGGTCGAATGATTTTTGGGGGACCGTTGGGCCCTAAGCTTCCTGACATGTCTTAAAGGTGAGGAAAAAACCTCACCCAGGAGCCTGTCCCGACCGGGAATCGAATCCTGGCCCGCTGCGTGACAAGGTAGCATGCTACCTCGAGACCACAGCGGTGGACTTGCGGAACATATCCCCCGCGAATAAGGATCTTTTACTGTACCAGTATTTTGAATAGATATAAATTTGATTATTTTTAAACCTTAACCAAGACTTCTGTTGTATATTCGTATTTAGGAAGTTCAGTTATATAGAAAACACGTATAACAAACAAGTCCAGCGCAAATAATAACAATAATAAAATGTGTTACGCAGTGCTATTTATATTTAATACCAGCCTCGTGGTCTTGTGGTCAGAGCTTCTGACTACAGTCAATGAGGTCTCGTGTTCGATTCCCGCTTAGACCATTACAATTTTTCTTTAGAGGGAATTATTCCTGTGGTCGGCCATAATCTGAAATTCAGGTTAAATTTAGTAGTAAAGGCTCTCCTGGTGTTTTATTAAAATTTATCACCTATCATACAATCAGGGTAACATACCTCCGCCTTCCTGGCGCCCCTACCTCAGAACTGGGTTACAATTCTACCAATGCCGGGAGAGAATGTCAGAAATGTCGTAAGGCAAACTGATAGAACTGGACCAAAAAAATGCACAGTCAATTTATCACTCAAACCATCGGTACGTTCCTTAATTTGCTACCACTAAATTAAAATACACTTTTACCAACATTTGAATTGGAATATAGGGTTCATGACTCTTAATATATTTCGCCACTCTGTGTTAAAGTAAAAATTACTGATAATTATGGAGAACTTTCCCGTGAACAAATATGATTATACAACATGGCGCAGCAAAAAAAAGTAAAAGCTGCTGCTGATTATAAGAATCAGGTGCAATACCTGGAGACAGCCATCACAAGAATCGTACTTTCACAGTTAATATTATACACTGAGTTTTACTTTCTTCGGGCTCAAGGGCATCATTTTAAGTACACACGCAATATTTTTTTATATTTTACCTACTTACAAAAGGCTCGTAAGTTAGTATTTTATTTAACAACTCGGGTCATTAACATCGTAATTCAAACCCGGGCATAATACAGCCAAATTTTGTTCAGATATATATTATTTCAGACTTTTACGTGACGGAAATCTACAATCATTTTTTTTTTAAGTATCGAACAGAACTCGTCTGAACCCGCGAATCTTGGAATCAGGGGTGAACATGATATCCACTATACCTTATCTTAGGGTGTCCATAATATTTTCAATGTAAAAGGGGATATGTACAAAAAATTAAAGGAAAAGCCTGGGACATTTTAAAAAAAGGTGGGACATTAACAAAATATAAAAAAAACAGTTATTTTCTTTTTTAGCACGACACTATTGCCAATACAAAGTGGATTCAGACCAGGGCGTTCATGTATGGATAATATATTTACGATAAAAGAATTTATAAACAAAAGAAGAGAATATAACAAGGAAACACACATAGCTTTTATTGATTTTGTCAAGGCATTTGATAAAGTAGATAGAGGAAAACTTTGGACAATTTTAAAAGAAAAAGGAATTCCGAAACACTTAATAGCAGCTATAAAAAGTTTGAACTGGAACACAAATTCTGTTATAAAAACTAGAAATGAAGTAAGTAAAAATTAAATTCATACTAATCAAGGAGTTAAACAAGGATGCAGTATCTCTCCAGTTTTAAAAAAATGGAACGAAGAAACAAATAAAGGAATAAAATTAGATAAAACACACTACTTGAAAACATTATTATACGCTGATGACCAGGTAATAATAGCAAATACGGAAGACGAACTTCAAAGGAATATTTTTAAACTACATAATATATGTGAACAATATAATCTCAAAATATCCATAGAAAAAACTAAGGTAATGGCATTCCACGGGAAAAATCAAATTAGATCCAAAATAGTAATAGGAAACAAAATCATAGAACAGGTGAACCATCTCAATTATCTAGGATGTGACATTTCATTTAATTATGATAATGATATAACTAATAAAATAGCAAAATTCCAGGGAATATGTGGTACGATAAAACGATCACTAAATAACAAAACAACAAGAGAGACCCAATTGAAATTTTACAAAACGTTGGCAGTACCGGTACTGCTGTATGGTTCAGAAGCCTGGATACATAAAAAACAAGATCTAAGTAGGATAACGGCGGCAGAAATGAAATTTTTGATACTGTTAAAGGGTGCACTAAAAAAGTGATCCCACAACAGACCCGGAGGTCCTTGGGGTAGTAGGAGGTTAAGGCTCCCACTTTTTCTAGACAATTGGCACTTTATGTCAGCCGGGTTGTCAGCCCTGCGTGACGGCCGCCTTTACCCCCAGAACAAGCGTCTGGTACTCATTTCCGTTAGAGGCTGAGTCGACCCCAGGGCCATAGTGCCGCCAGAGGGTTTGGGTCAGTTTAAAAATCCTGACCCCAACGGGACTTGAACCCTCGACCCTCCGGCTTGTAGCTCAGTGCCTTAACCACTACGCTACGGCGTGCCCCCAAAAGGGTGCACTAAGGAAGACAGAATCAAGAACACAGAAATAAGACAGGAACTTGTTGCAATAACTGATAAAATAGATACATATAGACAAAAATGGAAGCAACACATAGACAGAATGAATGAAGATAGATATCCAAAACAAATAAAATACAAACCTAAAGGCACCCGAGATGTGGGCAGACCTAGAAAAAGATGGGCTGAAGTCGGAACGGGTCAACAGACCTAATCCATGAATGCTGATGATGATTATTGTCAATACAAATTTATAAGAACCAACCATTCACAATTAAAAAAGCACTAAAGTAATTGTTTATTACGTTTAAAATATTTATTTATCGCTGCAAGGAGTATAAAATCCACAACTAAATATATTTCATCTAAGTTAAAATTGTATTTCTCCACCGCCAAAGTGCCAAAATCAGCAGGAAATCTCCAATATTGGCCGCACTGACCTTGGATTGACAATTTGAAAAATGTACCAGTTACCAATATATGAAAGTAAAAAAAAAAGAATGTATAGATCAAACAATGCATCGTGGTCATACAACTGGCGCTTTCTAACGTTCATATTTATAATTACATAGTAAAGAACAAAACAAAAGTCGTCATTCATAAACATTGACAAAGCCAGGTATTGTTATATTTATTACATTCCTTTAATATATGGACAAAGCATTATCTTCAAAGCGGGACATTTGAGCGTCCCCAAGAAAACTTTCGGCACAGCGGGACATTAAAAAAAAACAGGACTGTCCCGGGAAAAACGGGACGAATGGACACCCTACCTTATCCGCTCTTAGAGTGATCATAACATAAACAGACATCAATTGTATCCTTCCGCCATAAAGTAAAGTAAAGTAAAGTATCCTTCCGCCATTCGCGCCACAATTACTGTCACATTCACAGAGAGCACGTGCGAAGTTAATAAAACATGTGATCATTGAATGGGGTAGATTACAAGAAAGCTGGTAAGATTCATTTAATTTGTGAAATGCATCTAAAATAACAATTTTTGGCCACTAGTCAAAGGTTTGCCAGACTTTTTTTTTTTAAATTTAGGTGGTGACACAGCAACAGAAGACTCAATACTTTTAGCCATTTTGTTGCACCAGAATCGACTGAAGCATGACTCAAAGCATCATTCACTGTAATAAACTATTTAAGTTGTAATTATTGATTTAAGTATATTTTAGGATATTTTCTATGTTTTGAATATTATTTTCATTCACGAAGAATAAAAAGTATATTCAGAGGATATATTTTTAATTTAATGAAGGGAACTACTTTTTCGCGTATTTACTGCTTCTACATCGTACCCCCGGTGTTCATAACTAATGAAAAGCTAGCAGGTCACATGGTTTTGTTTTGATGGGGATCACTTTAAGAGCAGATAGCCTTTAGTGCCCGCTGGGACCGACAAACGCTGAGGTCGTTTCCATCCTCGTGTAAGTCAAATATATATTAATTTGTGTTCCACACATCTCTCTCAAATCTACCTTAAGTCAAACAATTAGCCCCCCGCCCTTTCGGTCTAATTGTAATATTTTTAAGGGAACTGTCAACAACTGCATGCCGAACCCAATCTTAAAATGTTTTCCAGAGAAGCGTTGTGATGTACCAAGTCCGTGTCAAAAAAAAAAAAAAAAAAAAAAAAAAAAAAAAAAAAAGAAAGAAAGAAAGAAAGAAAGAAAGAAAGAAAGAGAAGAAAGAAAGAAAGATCTGTCATTTCCAAATCTCTCGTTTAACTGTAGGAAAGTAATAAAACTCTTGAATTGATAGATTGCGTAACTCTCACTACCTGCCGTGCACGCCGCGCCGCGTCCCGCCTCACTCCATTTCCGTTCTTACGCATATAGGGAGTCTATCTGCTCCGTAAAGTGGATTGCAATTGCTGGATTCTGGCTTCGATTTCTATGCCTTGGAGTTTTTTTTTTGACATGGCCTTGGTGCATCACAATGCTTCTCTGGGAGAAATTTCAAGGTAGATTTCGGCATGCAATGGTTGACAGTTCCCTTGTTTAGGATTTTACATATCTGACGAATTTTAAATGCCAATTATATAATTTTAATACTACGTCCTATTTGAAGATCACAGAGCAAAACTAGGAAAATCACAACAACAACAAAAAATAGAAAACTTAATTTTAATGTTTGAACAATCCTTTTCCCCCAGAATAGCAAAACTTGAAGCGTGATACCGCGCTTTTTTCTTTTATAATGATTTGTTAGCCTACTTGCAATTGAAAGGTTTAAAAAAACTGCGCCAAATAATATATATTTTTTTTTGCGACATTCCTTGTTTCCTCTCGTGGTCTTCAAATTAATCCAATTCGGTGTAAATCATAATCTCATACTTTTAATGAAAATATTCAGTGAATTTGCACAAGATACACGAATACCACTACAACAGACACTGCCTATGTGATATGACCTAAGGATGTTGCAGTGTTAAAAAAAATGTAAAATACTCAATGCATATCTCGTTTATATGTATAGGTAAAGTGATGTTACGTCCCTTAAGGCCCAAGACTTTCATCTTTCATATGTCAGCAGGATTGTTAGCCCTACTCAACGGTCGCTTTTACCCCCGAAATATACGAATGATATTGATTTTCCATTTGGGTTGACCCTGAGCAATAATTCCGCCAGAAAATTTAAACTAGTGTGTGTGTATGTGTGTGTGTGTGTGTGTGTTTGTGTGTATAATATACGTGTATGTGTGTTTTTTTAGCGCAACTATCGAACGCCTAAAGTAATTTCTACTAAACTTGGTGGCAGACATTTTGACTTATAATCTGATAAAGTCTACCGCTGTGGTCTCGAGGTAGCTTGCTGCCTTGTCACGCAGCGGGCCTGGGTTCAATCCCCGGTCGGGGTGAGGTTTTTATCGGGGGTTTTCCTCGCCTGTAAGACAAATGTCAGGAAAACTTTAAGTCCTAAACGGTCCCCGAAATCATATGGCCATCATCATCATCCTCTTATTATTATCATCATCATCATCATCCTTCACCGGTGTGGAAAGCTACGGGAAGCTACCACACCTACAATTCCCTAGTAAAGCTGCATGAAAATACTATGATTGCAATGAAGGACCTGCCTTCGGGCAGAATTACTATGGATGGATGGATGGACTCTGATAAACATACTGTATGGAAGTAGGAGACTTCTAGCGGGGTGACATGAAAAATAATAGAAAACTACATATTATATGGGGGGCACGTCGGAAGGTCGGGGGTTCGAGTCCCGGTGTGGTCAGGATTTTTAAACTGACCCAAACCTTCTGGCGGCACTATGGCCCTGGGGTCGACTCAGCCTCTAACTGAAATGAGTACCAGACGCTTGTTCTGGGGTAAAGGCGGCCGTCACGCAGGGCTGACAACCCGGCTGACATCAAGTGCCGATTGTCAAGAAAAAGTGGGAGCCTTAACCTCCTACTACCCCAAGGGCCTCCTGAGGCCTGTAGTGGGATCACTTTTACTTTACATATTATATTAGTGACAAAACCAAATTCAGCTCCCATCGGCATGGAAGGTGAGAAGGGGAAAAAATAAAATGTGATTAGTGTAGAATCCATAGTTTTTGGTGTCGCTAGGCTGATTAGTGACAATAATTACCCAAGCAACGCCAGATAATTAGCAATTATAGTACAAAATTGCACTCTCAACTATTTTCGATTTTTGAGACCTGCAAAGTAATTCGGATATCTTGATTGTAAATATAACAAGAAAATTTAAATTGCAATTAACTTAATAAGTGTTAGCAGGCATATGTCAAAATCACAACTATAATGAACGTTAAAATATGCAATATACAGGATGAGTCTAAATTCCCCTTATAAAGTTTGAGGACTTAGAGGGGATCAAGACAGTTAAATTTAATATAGGAACCCATGTCTGGAAATCACCCAGATTTCTGTAAGGAAAACGAAGACCATGGCTTTTAGAGGAAGAGATCCAGTGAGAACCAAAATTATTTTAGAAAATCAAAGTATAGAACAGGTGTCTAGTTTCAAATATTTGGGCTGTGATGTTGGCTGCAATGTGGAAAGAGATATTGACTCCAAAATAAATAAATTTCAGACGGTGTGTGGAACAATACAGAGAACATTCAAAAATAAAATTAGAAAAGAAACCAAGATAAGAATGTATAATGTTATGGCGGTTCCCACAATATTGTATGGATGTGAAACTTGGGCTCCAGTGAAAAGACAGAGGGATAGAATACAGACGGCAGAGATGCGGTTCCTAATACAAGCAAAAGGACGTACAAGACTTGATAGAATAAGAAATGAGGATATAAGAGAAGAATTGAAAGTACAGCCTTTATTGGATAAAGTCACGAATTACAGACAGAAATGGATTGATCATATGGATGGAATGAGTAAGGAGAGATATCCATTGTTAGCCAGAAATTATCAAGCAAGAGGAAGGCGTGATGTTGGAAGACCTAGAAGACGTTGGGCTGATGCAATATGAAGTCGGAACGGGCAATTGCCTAATCCCTGGAGTGATGATGATGATGATGTCTGGAAATGTACCGTTTTTCCGTTACACATAAAATACCACTATAACCTATGTTGCTCTCTCCGAGTCCTGCTGCCTGTCGTCTGGAACCATTTACAAGAAGGAACCATTTACAAGAAAAGCTCGATGTGACGACCACCGATTGCAATGCAGATGCGGTACCTCCGTACCATATTCTCATACGAACGATCACCAATCCGTGGTCCTCCAACATCCGCCGCAGCCATAACTCGTGCTAGTAGGTCTTCCTCGGATTCTAGAGGGGTATCGTAAATTAAGGTTTTCTTGTGACCTCACAGGTAGTAGTCTAGCGGGGTCAAGTCGGGAGAACGTGCAGGACAAGCAATCGGACCTGCCATTGCACCGAGCTTCGCCTACAATAACATGTATGCGTATTCTGCAAATGTGTAATGCCATGGATGACAGCAACACGGTACCAAATAAGTACGTATACCTTGAATTCTGCTGTGTACTGTCGTGAAGGGTTACTACAGTACTGTGCAGGTGAAAACGTCTCTGGGCGGATCACAAACTGAACTGAATTGCACGTAAACAAACATGCAGTGGCCATGGAACATTACGTGAGCGAGGAATGACATATGGACTACCGTAGTCAAGACTATCCAAGTGAGTGGCGCTGAAAAAGCGTGTGAGGCGATTTTGCGCGTAGCGGGAAATCGGTACGTTTCCGGACACACGTCCATATGTTAAACTTAATTGTTTTGGTCCCTACTATAAGTCTTGAAACTCTGTAAGGGGAATTTAGACTCACTCTGTATATTAGGTACCGATATTCAACAAGATAGGGTAAAAGCCCGGTTTTGGATACATTATTTTTAATATAATTTTTCACTGTTAAAAATTAATCACAAAATAATAAAGTAATATTAATGTTTTATTATGTTTTATGTTTAACAATTTGAGAAGTAGCTATTATTTTTCAAGCTATCCATATATGTGTAACAATTAAAACAATGGAACTCTAAATTATCCAAAAACGGGCACTGGTGCCCAGTATTGGATACTGAAACTTTTTCAAAATTAAGTTGTATGGGGTGAAAGCCCCATGATTTTAGAACATATTAGTTGAGTTCGGAAGATTATAGGTCTACTTACTTATTTTTTGTGATTTATTTTTTAAGAACAATATAGAGCCCGGATTTGGATAGCATCGTGACTTTATTTACAACTTATTTCTTACAACCCAAACATATAAAGTTTTGGTACAGCCTCATTGGGTAAATTCTGGCATGTTTGATGGTACCATTTGTGACATTTCTGGCAACTAACCCAAGATTCTCCTTGACAGTCCTCGCTGAATTTCTTATTGCAAGTACCACATGGTACTGGAATCAGATTGATGAATTTTGTAAACCATTCGAAGAAAAGCTCTGTCACCATGTAGCCTCGAGGACTTGAAGCAAATATTCTTCCTTCAGGACCACCCTCCATAATCTTGGGGTTCAAGGTTTCACCTTTAAATATGATCATGGGGGGTAGCAAAACCGTCCCTGTAGCATTGGCACAGGCAACCACAGTTATGTTTTCACCCCTTTCTCCGCTCTTCTTTTTATAAACATAGTTGCTTCCCTTTTCTGCTGCAATTTTTCTGCCTTTGCCTACAAGTTGAAGACCAGTCTCATACATGTTAAATATTTCACCGCCCGTTACATTATTTTTTTCAAGCAGTGAAGTTAATGAATCGAAAAACTCATTTTTAACTTCATGTGTTGACATGGATAGTCTAGCAGTGGAAAGATTTTCGGGCGTTCTAAGAGATAGATTGTGCCGTTGCATGAATCTTTGGAACCATCTGTTACTTGGCTTCCCACTTGCAAAAACTTGATTCCCTTGTGCTGCATCAGTTTTGGCCGCTTAATCCGTTATTTCTTTCCTCGTCATTCCAAATCCATTTTTTGTAATTCTAAAATAGCTTCCTTCATTTCGAGCTCCACTTCTGCCGAAAATGCTGTTCGTGGGCCCCTCTTAAAGCGATCTTCATCGACTTGTCCTTTTGCACGTCTATAGAGCGTACCAAAAGGGATGCCATACTGTTTGGAGGCCGTTAGTATTTTCAGTCCACCATCATTCACAGCACTAACTGCCATCAGCAGATTCTCATGAGTGCATTCACGTGACATCTGTCGATAAAAATAAAAATTTATTATGACTAATATATTATTATTCACTCATAATTTACTCTACTGGTAACAATCTAATTGTATTTAATTCAATTATCGACTTTGGGGCCATTTTAAGAATGAATCTAATCTGGAACGATTTTAAATTGAGCGGGCATGCGTCTCTCCTTCATCCGGTTTCAAGGCGCAGGTAGGAAAATGTCCCGAAAATACACAACTTTCCTGCCCTTCTGCGTTGAAAGTATAGCAAGAATTATGTTCACTTAAAATTACCAAATAATAACTACAAGCTTAATGCATATGTACACCAAATTTCATGTCTGTATATTAATAAATACCTTAGTTATGATTTTTTTTCTTTCACAGTGCACAAAAACCTTCTTCTTTTCACAGCGTTCTCCAACACACAAAGAAAATAATTTTTATCAGGAAATATATGGAAAAATTATCCATTTCTGGGCTGTTATCCAAAACCGGGCTTTTACCCTATACTGTATTACTTTACAGGCTACAAACACTCAAAAAGAATATTAAATATACATATGCTAACGATCTTTTATACAATGTGTGTGTTTTTTTCTGTGTTCTAATGCCACCGACTGCACTGTTCCTACTTCGTGTTCCGTGCGGGGCGGATACATGGAGTTAATGTGGTCTATTTATCATTTACGCACCCCTTCGGCAGACCACTTAACTTAGATGTTTTCTTCTACTGTGTGCAGATAGGAGTGTAGGATGAGTATGTTTATGTGTTTGCGTATTTTTTTTTTTTGCAAATGCTCCAGGTTGTCTTTCGACATTCCTGGTGTTCTCTCCTGGCATGACGTACTTGTAACCCACTTCTGAGATTGGGGCGCCTGGAAGGCGGGGTTACGTTGCCCCGATGATATGATGGATGATGATAATAGTGGTGCGCCAGGAGAATCCCTAATCCTAAGCTTAATCTAAGATGAATATGAATGATGATGATTGCGATAGCCATATGATTTCGGGGACCGTTTGGGCCTTAAAGTTTTCCTGACATTTGTCTTACAGGTGAGGAAAAACCCCGATAAAAACCTCACCCAGAAAAACTGCCCCGACCGGGGATCGAACCCGGGCCCGCTGCGTGACAAGGCAGCACGCTACCTCGAGACCACAGCGGTGGACTGTTCGCGTAATATGTTTCCTGTGTGAGGGATAATGATGAAAAGAAGGGAGATGAAACCGTGCCGGCACGTAGTCTATTCCTCTCGAAAAGCTCAACGGAGCAGCCATGCTTAACGACCCCATCCGACAGACGAATCGCAATCAACATGCCTTCTCAACATATGTACTGGAGAGAAGTTTACAATTTTAATGCAGGAATCTAGTGCATAATCTAGCGATTAAAAATTGTATACCATCATCTCTCCTTGTCCAAAGATTGAAAATTTTGCAATTGAATTCATTTTATTTACCTAATTAATATAACAATTAAAATTTTCAACACCGCCGGGTATCGAACTCAGGCCCGCTAGTCAGGAAGAATATATATATAGGCCTATATACACATGAAATTCTAACCAATATTAACGAAACTGAAGTTACAATACGCTGCTTGACAGTCACCAACATAGCGCATAGTGTATGCGTGCGTGTAATCTGATAATACTGAAAAAATTTAATTTCCATTTTTAAGGTCCAAAATATGCTTAAGTAACCAATATCGAATGCAACTATTTTAATAAAAAGTCTATAGTCGCATTTATTTTCAAGATTAAAATCCATTCTTCCATTAATAATCAATTCGTAATTAAATAACATAATAAAACAGTGAACTTGAAGGCCTACAAGAAGGTAGCTCTTGAGACTAGCATTTAGAAGGTCTCGGGGTCAAACTGGGGCCGGCTAACTTGTAATTTTTAATAGTTTTCCTCAGTAATCAAGGGAATTTCTGAAATTCTGAGTTGTAGTTTCATTAAGGCTCATTTCATCATAATTTGATTGTATAAATAAAATTAAATCACTGATATTCTAGAGCAAATGCATTACTAGGTTTACGCTTTACAATTGGATATAATCGAGCGTATATTTTTAAGGATACATTTTATTCAGAATAAGTATTTTTACACAGCATTGACACACGAATGAGCAAGTGCTCATGCTCGGGCGCAGTCCAATTATAGAATTTAATACATACGGAAACGTACATTATAAAGTTATAGCTAATGAGAGAAGGAAAACTGAAAATACTAATTTAGCAACAAGTTTCAAAATATAAAGCACACTCTGACTGACAAACAAAATAGTACAAAGCACAATAAAGTATCAAATTAACACAGGGTATATTAATACCAAACTAAGAAAGAAATCAAATATTTAGGGTAGGCCCTAACCTTAAACCAAAATGCCTACTACTTATCCATCTTCTTAAAAATATATTTTTTTATTGTTTTTCTTAAATATGTATTTAGTTTTCTCAGCCCGGGATCGGATCTAATAAATTCATTTATTACATAATTTGGGTCCTAAATGTATACTATGTTTAAATCCAGCAGTGATATAGAATTTAGGTACATGTACCAAGAACATGGTGGTATTCTGTCTGGTGCTATAAAAACCTCCATTATCTTTAAGTGAATTTCTTATTTCTGTGGAAATATGTGAGAAAAGTATACTTAAAAATGTGCTCAGTACTTGGCTCGCCAAATTCAGAGTAAATTATTTTTGAGTATTCTAAATATTATTGCATATTTTCTTATAATTCGTTTTTGTAGTAATACTAAAGGAGAAATAAAAGGATTTGCAACTCTACCCCAACCTAATATCCCGTACTGTATTATCGACTGAACCAGAGTTAAGCAAACAAAAATTGGCAAATGTGATCTAAGAATGGTAAATTTGTGAATAGTTTTAGCAAACTGTTGCATATACCCAAATATATTACTTGATCTTACTGTTAGATACAACTACAATAATGAAATAAAAAAATTATAAAAAATGTAAAAAAGGGTCTAACAACGGCACTCATGGACGCGACACGAAGTAGGACTTAGAAAGTATTGGAAGAGTATTGTGGCAATATTGGTTGAAGGTACGATGACCCGACGGTTCTGAAAGCGAAGGTTACGGACAAGATCACTTCAGAAGTGAAAACTTGGCACATCGTAATTATTCCGTAAGTTGCGTGCATACATGTCAGGTTTTTAAATAATGTTCCTGGGATAATAGAGGTAAAAAGAAACGTTTTAATTTGTTTCAGTTAACCTCATTCCGTTATGGTATTTACAAGTCATTGCTCGCGATAGAGAAAGAGAAGTATAGATCACATTAAAGCAAGCGCTTTACAGTATGAGGTTTCTTGGACGTTTATTCAGTACAATCTAAGATTATCTTCTAGCACAACACAAACATTAATAGGGGCGGAAACCATTTTTTTTATTTTATTTATTTATTTTACCTGATGGAGTTAAGACCGTAAGATCTTCTCTTCCATTTCACCACGTAAATTATAATACAATAAGAATTAAGATAAATGATACATAATAGATAACACTGTGCAACAAAAAAGAAACTTTTTTTTTGTCTCAGAAAGAAAAATATGAGATTCTGATAGTATTTTTTGTCCTGAATTCAAATATGATATCGGGTTTTCTCCATCACGCAAGGTTTCCGAGAGAGGAATTTATAATTTCAAAGACTATATTTTCTACATTCGTAACTACACAACATTCGAACATGCCTAGAAAGTAAGAAATGACGATTTTCTGCTATATTTCGCCTCTGGAGCATCCCTCTTGATGGTCCAACAATAATCGGCCAGCATATTAGGATTCCATTTGCCTTGATATCTCTTTTCCATAGCTGAAACCATTTGAGTTAGCTCATTTGGTTTTATTTTACAATAGACAAATGGACGAAAAAACGTTTATTAAAAATAATTATTTAAATCCATTAATTTAAATTGAAATAAAAAAAAACTGTGGGTGATGGAGAAATTCCGAATACATATTTGAAAACACGATAAAAACTGGTATCTACCTCTCTTTAACAGAAAATATGGAATTTCTATATTTAATAATTGTACTTAAATCGTATGGTTTTATATCGGTAACCGACGTAAGTTTAGAATGACATCACGTTTTATAGTGAGGTTAAAATATAAATCTCTGTGAAGTTTTTCTAACTTTATTTGAACAAGCAATTGTGAATATATCAGCCAGATTGTCAGTCCTGCGTGACGGCCGACTTTACCCTCTGAACAAGCATCTGATACTCATTTCCGTTAGAGGCTAAGTTGACTCCCGCCATGGTGTCGCCAGAAGGTTTAGGGAAGGTTTTAAAATTCTGATCCTGTCGAGACTCGAACCTCCGACCTTCAGGCTTGTAACGTATTGCCTTAACCAACTACGCTACGGCATATGCCCCGAAATTTGACCTTACATTTTTAATTGATTGCAATATGCCAAGTTTGGTTCTGATAAAACAAATATAGCGTCTACTAGAGCATTAATAACGGACCACACACACACATATATATATGGGAAGGTTGGACAAAACGGGGTACCCTCTTATATCTTAATGATTACAGCTGTCATCTTTCGAATGATTGTCGAACCACTTTCCAAATAGTACATACTCATATATAAAATATTTCAGTTGGCGGCGGAGAGTTTCTTTGCCAGTGAGAAAAAATTAATCGGGTGTTCTTATTTCTCAGCAGTGAATATTAATATTTCTGTGTTAACCCTTAAATTGGCAAAACACTTATTTCTTTTGTTAGTTATTTAAATGTGGCGGATCGCAGTGAAAACGAAATGATGCGTAACTGTTATCAGAGAAGTTGTGACATTCTAAAAACAATAAGTAATCACTTCTCGTTAGTTTTCATCTGTTTTTATTAGAATTATTAAATGAATGAAACCAATTTGTTGCATCTTTTAGGATACATTTTGAATTTAAGGGTTAAAGAGCACCTTAAATATCGTCTTCTGAACGATATTTTCACAATGTTAGTTGATATCATTTAATAGCTACATTTGTATATTGAATTCACAAACATGTTTCTAACCTTTGAATTCCATAAATACCATTGATTTATATATAGAAAAAGTAGAATGGTTGTACAAAACAGTGTAGTAAACAGTTCTCTAAAATGGGGTATCCCATTTTATCCTCGTCCCGCGCTGTTGACGAGCGATTCTTAGGCACCATGCTTAGAATAAAGTTATGGGACTTACACTGGTTCTGGTATTCATGGGAGAATACATTTTCTCATGGAATTTTGCCCAACTAACATTGTGAGGAATTTGGATAGCTACAATAAGTAGCAGCTCCTGGTTGAGAAAACTAGCTTTAACGGCTGGGGAACCCGACATGGTGATCAGATGTCACTCCAAAACTGGTTGGATAATCGTTCACATATCGTCGCTTAAGAAACTGACACTTTTGGTGAAATTAACATTTTTATACTGTTAGCATCACGGAAGAAGTGCGCTCAGTTCTAACAAAGATTGGGATGCAATTTTGTACCATGACCTTGCTAAACTTATAGATACAATGGCTTCAATGCATAGGTACTAAGGGGAAAAGTAAACAGTTTTTTTTGTTTCTCGTGTAAAATGTTAATTTTGTTAGTTACGCGGTATTGTTTCTTAAGCGACGATATGTGATTAACATGTGAATGTGATGCCAGCAGTAGGCTGGTAGGCCAAGGGCCTTCAAGATATGTCGTGCCATTGAATTTAGTTTTATCCTTCCCTTTAGTAATGATTTTTTTTTCTCTATACAAATATTAAGAAAATATGCAATGAGTTCTAAATACCAAAGAAAAACAACAAGACTATAAGTTCATTCCAAAACTTACTGTTACATTTTGGTCTCTTGCAAAAAGTATTAGCTAAAATGTTTGCATATTCATTGTAACATAAAATTGCACATAATTTATGATTAGTGCCAAGGTATTATAAATTATTATTAATTAATTTGATGGTATGCTGTTTTATCCCACCAGTCCTATAAAACAGGGTATTATGCTTCAATTAAGAAATATTTTATTTTAGGGGAAAATACATGGTTTATTAATTATTTTTAAATGTCTGTGTATTAATAAAGTATTCTTACATAGTACTGCAAAACATTACATTATTGTGCCAATTTTATCTTTCAGAATAAATAATTAAAGCTTAGGTACCCTGTTTTATCCAACTTTGCCCTATATTTATTTATATATGAATATATACGGTATATACAAATTTTGGTCAAAATAATTTTTGGTATCTACTAGATGGGATTGGTGAAGATCTTTAAATTTTTTTCAAAAATCTTTTCATGAGAAACTCAATAGCTTCATTCTTTTGGATTTTGCTAAAATAAGATAGACATTTAATCAACAATTAAATAAAGATCTAAATCAAAATGTTTGAATAATTATTGTGTGTTTTAATTACAGGACTGGCCAGTTTGGGAATCTGCAGCTGCGTACCCTGATGAATCTAGTATAGCACAACTCGCTCTACCTGGTTCCCATCCAATCAGGTAAATGAAAGTTCTAATTTGAAGAACTTTTTGAAGAAATTTTTCTCTTTATCATTAATTTGTAATAGTTTAGCTGTGTACAATAATTTATTTATCTCAATTGTTAGGATATATTTGTTTTACTTCAATTCTTTTTAAAAAATCACAATTTATACACCATTGTTTACTTTCTAATGCAACATTTTCCAAGCATTAATCTAAACTCATTGTTGACAATATAAATCTTTTTCTTTCTCCCTAAATCATTGCTTGGGTCAACTAATACAAAGAGATTCCCACTCTTCTATATCCTAAGTGTAGGTGTCGATATTAGTCCTCCATCATCAGTATCTTCTCTAATCTGGGTCTTTCTCTTGGTGTTAAATGCAGAATTTTAAGTTATTGGTGTTGTATTCAACAAACGTGTCAGAATATGGACTGTAAAAGTATTGGAAGTCAGAAAATAATAGACTTCTGGGCAAAATTTGTTGGACTGTTCATGCCCAACTTTAAATTGCAATGTTCATTGGTTAGAATTTATTGATAATTATCACTATTTCCAATATCTCATCATTTTATTGAGATTATATAAATATATTATTTGGAATGTTTCTGTATGCATATATAACAATGTAAATTATGAAGTTATTCTAACTTATATTACTAATATGATATAAAATAAAAATGAATAAATAAGAATAATAAACAACTCAGCTAGGTAAAATTTTATTGTTCTGATAAAAATTAAGTCAAGGAAATTGTAATTTATAATAGATAGCATTACTAATATTAATTTAAAAATGTACTTAGAAACTATACCAACCCATAAAACATCTAGCAGGCATCCAAGGCATTACTAGGATGGTGAGGTAGGTAAATTTTGCTTAGAGGCCTTTTTATTCAGGCTTAAGGATCTTCTAGGGGGAACGCCGTAGCGTAGTGGTTAAGGCACTGAGCTACAAGCAGGAGGGTCGAGGGTTCAAGTCCCTCCATACCAACCCATAAAACATCTAGCAGGCATCCAAGGCATTACTAGGATGGTGAGGTAGGTAAATTTTGCTTAGAGGCCTTTTTATTCAGGCTTAAGGATCTTCTAGGGGGCACGCCGTAGCGTAGTGGTTAAGGCACTGAGCTACAAGCCGGAGGGTCGAGGGTTCAAGTCCCTCCATACCAACCCATAAAACATCTAGCAGGCATCCAAGGCATTACTAGGATGGTGAGGTAGGTAAATTTTGCTTAGAGGCCTTTTTATTCAGGCTTAAGGATCTTCTAGGGGGCACGCCGTAGCGTAGTGGTTAAGGCACTGAGCTACAAGCCGGAGGGTCGAGGGTTCAAGTCCCGTTGGGGTCAGGATTTTTAAACTGACCCAAACCCTCTGGCGGCACTATGGCCCTGGGTTGTTCTGGGGGTAAAGGCGGCCGTCACGCAGGGCTGACAACCCGGCTGACGTAAAGTGCCGATTGTCTAGAAAAAGTGGGAGCCTTAACCTCCTACTACCCCAAGGGCCTCCGGGCCTGTTGTGGGATCACTTTACTTTTCTTTTTACTTTTCTTTTTACTTAAGGATCTTCTACGAGCTGAAAATTTTCAGACTCAGGACCCATGGCTTAAAATCCCTCCCAGAGGACTTGCTCCTTGGATTTTTCCACCCCTCAGCACCAGAGGCAAGGAGCATAACCACTAGTCCACCACGTACTGCATTAAAATTAAATTTGAAGATGTAAACATAAAAATTCATGTAGATTAGCCTTGGAATGCAGTCATCCTGCTTTGAAATGACTAGTTGGATTTTTATTTTGCGGGGTGGGGGGTAGTAATGTCAGGGCGAGTTGAGTATGTGAGAGTGCTTGCATCTATTGTACTTCTTCCATGAGGACTTCCAAGTCCATAAGGGATCTTCAAAAATATAAAATAACATCCATGATCTGAGTTCCTTTACTAATGGAATCTAAGGTCACAGTTTAATGAACTGCAAGTTTAAAAAATTTAAATGCATGGAAGATCCATCCCTAAATACCAGGTATCTACTGACTAAAAGCTCCAAAAATAACAGTTAAAGCAATTTACATAAAACACTTATAACAAATGACTGATATGTATAACACCCATTTTCTGTTAACTATATCAACAGACTATATGCTATTTTATCATTTATAAACAACACTGAAAAGTTATTCATTGTTGAAAAATTTATTTTCCAAATTATATTTGCAAAAAAAAAAAAGTTAAAATATGTTCCAGAACAAATGTATACAAGAATTTTTTTCTTAATTTTCAGACCCAGGAACCAATATCGAAGAAGAAGAAAACATCCTCGTCCACAAGTTCAAGTTCCTAATCCACCTGTGCACAACTATCAAATATCAGAGACTCAAGAAAGTGATACTCTTATCAGCAGAAAACCAGATGATCACCAACTATCAGAAGAGTTGCCTTACAATCTAAAATATGAACCAAACTATCAACACCAAACAGAAAGAGAGAGAAGAAAACAAGTGCAGTCTCTACATAGCACATCCCAACAACATGACAATTCTCAGTCATCTGAATATCAAAACAATTTCACACCAAAACGACCCAGAGTGCATAAAAACAAATATGTTGCATCTCAAGAACCAGAAACTGAGGGTGAAATAGATGACAGCTTCATAGCAGAACAAGCTCCAAGTAATTCATATCAGACACCACAGCAAGAAGAACCTGTCCTTTCACCGCAGGATCTTAAAGCACTTCTCAAGCAGCAGTCAGGATCTCTCAGTCTCAGCGAAATCCTTCAGCAAAGAAATTTATCTCTAACAGATTTGCTCAAAGGAAATCGCAATGCTCTATCTGCACTCACTAGCACACAGATACAATTATCCAATACACAACAACCATCAATCACAAGAAGACTTCCATCTTCAAGACAAAAATATCACAACAAAGATGGTCAAAGACCTCAAAGATATTCTGGAAATCAAGATCATGCTCCTGAAGAGTCAACAACGGAATCTGTTATACATAGAAGATTACCAGCTATTAAAACACCCACCCAATGGAAACAAGCTTTGGGTGATAACACAAAACCTTTAAGATTCAGAGATCACGACTTTGTTGATGTGGATACGAATGAACGCATCAATAAATTTGTGCCATCTTCTCCAAGAAGAACCACACAACATAATTCTGAAAGTAGCTTTATTTATAGTACAGAAAGTATAGAAGTAACAAAGTCAATAATTTCAGGCCATAAAGAAAATCAAAATGAGAATGAAGAATCAGATGAAGAAAATATTAAGACTTCAACAAAATATAATGAAGTAACTCCAAGAACATCTCAACCACCAATAAGGATTACTGAAGAAGATACAGTGAAACAAACTACAAATGATCAAACTTCACAAGTCCCACTTGATATTCAAGAAACTCCTGTCATTGATCCTCTCAATAATGTACCAGAAGAAGAGAATCAAGCTTACGGTCAAAAGAGATTGCGTGAGAAATATCTCACAAGATATAGTGTGTCTGCAGCACAAAATAGTAGCAAAGATAATGTCATAAACAGATTTAGATTACCACCCATAAATTCATTTAAAAAATCAAGAACAACAAATGTAATCTCGAGTACTGAAGAATCTAAATGGTTTGAGGAGACAACTACCTTAAAACCTCATATTGAATTTCATCCATCTACTGAACAGTTACAAAAAATTGAAGAAAGTAAAAAAACTGAAGTACAGCAAAATAAACCACTTGAATCAGAGAAAACAACAATAAGTTCAGAAGTGGAACTAGAAGAAACAAACTCATACAATGATAATCAAGAAGATGACAACGGGAACATAATTTTTGGGAAACCAGATATAAGGACTCCTGACAGATTTAACACCCAGGAAAAACAATCTTATGCAGAGAATGGTCCAATGCATAAAGTTATTCCAATCCACATAGAAACATCAACTATTAAAGTAAATATACCTATTAGAACACCTAGTGCTAGAGATGAAATACTAGAATTTTTGAAAAGCGAGATGGGCTTTACAAGACTAGCAACAATTCTTGCATCTCGCAATATGACACTTGCTGAACTCATTGATCATCGCGAACGAGGTTCCAGTCAGCAGCACCTTGCAGAAATATTTAAAGAATCAAATCCTCAACCAATACAAGAAAGTGAATCTGAGGAAGACAAATCCAATGCAAATCATAATGAGCAAAATGATATCATGTACAATATACTTAAAAATTTCCAACGTACAATATCAACAAATAGTGATGATACAAATCCTCAAATTCCAAGTATTGAAGAAATGTTTGGTATATTACATGATCATCATAAATCAAATCACAGCGATATTAAAGATATACATACTAATACAGACAATAATGAAGAAGAGCAACACAATTCAAACAAACAATCAGAATCGCATAAGGAACAATTTAGAAAGGATAAAAATATTCTTTTTGACAGTTTGCCAACATTTCCCACACAAAAACCTCAGATTTCTGTACAAAATCCTTTTAATACGCATACTACTTCTTCACGAAAATTACATGAGACACCTACCATATATTCTTTCCAACCAATGAACCATTACTTGAATCCAGAACTGCGACCGATCATTACATCAAGATTAACATCCACGCCACCAACTGATGACATGGAAGAGTCTATTAATCTACTTGAAAATATTGGACAAGTGCGGGAACTTGGTAACAAAGCTAAAACTAACAATTACAGAGGTGATGAACAAAAATTTGACATTTTATTTGGAAATAATATAGAAGATGAAATTACAAGTAACAGTGGACTACCTGATGATGTGAAATCTGCAATTATTGTAAGTTCAGCAATATTAGGTGCAGCCATCTTAGGTTTCTTAACCATTTTTGTGGTGTGTCGGTGGAAACAAAGAAGAGCAAGACGACGATTTGTTGATGGGATCATGAATACTAAAGCTAAAAGTCCCATACTGATCCAGTCTGATGGAAAGAATGCTAGTTGTAGTTTAAATCCTATAATGGTGAACTCTACTGATCTTTACAAGAGAGATCTTACAATAAACTGTGAGGCTCACATGAATCCAGGAATGAGAAAATATTATCTGTGGAGGACAATTCGAAAAACTTTGAGGTATAAATAATAATCTGACAGTATTAGTGACTTTTCCTTCATAAAACACTCAAAAGACAATGAAATATTTAATAATTTAATAAATACTATATTTGGTCTGATACAAAAACCCATTAGATAATCACACACTTTTCTTCTGACATGAAAAAATAAGGATCTTCAAAATATGACACCAGAATGGCATTTATTTTAATACAACAAAGGGATTGCTTTCTACAGATCCTAAACACAACATCTGTTATAATGGTAAAGAGTAAATTTATATACACAGATTGACTGTCAAATCATTTTTTGAAGAGAAAAATACTTAGGTGATCAACTGAGTATATAAATTTACACTCTAAGATCATAATAATAAGCTTACTACTTAAAGTAGTGTTAATAATCCCATTATAAAGTCTTCTTGAGTTAGAAGCAACCCAGAGCATTGTGAATGACGGTTAGCAGTTACCAGGGACAAGGAACTACAAGAGAGAGAAAAACATGTGTCGAAATGGAAAAGTTTGAATAGCACAAGTGGTTAGAGCACCAGTGCATAAAATTGGATGTCTTGGGTTCAAATCCTGATTCAAGGAAAAAAATGTTCTCTTCAAAAAATTACTTAGATGACATTTGTTGTTTAATAAGAAAGCATAAAGCAATCATTTCGTTGATTTTTTTTCCTATGTACAACAGAACTGTTAGAAGTTTACATTACATTTTATAAATGTTAATTGATAAACAAATGTCACATAAAATTAACTACACAACAGTGAAGCCCAATTTATTACATTAAGTAAATATTGATTTAGCAATCACGGTTGAACTTCAAAAATTACAATTCATAGAACTGTTTAGAGAGTTGTTACTTCAATCAATAGTAGTCAAAAAACTTGAGATGCTGGACCCACTGTATAAAGTCCCTTCCAGAGGATTTATCCTTTGGACTTCTCCATCCTAAAAATTCATTGGTCCTGGCCAGGTACGAACCTGCACCCTCAGACCAGAGGTAAGGAACGTAACCACTAGACAATCGAGGCTGACAAGGAGCCACCTTTACATACATTTAAATGTTTAGAGAATGGTAGCAGAGGTACTTTGTTCCAAGTGGTGATGTGAAATAGAAGTGAAGTAATGAACAAACACACTTAGTTTCTTTAAAAAGTGCAAGTGACTGGTTCAGGCAATGTGAAGACAGACAGCAAGCTAGTGATGTCCATTGCTCTGTGTGTATGGTATAGTCTGCTTACTCTGACAACTGGTACATATTACAAACTTACATATTCACAAACTGTATAAATTCACCTGTGTTCACCACTGAAATGAATAGTTAACAATGGCTATGTTAACTGTAGATACATGTACTATGGTCATTATGTAATTGTAATACTCCATCTGTTTCAGCCTACAGTTAAATCGCTTAGTGCTGGTAAGCATGTAAACATACTGTTTCTGTACTATTTCCCCTCAATTCGGTAATCACTATGTTAATATGTTAAATGTAGATAAATCCAACTAAAATATTAAACATATTTTACAAGAAATCTCCAATCCAAATTCCTATATCAGAGATTTTGGTTAAATTCCTGGTTATATTGCTCTACATTTTTTAGCATGGAACCTAAAATGGAGTCCATATAAACTTATGATGAAATAGACTTATTAATTTGAGAAATAATAAAACTCAATTGAAAAATCTAAAGGCCAAGTAATCATGTCACATTGATGGTTTTTTATGAGTATAATTTATCTGTACTAACATTTGCCAAATAGCTGTAGGAAATGACTTAGAACCTGTCATACAAAGAAAGAAAATTCTTTATAACATGTGACGCGAATTTTTTTTCTAAGTTCCAATCATACACCACATGCATGCACCAACATACGCAAAGAATTTACTCTATGGAATCACAGGATGCAGCCAACATAAACACTATTTAATGAGTTATGTAGGTAGGAAATAACACTATGAGGTTTCTTTAATTAATGTTGAGTTGTTTTTGACTCACCTCATACTTCTTAACTTCCTTGCAGACCCGGGTTTCTTTACTGCATTTGTGACATTCTCAATGCTGTTATCACATTCACAACTTGTGAACTTGATACAGCATTGAGAATGTCACAAATGCAGTGAAGAAACCCGGGTCTGCAAGGGAGTTAAGAAGTATGAGGTTAGTCAAAAACAACTCAACATTAACTATTTAATGAACCTAAAAGCTAACCTAGCACAATTTAAGTACCTTAACCCGTGAAAGACTAACCTAAAAGCTAGCTTAATGCAATTTAAGCACTCTAACCTGTAAAAGAATGCAATGCCCAAAAATAAATAGTAAGTTCTGAAATTCTGAAGTATATGTGTACAGTTAATTAGTACATACTCTTATTTGTTGGCTGCACGTGTATATGCCTTTGTTGAATGTCAAAATCAATATGGCTGCCATGTCTTCATGCTACGTATGCAGTTCAGTATCGTAGAAAAATACATTCATATAATCATTTTTAAAAAATGTAAAAAACATAAACGGTGAGAATAATTTAAAAAATCATCAACATCATTCACAGATTAAGCCCATGTGGCTTGTTCTGGTCTCATAGATTCTCATTCAAAAAATTGAACCCATCTCCTTTTCGGTCTACCAACATTCGTGTCTCCTTTCGGTTTGTAATTAAGTATAATTTTTGTATTCATTCATCTTTAATTCTTCAGACATATTCTTTCCCGTTTTTTCTAGACTGCTTTATTTTATCTAAAAGTTTTAAAATATTTAGCTCATTTCTAATATCTTCATTTCTTCTTTTATCTAGAAGTTTGCAGCCAGCTACACTTCTCAGAAATCTCATTTCAGCTGCTTCTATGATCTTCTCTTTTAATTAAAACCCAAAACTCACTACCATACCATAGTAAGATGACTGCCATTGCTTTATAAAATTTTAATTTTGTTTCTTTTCTTGTATTTTCACACATTCTCTTAATTGTACCACATATATAATTAAATGTATTAAGTTTATTAAAAAGATCTTCATTCAATAAAAAATCAATTTGAATCATGTATATTCTTACCTCATATATCTATGTCATTTAACACAGAACCGCAGTATGTATGTTCAATAACATAGATACATGAGGTAAGAAATATACCCGATTCAAATTGATTTTTATTGATTGAAAATCTCATAATGTAAAATTCCCAACATTAATATATGAATAAGATTTTCATTTTTTAAATAGGAGATTTCATAGCCCAAGTATTTAAAATGGTTCACTTGTTCAATTGGTTTCCTTTCCAGAATTACTTACCGTATCTGATCCTTTAAAAGCTAAGATTTTCATTTTAATTTGAAAAATGAAATCCTAAGAATAAAATTTGACAGGAATTTTTTAAATAATTTAAAAAGTCGCATCACAGGTTGTAAAGTTTAGCCCAAAGAAATTTTACTTTACAGCTATAGAGTAATTGTAGTTAGATTGTAAAAACATTAAATACTGTGTCAGTTATGTAAATAATGAGTGAGTAGTAGAAATAGCATGTGCATCTCACTGAAATTAAGACAGAATTTGTTTAAAAGAAAATGGCAGATATTTTTATATATTTCGATAAAGTCTGTACACAGTATTTAAAAAAAAAGTGGATGTTATTCTATATACAATCTGAAAACTACTTTTGTTTAACATTTTATTAATGTACTACATTATATACATTCCTACATTATATGTCAGATAATAGTTAAGAGTAAGTCATACTGCATGCATGATTATAATTTATGTTTCATAAATACTGTACAATATTTTTTACCATTTTAATAAACATATTTTTTTTAAACAATGTCTTAAAATTAATCCATTTCTAATGAATTACAGAGTTTGACTTGACTTGAGAAGCTAAAGCTATTACTATCATAGAAATAAGTAAATTAATGTACATAATTAAATTATTGTAAATCAATGGTAAAGAGAAAATTTTTTGCCTAAACCGGGAATCGAACCCCGAATCTTTAGCTTTCCGTGCTAATGCTCTGCCACTGAGCTAATCCAGGCTTCATTCCCATCCAAGCAAGAATCCTTCCTTTACCTTACAAATACACAATATTTCTGAATGATGATTCATTGCAATTGAATGTGGGGCCAGTAGAGTAAGGTAAAGGAAGGATTCTTGCTTGGATGGGAATTAAGCCTGGATTAGCTCAGTGGCAGAGCATTAGCACGGAAAGCTAAAGGTTCGGGGTTCGATTCCCGGTTCAGGCAAAAATTTTTCTCTTTACCATTGATTTACAATGATTGTGTTTTATTACTATAGTGCATCTGTCCAATTAATGAACTCAACCTGCCAACATTTTTTAGTTTGACCTTCAAGGAAAGGGGTGTGCAGCAGTCACTATACCCGAGCTGCCATATCTCCAGCTCTGAAGTTTAGGTTATACGAGGAGTAAAGGGAGAATTCACTCTCTACTGCCAATAAGGATATGGATGTAGTGGAAGTAGATGTCTGCCATAACCAATCACTGCTCTTGATGCAGCTATAGCGCGCTAGTAAGGTTTGAAATTGCCTAGATGTCAGCTGTATGTCTGCTAACCATATAGGCCTACATAAATCGACCACTCCCAATGAATATCCATATCGGCAACACTGTTGTGAAAACGTCAAGGCCGGAGAATCGGTGGCTGCAGTATAACCCCAGAGTACCATTATAAGGAGATACAATTGTTTAACCTCTTAATGTTCCAAGCCCTCAATTTTTTTTCTATTGTTAGAGTGTTTCACTAGTATCTATGATATTTTTTTCATTAGAGTCAAAACTAGTGGAATGCAGGCTTTCACGGCCGGTAATCATGGTAGTAAAAGATTCCGGGCTATGTGGCCGTGGTCTATAACTGGCGTTTCTTCCAGACGTTTCTCCCTCAACTGCGGAGGGCATCTTCAGTGGCGAGCGCTTCAAGCTGTTGTTTCCCTGTCGTAGACTCGACTGCAAATGAGAGTCTACGACAGGGAAACAACAGCTTGAAGCGCTCGCCACTGAAGATGCCCTCTGCAGTTGAGGGAGAAACATCTGGAAGAAACGCCAGTTATAGACCACGGCCACATAGCCCGGAATCTTTTACTACCAGAGTCAAAACTGTTTAGTTCAGATGTTTTAGTTCCATTGTTTATTAATAAGATGTAATATATTATATTTGAATTACAACGTACATAAGAGAAAAATTTGCGTCTAGATCGTAACTCGCCTCGGTAGCTCAGTTGGTAGAGCACTTGGCCCAGAAAGCCAAGGGTCCCGGGTTCGGGTCCCGGTCTAGGCGAAAATTTTTCTCTTCAAATATAATTTATCCTTCTATGAGAAGTGTTAAATTAATAATAAAAATCGTCAAGATGTAATATATTTAATGCTTAGCAGAATTAACATGCTAATATCAATGCTGTTTTTATTTTGTTTAATTCTTAAGATTTGTTTATTTGAAGGCAGAGGTAAACCAATTCATAAATTAATTATGGGAAAATGCAGTTCTCCGTGCTTGAAGGATACAAAATATGAGGTGAAATATGACTCATTTAATTGACTATTTAACGAATAAAATTAAGCTGTTTACTCACAAATCATTATTTAACTATAGTTATTTTAAAATATTTATATATTTATTGTAAACGGCGATGTTTGAAAACAAATAAGAAACGATAGGTACGCTTCTACTGCTTCTTTTGTTTATCACTGCAACCAGATCATACTATTTATTGCCAAAGGATCGCAATATTATAAGGAGGAGCTTTCTTTAATATGGTAATTATAACACTGATAAATATTTGGTGAAACACGACTCTGATTGGTTGTAAAACAGAAATCATTGAAACGTGATTGGTCATTGACTCCCATTTGGGGCATGAGTTAAATAGTCATCATCATCCTGCCAGGTATTAGTCCTAGAAGAACTGTTACGGCCTGAGAAAGCAGTTTTCGTGCCATAGGTATTAGTCCTAGAAGACCTGTTACGGCCTGAGAAAGCAGTTTTCGTGCCATCTTTTCATAGGTCGACCAAGTGACCGTTTCCCATTTGAACAGTAGTTCATTACTGCCTTGGGGATCCTGGATCTAGCCATTCTTGAGACATGTTCCTTCCAGTTTAGCTGATATCTGGAGATGTAGTCCAGTATTGGTGACACATTAAGTTCTTGAAGGATTTCTACATTTTTCTTTTGATCCCATTTGGTGTAGCCAGCTGTTCGGCGCATAAATTTCATCTCACAAGCTGTTAGTCTGCTTTCATCTCTCGTCCTTATAGTCCACGCTTCACTCCCATAACATAGGACTGGTCGAGGCATTATTTGATAAAGACGAGTACGAGTTGATTTTTGCACTAATGAAGGTTTTAAAACTCTATTAATGATTCCCATTGATTTGTTGAATTTCACAATTTTCTCTGGTAAATCCAAATTTTCAACAAATTAATTTAATTAATTTTTATCAATAGAACTAATGCAGGCATAGGGAGCTGCCGAATGAGGGGTAGTATGACATCCTCCTCAATCCACCTTTCATTGAACTCAAAACTGTTATTATTGTCGTCTCAGCATAGCATGCTGTATCAGTGGTGGCAGAACCTTACAACCTGAAACATATGCACTAATCCCTTCCATTCGTACTGTAACTGTGCAAATGTTTGAAGGGTGTGTAGTGGACCGCTGGCACCTTTTTTTTGACACTAATTTATCTATGTCAGGCTGGATAGTACTCATAGATACGTAATATTGAGACAAGAGTGTCATCATTTAATCTGGAGCATATTTTAGATTTGGTATGGTTCAACTTCGAAAATAATAGTTCGCATGTATAAGTCGAACCAAACATTGCCAGAATGCGGCCTGCAAAATCTCTCATGTTGGGATATGAGTCTATTGTCAACAACCTTTATAGTTCCAAGCCTTGTTTCCCTGTTGATTGTAATGCAATTAATTCCAATTGTAAATGCTAAGGGGCATCTACTACATTGAAACACAATGGATTACAAAATAGTTGTAAATCTTTTTTCCATAACAATAAGATCTCTGAATTTTCTTTCAAATTTACTGTAAAGTCTGTCCAGAATTAAGATGTACTCTGTATATAGATGAAGAGCTTTAATTTTCAGAGAATCTAAACACGCAAAATGGTACGTGACATTTTGTCTAAGTTGATGATGCCATATGTAATTTGGACGTAAATGACTTCACTGCATCCATCATGGTTACCATGTCTTGATCTTTCCCTTGCGGCTGGATATTGAATTCATTGAAATGATGTGTGAGATCTGTCAAAAAGGCAATCCACTGTGGATCAGATAATTCCGGAATAGTGTTCGCCTGTAAATATAAGATTGCATGCATCACAATAATAGATAACATAATTATATAGCATGTATTATGAAATTGGATACAATAAATGCATAACACCAATTATCAATACTAACCTCCTGTTCTAAGAAGCTGCGAATTTCATGAAGCAAATTGAAAATCTATGGAGCATGGTACCCATACTTAGCCACCATACCTTGCAGTAGTAGGGAAGATAGAAATATTCAGAGACAATGTCCTCCAAGAACATCATGAATTGTCAATGATGCAAAGAATTAGACTTAATGTGATTCACAGTCTTCATAACTACATTCATTACGTTTTCCAAATTTGCAGACTAAGCACATTGCGTCTCGCGGTGTATAATAGAGTGAACAGTTATTATTACCAGTTCAAGGAGTAAGTGCAGTTGTTGACGGAGGACACTGCAGTCGTGTTTATGCAGGAATAGACCACGTGACACTATCTACGAGTGCAGAGGGGAATGGGACTTGTATAGCATTCCCATATACAAAATTTAACTAACATTCATCCAATCAAGTAATACCTTAGTTGCCTTCTAGATGTCTCACTGGGGTGATGTGATAACCACATTTCACTCAATGACATTTAAATAAATAAGCATAACTATCTCAAATCATAAGAATGCTGGTGTACAGAACCAGAGATATTGGGTTCAAATCTTGATTTGGGCATATATTTTTCTTGAGTGGAGAACATATTTTTAACAACTCACCTCATACAATTTCAAATTTCTTTGAGACCATTGGTTTCAAACGAATTTTTCTTTCATCTTCAGTCATGACTCCAACTGTTGAAATTCTCTGTTTGTTGATTTCTCTATGGTTACCTCTAGTGCTGCCATCTTTGGTTGGGTTTATAAATTTTGTAATTAAAATTTTCTCTAAAGAAATCGAAGTTCATCGATCGATATTTATTCTTTTTTTTTTGCCAACCAAAGATGGCAGCACTAGAGGTAACCATAGAGAAATCAACAAACAGAGAATTTCAACAGTTGGAGTCATGACTGAAGATGAACAAAAAATTTGTTTGAAACCAATGGTCTCAAAGAAATTTTAAATTGTATGAGGTGAGTTATTAAAACTGTTCTCCACTCAATATTAATAATATAACCTCATAATGTTTACTTCCCAACATTAATTTAAACATATATTTTTCTGACGATTTTTATTATTAATTTAACACTTCTCATAGAAGGATAAATTATATTTGAAGAGAAAAATTTTCGCCTACAACGTACATAAGAGAAAAATTTGCATCTAGATCGTAACTCGCCTCGGTAGCTCAGTTGGTAGAGCACTTGGCCCGGAAAGCCAAGGGTCCCGGGTTCGAGTCCCGGTCTAGGCAAAAATTTTTCTCTTCAAATATAATTTATCCTTCTATGAGAAGTGTTAAATTAATAATAAAAATCGTCAATAGAAGCCCTACTGGCTATAAAGTAGTGTTAAATTCCCAATAAATGTCTTCTTAACTAAGAAGCCGCCATTTGCAAAGATAGAAGCTATGGTTTCAAGCATTTGGCGCAAGGGAATTACAACGTACATAAGAGAAAAATTTGCGTCTAGATCGTAACTCGCCTCGGTAGCTCAGTTGGTAGAGCACTTGGCCCGGAAAGCCAAGGGTCCCGGGTTCGAGTCCCGGTCTAGGCGAAAATTTTTCTCTTCAAATATATATTTTTCTCTTCAAATTTAATTTGTCATTCGGTGAGAAATAATAAAGTTAATATTAAACATCGAATATAAGATTTACTGGCTATAAAATTAGTGTTAATTTCCATTAAAGCTCCTTGTTTAAGAAGCAGCTAAATGCCATTAGTGGAAAGAAGTTCATTGCTATCTGGCGTGTGGGAATCATATTAGTTCAGAGAAAAATCTACGAGTAAATCAGAAACCTAATAGCTCAAATTGTAAGAGCACTGGTGTACAGAACCAAAGATACTGGGTTCAAATCCCAATACAGGCATATATTTTTCTCTTCAAATTTAAAAAATCAAATTTGTGTGTATTGAATTGGCTTGTATAAGAAACTCCCGCTATGGAGCATCTATGTCCCAATGTGGGACATAAGGGGTATATCCATCCATACAGAGAGGAATACAGTATGTTTAAGTGTTTATGCAGTATAAGTGTGTCGTATGAGGGATGAAGAAGAGAAGGGAGAAGGTGATGCTGGTGCCAGCATGTAACCTACTCCTGTCAAAAAGCACCAGGGAACCACCAGGCTTAACATCCTCATCCAACAGATGAACTGCTATCAACTGTACCATTTCTTCTGAACATATGTACTGCAGAGGAATTTGGAAATTAATCCATTTTTGCACCGCACGATCCTACCTTTTTATAACATTGAGTTTGAAAGTTTTGAGTGACTATACCAACATTCCTTTGCCCGGGCCCATAGAAGGCAAAGATTAATCCACCTTAAGTAAAGTAAAGTAATCCCACTACAGGCCTCAGGAGGCCCTTGGGGTAGTAGGAGGTTAAGGCTCCCACTTTTTCTGGACAATCGGCACTTGATGTCAGCCGGGTTGTCAGCCCTGCGTGACGGCCGCCTTTACCCCCAGAACAAGCGTCTGGTACTCATTTCCGTTAGAGGCTGAGTCGACCCCAGGGCCATAGTGCCGCCAAAAGGTTTTGGGTCAGTTTAAAAATCCTGACCCACCGGGACTTGAACCCTCGACCTTTCGGCTTGTAGCTCAGTGCCTTAACCACTACGCTACGGAGATTAATCCACCTTTCCTTTGTAAATTACTTAACATATAGTACTGAATGCTAAACAGTATTATAATTGTGGAAGCTAGAAGGAAAAAGGGGGATTAATTTGGCTTGAGAAAGCTTTAGAAAATATCAATATGAAATAGCCAATGCCATGACTAGCTACACAATCAGTAAACGTATGTTATATTTTAAATTTGGGAATTTTTAACATTATGAGGTTCAATTAATAAGAATTTAATGATTAATGAATTCTTCTTACCTCATACTTCTACTTTTATAGAAGTATGAGGTAAGAAGAAATCACGATTCATTAAATTCTTAAACATATGTTAACTAAAAAGTTTTAATGAAGATCATTAGGTCATTGAAATACAAATTATTCAACAAAAACGTATCTTCTTGACCAATGAAAGAAAAGATATGAATGAAATAATATAAATTAAACTCAGTCATCAATAATTAAAAAAAAAATAATAATAATAAACATACATACATACACACACACAATCCAGTCCAGCCAAGGCATCTGGTGTACAATCTAGTTCTGAGATTGAACACCCTCAGGGGTCCTCATCTAGGGGATATGTGGATGGCGACCACAAGGTGCCCAAGCTGAGCAAAACGTTTCTTCCACTTACTTGTGTTTTGCACTCTTTTAACTTTACTATCTAACCTCTCTTGGTTAACTCTTGTTTTTTTCGACTCGGACGCTATTAGGGCATCCGAGGGCTAGGGAGTCTTTCCTTTCTTCCATTTCTTCTTTCCTTTATTTTCTTTTCTTCTCCAGAAAAGCCTGACCAGAGGCTATAAGATGGCAGCCCCATCACTGGTCTTGCCTTCCTTTGGCCAGCAACCAATCGAAGGGACTATTATTATGCTTTCAAGTCTTATATGAGAATTTCCCGGAAGGATCAAAACGCTGGAGGGAAAATTTTCTATAGGAACGTAACAGGCCTTGGCCTAATACTTGGAAGGAAGAAGAAGAAGACAATAAAATTTCCACCAATCCTACCAGGAATCAAATCTGAACTCGCTATTCAGGAGGCAAGCATGCTATTACTTGAGATAGCGTGAAAGAACCATACTAAATGTTCTACATGTTCAAGATCACTGTTGTATAGTGCATGCATTAACTCTCATAGTTCTTATTCACTCACCAATACTGCTCATAAGTGAAGACATCTCTCAGCAGGTCACTTGCAGGATCTGATGATTGCTGAGGAAATAAATTACACATGAATTACTTATTGTACTAATAAATAAAAATCCTATTTTATTCATAAACAGGTCAATTTTATTTAATTAAATAAAAATAAAACTTAAAGTTTTATGTGATTTTCATATTTATTAAAATATAAATTAGTTACAGCTGTTTCAGTACTTCAGACATGATAAATAAATGAATTTTGTTATTACAGTACATAACAACTGTAACTATGCAACATTTTTTTTTACAATCTCAATTATACATTTAAAAGAGGCGATTCATTCAAATCTAGTTGGGAATTTAACAGCTTATTACCAGCAGGGCTTTAGAAGCCCTACTGGATTTATAAAGTGGTGTTAAAATTCCCAATTAATGTCTTCTTAACTAAGAAGCCAAATTGTGCAAACATAGAAGCAACGGTTTCAAAGCATTTGGTGCAAGGGAATTACAACGTATAAAGAGAAAAATTAGCATCTAGATTGCAACTCGCATTGGTAGCTCAGTTGGTAGAGCATTTGGCCCAGAAAGCCAAAGGTCCCGGGTTCGAGTCTTGGTCTAGGCAAAAAATTTTCTCTTCAAATATAGCTTATTACCACTTTTCAATTTATTTATCTCTACAACTTCTAAAGTCCAACTTTTTTCCTTTGTCACAAACATGTAAAATTTTAAAATTTGAATCAAAACAATGATCGTATGTATTGGAGTAGGTGGTTAGCATACTTTGAATTATCTAAATTTCTGTTATATGCTCTCATGCCCATTTATACGAGAAATAAAAGGTCTGCCAGTTTGTCCTATATATACATTGTACGTGTGCTACACTTCAATTTATATAAACCTGATAATTGTTCCTCTTTTACTTTGGTTTTATTGTTTTTTATTACATTTTGTAAAGTTTTATTAGTTTTAAATGCTACATTAATGTTGAACTTTTTTAAGTATTTAGATATTTTATTGAAAAGTGGGCCTCTATGACAATTTTACACATGGATAAAAAAAATTCAGTTGTATAATACAATTTTTCCTCTCCAATACTGACTGACAAACTAGTTGATCCCACTATCTACCATAATCTCTTTTATATCTAAAGTTTTCAGATTCAAACCTAACTGGGACTTTTTCATTATGTAACAATATTATATATGGTTTTTTTCAGAATCAAGATTAGACTATGGGTTCTATGTCTTACATTTGAGCCACATAAAAGAACTCAAGCCTAAAACAAGAAGCCTTAAGCAAAATTTCTTGGGCCTTTCATATCCAGCTTTGAATCATAAGCTAATGAACAGAGATGTTGTTTTCAAATGCTGGGCCTTGGCACCGAAGCCATTAGCGTTCTTGCTCTCCAATATTTCTCTATGGTGGATCCAACAGGTAATACTTCACAGGTTTGTAGGTGTTCTTCATTCATTTCTTCGTCTTTATTGCATAGAGGACAATTTGGATTCGTGTAGATTCCTATTTTATATAAATGTTTGGCCAAATAGTCATGTTCTGTAAGCAGTCTAAATTTTGCTACTGTAGTTGTACGTGGAATTTCTGGAATAATATCTGGCTTCTTTACTAAAATATTCCATTTTTCGTCTTTGGCTTTATTACATAGGTCTTGGTTTTGTTTGATTTTATATTTGTTTTTAATTATTCTTTTTATGGATGTGAAAGGTAAGCTTTTAGTAGTATTCTGAATTAAATTGGAGCCTTTTTTGGCAAGAAAATCAGCAGTGTCATTTCCAGCAATTCCACAATGTGCAGGTATCCATTGCAATTGAATTCTTTTCTGTAGTTTTTGGAGTTGTTGAATCATTTTGTAGCACTCTTTAATTTGTATTGACTTCATTTTGTGTGAATTTATTGCATATATAGCTGCCTTAGAATCAGAGAGTATGACAGCATTTTGAAATTTATTTATTCTGTATAGTAATTGTTGGAGTGAAATATAGCCGTTACTTCCGCATCAAAATTTGTTGTGTGGTATCCTGCTGGTTGATAAAATGAAAATAATGCACATGTAATTCCTGATCCTGAGTTGTTATCAATAGTAGATCCATCTGTGTAGACATGTAACCATTCTTCTGGTGGATATCTCTTATTCACAGCTTCTAATGCTAGAGCTTTTAGTACAGGCGTGGGAGTTTCAGATTTTGTAACTGGTTCTTCTAGATTTAGCTGAATGTTAATTGGTTCAAAAGTAAGAGGATTATCTCTGATCAAAATATTTTCTTTAGATTTAGGAAGATTCAAATTTGTTTTTATTTCCGTTACTTTAGGCAAGAAACTTGTTTGTGTTTTCAACTTGGTTGGACAGTTTTCAACTGTCTTTTTTCCCATTTTGTTGTTGTTAATCGTAACATTTTCTCATGTTGGGTTATTGCCTGTTCCTCTAAAGTTAGACATATTGGAGGGTTCTGAGTAAGTGCTTGCATTGCTGCAATTGGAGTTGATTTTGCTGCGCCGGTTATAAGCCGTAAAGCCTGATTTTCGAGTTATTTGCTGTGATTATTACCTTCCCATTGTATAGTAGTATTGGCTTGTTGAATGAACGGAGATGTTAAAAATATTAAATAAATCACTGACAAATAAACTAAAAAGTAATGAATATAATTAATAAATAGAGTTAGATTTAACACCTCATCTCATAATTGTAGATTTCTCGAAGACTAGTTTTGATATTTCTTTGTATCATTTTCAGTTCTATTTAATGTGTAGCAAGCTCACAGGCGTTCTACTACCATTTTGTCGTCCCCAATTCATAAACATCAGTGCTATTTACTTTCCTTTGCCCGGGCCCAACAGAGGCAAAGATTGATTCATCTTTCTTATGTTGTTTGTATAACATATATTCACTATTTACCATCAAACTATAACATCCTTCAAAAACAAACTAAAGAATTATTTAATAACAAACTAACTTATACACCTCACTGATAGTATTCTTTTAGCAATATTAATATATTTAATTATTTATGTAAATAATATTAAGAATAACAAATATTTTTATTTGTTTTGTTTTAAATATTGTATAATCGTAAAATTAGTTTTCTATATCTCATTATTTTCCTGTTTTTTATATACACTAGACAGGGACAATTTAATATGTCTTGCTTGTATACATTTTATTATTAGTTTTAGTCTTAATTTTAACTAATATTAACTGGTTGTATTATAGATCGTAATATGTATATTAGATATTATCTTTTGATCAAATTTTTACTTAGTGTTTAATATTAGAGTTAATTAAGATTGTTATATTCTTATGTAATATATGTTTGTCCTGGTGAGTGGAAGAGAAGGCCACATGGCCTTAACTCCACCAGGCTAAATAAATCTTAAATCTTAAATCTTAAAAAAAAAAAATTATTAAATAAGCTGTAGTAATTTATATAGTTGGTATCTAACTCTGAATAGTATCTTTGGTATCTAACTCTGAATAGTATCTACAATCATGAAAGCTAGAAGGAAAAGGGGAGCTAATTTGACTTGAGAAAGCTTTAGAATAGGAATTAATATGAAGCAGCAATTTCATAACTAATTAAGCATTCTTTTTACTAAAATTGAATTTAATGTTTAAATTATTTGTCGGATTTTGAAGTACAAAATTAATTAAACATAATTGACCTTTTTGACCATAATATGAAATTAAAGAAAAAATATGAATACATAAATAATATAAACAACAGAAATTAATTATCTTGGTCATCACTAGATTCACAAAACAAAACAAAATAATGAGAATAATAATAAAATTACCCATACATGCACACAAGCATTCCTTAGTCCAGCCGAGGGTTAGGGTCCAAACCCTGGATGCCCTACCCTGGCTTACAGGACCAAAACAACACAGCTCCACTCAAGCTAACCGATGTGATCCAGACAATAATAAATATGATGATGACACTGTTTCTAACTTGTATCACGTATTTGAGTGTACCAAGGAAGAGGGGAAGTTGCACAACTATACACAACGCAGAGGGAAGGGGTGGGGAGGTAAGTAGCAGAAAGCACAAAGAAGAAGGAAATTGGCACTGTTCAAGAATCTCACTCCGCAGAATATCAAAAAAATATGAGATGAGTCAAAATAACTAACTCACAATAATTAAAAGAAACCTCATAGTGTTATCTCCTACAAATATTAAATAAATGTCCTAAAAATACTAAACTTCTGTGAGGTATGATAAAAACAGACATTTTTCTTTATCAAGAACCTCATAATATTACTTCCTATTGTAATTTCATAATAAACTCAATTTTATAATCTAATATTAAAGAAACTAAACAGAAAATATGCATTATATTTGAAGAGAAAAATTCTCGCCTAGACCGAGACACGAACCTGGGACCTTTGGCTTTCTGGGCCAAATGCTCTAGCAACTGAGCCACCGAGGCGAGTTGCAATCTAGATGCAAATTTTTCTCTTTATACGTTGTAATTCGCTACTGGCTTTATAAAGTTGTGTTAAATTCCCAATTAATGTCTTCTTAACCCGTCAGCGCCGACATCCATACGTGGTATAGACCCTCTCTTCTTCACTTATTGCCGACATCTATACGTGGTATAGACCTATGCAGGCATGTTTTCTTTTTGTTCTGGATCGTACATTTTTGAAGCTACAAATATGTAATTTATTTGTGTTTAACGTAGAAATTATGAGCTTTCAGGACATATGAATAAACATAATATTTGTTTAAAATTTAATTTCATATTATTTTTTTAAAAATCAGATGAGATTCAAGTAATCGTAATTTTCTCAAAATAAGCGCGACCTTTTCATTTGTTTTTTTTACTGCTGTATATTCTTATATTTGCATATGAACAATATAATTTTGAAGCCTAAGATCTTAGCTTTCTTTCTAAGTGTATGAATCAGAGCCCCCCCCCTGTGATCACATTTTGTTGCATGTGGTATTGAGGTGAAAGTAGTTTCTTACTTCAACACTTGATGGCATACAGACCTAGCTTTGTGCTGCTTTCTGCAGGGCTTCTAATAAACTTATAAACAATCTAATTTTTCAGGTCGATAAAATGATATACAAGCTATCGATGGATATATAAATTGACCTGTTTAGGGGAAGACCTGATTTATTTTGCCTCTTTCAAATAGAACAAGGAATCAGTCTGAGGCGCGGTGTCGTGCGTTATATACGTAATTATGGCCAGTCGTAACCTAAAAGACACTTCATCAGAAAAATTACCCCTAAAAGTGATAAATTGAAACCTCAAAGGAGGTGTGTGTGTTGTACTAAACATGGGAGAAGAAAGACATCTGTTTATTGCTGCCAGGAATGTGATGTAGGTCTGTGTATTGAAGAGTGTTTCGAGCTGTATCACACCAAGCTCAACTACTAAGGTTATGTGATTTTTTATTTCTAAAATTAATAGTACTAAAATAAGAGAAAATTATTTTTATGGTCTGTGTAGTTGTAAATAACTGCTGTAGAATTTTTATACGAATCCAAGCAATAATTCAGATTCTAAGTATAAACATTGCTAGTGCTTTGACACAAGATTGAGCTTGAGTTCACTCTTCTAAATATTCATTCTGATTTTGGTTATGTCAGCTGCTTTTGTATATACAAGTTACAGATGAATCAGCACTATGCCACACAATATATTTAGTGTCTCACAGAAAGAAACAGGGATGTCCAATATGAGCAAATCAAATTATTTAGTAAAAATGTGTATCATGAGAGAGAAATTCAGATTTCAAAAATTTTTTTAATAGTTTATAAAGGCTACTGAACTCCATACGGTATGTATTAAATTTCTCATTTATTTCTGAGCTAACAAGTAAAAATTTCGTTCAAATCCATCGATATTTAAAAAAGTTATGATCGTTTATACAAATCAGTGTTCTAGGAATACTAGAATGTTAAAATGGCCTCCGTCCATGCAGTACGAAAGCAAGTAAAAGGGTGCGTCACTGACGGGTTAACTAAGAGGCCGCCATATGCAAAGATAGAAGCAACTGTTTCAAAGCATTTGGCACGAGGGAATTACAACGTATAAAGAGAAAAATTTGCGTCTAGATCACAACTCGCCTTGGTAGCTCAGTTGGTAGAGCATTTGGCCCGGAAAGCCAAAGGTCCCGGGTTCGTGTCTCGGTCTAGGCAAGAATTTTTCTCTTCAAATATAATTTATCCTTCAGTGAGAAGTGTTAAATTAATAATAAAAACATCAAAAAATATGCACCTAACCTTATGTTATATACTTTCTTTGAATTATTATAGGAAAAATCACGAGTTTAAATTAATTTTTTTATGTACTTTTTTTTTCCCCATCTGTGAGTTCTGTTGGAATTTCCATTTGTTTCAAAAGTTTGTCTTCTTTTCAATTCCCATAATATAGGTAATAAGATTATAAACTTTATTAAGATTCCAGTTAGAAGAGGGGAAAAAGGAGGCCTTCGGTAATTTAGACATAATCTTTGCTATACTAGCCATTGGTTTATTTTTAAATTAAAATTCTTTACAACTCACCTCACATCCAATCTTTTAATTAAACCGGTTTCAAGATCTATGCAGTTTCATCACCAGTAATTCCATCAACGATGATCTGTTATCCAGGAGAACTGCTTCTTACTCCATCTGTTGGTGGAACCAATGAACCTCCAAATCAAATTCCCAGAAATTTGATTGATTCAGAGGTTCACTGGTTCCACCAACAGATGGAGTAAGAAGCAGTTCTGGAGACAGAACATCGGTGGTGAAATTACTGATGATGAAACTGCTAGGTTTTGAAACCGGTTTAATTAGATGACTGGATATGGGGTGAAGCGTAAAGAATTTTAATTTGAATCAATATTTTCTTACCTGGATATGTTTCAGTGACCATCATCCCAACTCTCAACTAGATTCTATCATAGATTCTGACTACTGTGTAGTCTAACTGACGTACTGCAAATTTTTCTCCTTTAATGGTAGCAGATGAACCTCAAGATTAAATCCTTCTCCCCAGAAATTTCAAAATTATTATTTTTTATGTAGATTTTCCCCCCCCCCATACTGTGAATTCTGTTTGATTTTCCAGATGTTTCAAAAGTTTGTATTATTTTCAATTCCTTGAGTCATAATATAGTTGAAAACAATCTTAGAAACACTGAACTACCTACCGAGTATAAATTATTGATCAATTTATTTTCTTCCTTATAAGAATATATTATGAAAAACACTTACCTGGAACAATTTGTTGAAGTAAGCATACTGCCGAGCAATGTTCCGGCATTGTTTTAATGCTGGCTCTGAAACAAATTACATAACTATCTGTTATTTCCTACAAATTTCAAATAAAGAACCTCAATGATGAAAGTTAAAAATTAAAATGTACCTGTTGGCAGGTGCCATCACCCTCAACTTTGTTAAAATATTGTATATAAAATTAACTGGCGCGCTTTCGGAAGTTATCTTCCATCTTCAGCAGGTTGAGTTTCCGCTGTTTGTTGTTGTTGTGTACGGTGATGTTTACTCGATGTGTTTGTAGCAGCAACTGGCTTGTTTTTGACGATCTCGTATAATGTGTTTGACTGGGGTGCGTTCTCATTGAGAAGTGAGGTGTTGTTTGTTTCCTTTATAATTTCGAGGTCTTCAAATATATTTATCCTAGCTGGAATTTTTTCTCGATGGCTTATTGTGAGAGTGGTTTCAATTGCGTTCATTCGATGACCTGCGTTAATGGGATGCTTAGCATAGCTTGATTTATCACCCGCGTGTATGAAATCTTTTAGGTGTTGTTTATATCTTGTATTAAAATTTTGCTTGTCCTGCCAATGTAAAATTTATTACAATCTTTACATGTTAGTTTGTAGACTCCCTTGTTGTTGAATTTGTTATGTTCTTCTATGCCATTGTATATTATATTGTTTAATTTGTTTCCTGTTTTATATGCTATGTTAATGTTTTTATTTATCTTTTTCAAAGTTCTGGCTAGTTTTGTGGTTTCATTTCCTGTGTATGTTAATGTTACCCATGTTTTGTTATTATCAAATTCTCCAGTTTTGTTATATTGTTTATGTCATTTTTTCTCTTTTGCTTCTTTATAAGCTTTTCAATGATTTGTTTGTTGAAACCGTTGCTTTTCGCCATGTTTTTTTAGATATTGTAGTTCTTTGTTATAATTTGTTTTGTTCAAGGGTAATTTTAACATTCTGCACCTGCCAACAGGCACATTTTAATTTTTAACTTTCATCATATGACTTCACCTCAATGGAATTTGATATGAATATTACTAGTATTGAAAGAACCTCAAGAAAACTAAGGTAAACCAAATATTATAGCAGAAATTAAAAGGAAACAAATTTCCTGATTGGGGCAAGTAGTCAGAATGGAAGATAACAGAATAGTCCAATAGCTTTTCGTTAGTCTGGACAAGCTGAAGATAAAACAGAGATCTTAAAGAAATCAACTAATATGAGGTAAGAAGGAAACCGCCAAGAAACGACATAACACCGGTCGACCAGAGGCTACTGACGATGGAGATAAGCTCCGAAACTGCAGTATAGAAGAAAAAGGATACGAGGTGAGGTAATAAAAACATTAATTTAATTCTTAAGATGACAATGTCTAACTTATTTATTAAGAAGAACCTCATAACATTAATATTTAATTTTAGGAAGTTATATTTTGAGGTTATTTTAATTATATTATTTTTGGTCTGGACATCTTACCTCAATATTAATGTTGATTTCTTCTTGTCCAAGAACAAATCAACATTAATATTGAGGTAAGATGTTCAGACCAAAAATAATATAATCCTCATAACATTACTTCCTAATGTAATTTGACAATGATATGCTTTTGTTATGCATTTTATATAATATTGAATTATACTCCATAATTTATGTTGACGAAAGGATATGTTTTTATTATTAATTTAACACTTCTCACTGAAGGATAAATTAAATATGAAGAGAAAAATTTTCGCCCAGACCAAGTCTCAAACCCAGGACCCTTGGCTTACCATATCAATGCTCTACCAACTAAAGTATTGGGGCGAGTTCCAATCTAGATGTAAATTTTTCTCTTATATACATTGTAATTCACGTGCACCAAATGCTTGAAGCCTTGGCTTCTATCTATGCAAATGACAGCTTCTTAGTTAAGCCAGTAGGGCTTTTAAAAGTAGTGTTTAAATTCCCAATAAAAGTCTTCTTAATCTAAAAAAGCTGCCATTTGCATAGATAGAAGCCAAGGCTTCAAGCATTTGGTGCGGGGGAATTACAACGTACATAAGAGAAAAATTTACATCCAGATTGGAACTCGCCCTGATAGCTCAGTTTGTAGAGCATTGGTACAGAAAGCCAAGGGTCCTGGGTTCGAGTCTCGGTCTGGGCGAAAATTTTTCTCTTCACATTTGATATGTTCTTGTTGGATTCATGAGTATTTTAAAAGAATATGCATATATCTCATTGCGTTGAAATGACTGATTATATCATCTGAGTTCAATCTATCACTTTCTTCTTTTTTTTATTTGTCAGGTTTAATACTTGACGAGGTGTTTAACTCACCTAATGAAGGGGAACCTTTCAGTTCCTGCAGCTCTGAGGTTTTGAAGTAGAGCACTGTAGTGTAGTCAGTTGGGAGAACAGCTATATAAGATTTCCAGAATGAATCAGGTTTGAATTTTTCAATTAGCAACAGCAATGACAGAGCTACATTAGGCATGTGCTGTAGCATGGCATCTTTCCTCAGTAATGGACCTACAAAACATTCAACATCATACTTTAAGCAATATATTCACTATATATATATAGTCACTGCTGTGGTCTCGAGGTAGCATGCTGCCTTGTCATGCATCGGGCCCGGGTTCGATCCCTGGTTGGGGCAGTTTTTCTGGGTGAGGTTTTTATCGGGGTTTTCCTCACCTGTAAGACAAATGTCAGGAAAACTTTAAGGCCCAAACAGTCCCCAAAATCATATGGCCAACATCATCAACCTTATCATTATCATCATCATCCTTCACTGGTGTGGAAAGCAATGGGAAGCTACCACACCTACAATTCCCTAGTAAAGCTGCAAGCATAGCATGAAAATGCTGATTGCAGTGAAGGACCTGCCTTTGGGCAGAATTACTATGGATGGAGATATATATATATGTCCACCGCTGTGGTCTTGAGGTAGCATGCTGCCTTGTCACGCAGCGGGCCGAGGTAGCATGCTGCCTTGCCATGCAGCGGACCCGGGTTCGATCCCCGGTTGGGGCAGTTTTTCTGGGCGAGGTTTTTATCGGGGTTTTTCCTCACCTGTAAGACAAATGTCAGGAAAACTTTAAGGCCCAAACAGTCCCCGAAATCATATGGCTATCATCATTCTCATCATCATCATCCTTCACCGGTGTCGAAAGCAACGGGAAGCTACCACACCTACAATTCCCTAGTAAAGCTGTAAGCATAGCATGAAAAATGCTATGATTGCAGTGAAGGACCTGCCTTTGGGCAGAATTACTATGGATGGATGGATATATATATATACAAAATATTTATCCTTAGTAGATAGCAATTTACTAACTCTAAGAAGCATTATAAAAACATCAAATTACAGAAAATTACAAATATTAGTGGATACCCTCTAACGTACAAGTTCCAGGCAACGAGCCTCCCAATTTACTTGTAAAAGGTATTATGATATACAAACCAATTCAAGATAAAGACAAAACATCAATTAAACAAATAAAAATAAATAAAAACCAATAAAATTCATCGGAGAACATATTGTTTAAACAACTCACCTCAAAGGATTCATGCTTCCATGATATTGCGATTTCAAACATAATCATGTTCATCGTCAGCCATAACTCCGACTGATGAAATTCTTCGTCCGTCAACTATTCTATTGTCGCCATCTTCAGTGCTGCCATCTATGGTTGAATTTATGAACTTCGAAATCAATGTAATTTCGTTAGGGATATCAAAATTCATTGATCTATTTTTGTTTTTCTGAATGTATATTTTTTCCCAAACTGTCAATTCCAAAGGTTTCTCTACTTGTTTTAAAAGTTTAGCTTCTCTTCCAATTTTATGATGTTCTAATAAACTATGTGCAGCAATTGCAGATTTTTCAATTTCACAATTTTTAATATTTCTGAAATGTTCTTTTGTCCGAATTTCCAAATTCCTTTTTGTTTTTCCTATATAAACTTTATTGCAATCTTCACAATTTATTTGATATATTCCAGATTTCTTACTGTCTGGAACATTTACTTTTTTATTGGTACTTAGAAGATTACCCAGACTAAATTTATTTATGGGTGCCAAAGAAATGTTGTATTTGTCAAAATTTTTGAAATTTCCTATGCATTTCAGGATGGTAAGTAATTTTCTTGTATTTTTCTTTTTTTTCTTTTCTTTGCAATTTTGTAGAGTAGTATATTCATTAAGTATTTTATTGTGTTTGAATTTCTTCAACTTATTTATAATTAATTCTTTATCAAAACCATTTAATCTAGCAGTGTTTAAGATATGTTTAAACTCTTTATTGAAATTTTTCTTCGTTTAATGGTACATTTGTCAATCTGTAAATTAAGCTATTGAATATTGCATGCTTATGAGCAATGTGATTGAAGCCTGATGATTTAATGTAATTATCTGTATGAGTTCCTTTTCTAAATATATCAAATTCAATTTTCAGTGTTTGATCATTCCTAATTATACATAAATCCAAAAAAGGGATTTTGTTTTCTTTTTCTAATTCAACGGTAAACTTTACTGATTCATCCTGAAGGTTTAATAATTTAAGAGCATCTTCAATATCTTTAGAATTTATTATTGCAAAAATATCATCCACATATCTGTACCAAGTCTTAAACATCCATGAGTATGCTTTAGTGATTTGACACTCCAAGTAACTCATGAACAAATCAGCTAAAAATGGTGAGAGCGGATTACCCATTGACAAACCCGAAACCTGTTGGTAAAATTTTTCATTATAGGTAAAATAAGAATTACTGACACATAGCTTAGTAAGAGTTATATATTCCTCTAAAATTTCATTTTTAATATTTAGAGAACTTAACCATTTCCTCAAAAAATTTAGCATTTTTTCAACTGGTATACTAGGAAACAATGAAATTACATCAAATGAAACCAATCTGTCATCAACATTAATTAAATATAAAAACCAATAATTTAACACAAAATTGGAAATCCTAACAGAAAAGAGAACCTGGTACAATATCAACAACCCATGGGAAAAATATAAGTATATTCAAGGAAAGTAACTACCAATACAGCTGCCTTCAGACTAGCCACTGAAAATTCCTACCTAGCAACTCACCTATATAAAATTGGCATTTATCTCTCAAAAGAATGCACAATATGCAAGGATATTAACAGCATAATACACAAACCACCACTTACTACACCGGCCAAACTCGACAAGGGACAATTTTTTTTTTTATCTTATATAAATATGAAAAATGTGAGAGTGAATTCCATAATTAATAGTGAGTGGAGAACATATTTTTAACAACTCACCTCATATAATTTCAAATTTCTTTGATCCCGGGGGGTTTCAGACAATATCCTGTCCCACTTCAGTCATGGCTTCCACTGATGAAATTTTCTGGTTGTTGATTTCTCTAAGGACATCACCTCTTGTGCTGCCATCTTTGGTTGGTATTATAAACTTTGTAATTAAATTTTTATCCACCGGAATATCGAAGTTCATAGATCGATATTTATTCTTCTGAATGAATATCTTTTCCCAAATTGTCAATTCCAACGGTTTATCCAATTGTTTCAAAAGTTTTGCCTCTTTTTCAATTTTATGATGTTCTAGCAAACTATGTGCAGCAATTGCTGATTTTTCAATTTCACAATTTTTAATATTTCTAAAATGTTTTTTAGTGTGTATTTCCAAATTCCTTTTTGTTTTTCCTATGTATACTTTGCTACAATCATTACAATTAATTTGATAAATTTCAGATTTCTTACTGTCTGGGATGTTGATTTTTTTATTGGTACTTAGAAGTTTTTCCAGACTAAATTTATTTATTGGTGCCAAAATAATGTTGTGTTTGTCAAACATTTTTTGAAATTTCCTATGTACTACTGGATGGTAAGTAATTTTCTTGAAATTCTTCTTTTCTTTACTAACACTTTGTAGGGTAGAACATTCTTTAAGTTATATTTGAAGAGAAAAATGTTCGCCTAGACCGGGACTCGAACCCGAGACCCTTGGCTTTCCGGGCCAAAGGTCCCGGGTTCGAGTCCCAGTCTAGGCGAAAATTTTTCTCTTCAAATATAATTTATCCTTCAATGAGAAGTGTTAAATTAATAATAAAATCGTCAATTCTTTAAGTTGTTTTATCTTTTTGAATTTCTTTAATTTATTTGATATTATACTCTTATTGAAACCATTTAATCTGGCTATATTTAGGATATTCTTGTATTCTTTCTTAAAATTTTCTTCTTTTATGGGACATTTATCAATCTATATAAGAGGCTATTAAATATTGCATGTTCATGTGCCAGAGGATTGAAACCCGTTGATTTGATATAATTATCAGTATGTGTATCCTTCCTGTATACATCAAATTCAATTTTTTTGGGTTTTATCATTCCTAATTATATATAAATCCAAAAACGGAATTTGGTTTTCAATTTCTGATTCTATGGTATATTTGATTGATAAGCTACGGGTCATATGCAAATACATTAGTCTCTACTCAAATTACTTCCAATCACTGGTGAGCTGAGATCGAATTAACGGCCGCCTTAACTGGTCATGCATGAATGTTGACGTTTTCGTAATATTGGCAACGAATTACCCAGAATTCTCAGCGATAAAACCACTTCCATTATTTTCGTCTGCTATAGAGGAATGCATTTATGCTTGCATCCCGCAAATAATACCGTATACAAACACGTCTGCAACGTGCAATATTACGCCGATTCTCCTTTCTTCCAGTTGAATTCTTTGGTAGACTCTATCAAATTCCTCTTCTCCGCGTATACCGAAAACATGATCGAAGTCTTCAAGGTCCGACATCTTAGATAAGTTTCAAACTACATCGGTTGCCTTTTGGGATTTTCACATAAGTTTATATCTTGAGCTACGATCTTAAGGTACCTTGTCAGGTAGCTTAAATTATTACTGCGTGAATAGATTTCTGAGTAAGAAAAATGTGTTTGAATAAAACTTTATCAGCAGAGAACGCCTTTTACTGTCTAATGCGTTCAAACATTCGACCCTACATCTTGTTGATTAAGTAATTTCAACGCATCATTAACATGTTTAAAATTTATTATCGAAAAAATATCATCTACATATCTGTACCAACTCTTGAAAATCCATGGTTAAGCCTTGGTGATATGGCACTCGAAGTAACTCATGCATAAATTAGCCAATATTAATTTAAATATATGAATTACGCGACTCTGTAACATTATTACCAAGAGAGATATAATTGCATCAATCATCAATATTTTATTTAATGACATTCTTGAACAAGACCAGCCTCATGAGCGAGTGATCAGCATTTCTGACTACACATTATCAGGTCCCAGGTTCGATTCCTAGTCAAACCTTAGGAATTTTTCCTGAAAGGGAATTATTCCTATGGTTGCCCATGGTCTGGAATTTAGGTTAAGGACTCTCCTGACACTTCATTAAAATTTATCATTGATCATATCATCGGGGGGATGTAACTCTGCCTTCCAGGTGTCCCAACCTAAGAAATAGATTACAATTCTGCCAATGCCAAGGGAGAAAGCCAGAACTATCATAAAAGACAACCTTGGTGGCATTAGACAAAAAAAAAAACATTCTTGAACATCTCAGAATGTTATCACTCTCACTCATGAGTCATGAGTGACAAATATTGATGAGTGGCCTCTTATTTCTGGTTTGAGGGGTTTTTATATGCCATAAATCTATAAAACAGAATCCATAGCTTACCCTCTTTCTCAAAGACACAGTAAGATTTATTCTTCTTCTTCTTCTTCCTTCCAAGTATTAGGCCAAGGCCTGTTACGATCCTATAGAAAATTTTCCCTCCAGCGTTTTGATCCTTCCGGGAAATTCTCGTATAAGACTTGAAAGCATAATAATAGTCCCTTCGATCGGTTGCTGGCCAAAGGAAGGCAAGACCAGTGATGGGGCTGCCATCTTATAGCCTCTGGTCAGGCTTTTCTGAAGAAGAAAAGAAAATAAAGGAAAGAAGAAATGGAAGAAAGGAAAGACTTCCTAGCCCTCGGATGCCCTAATAGCATTGGAGTCGAAAAAAACAAGAGTTAACCAAGAGAGGTTAGATAGTAAAGTTAAAAGAGTGCAAAACACAAGTAAGTGGAAGAAATGTTTTGCTCAGCTTGGGCACCTTGTGGTCGCCATCCATTATATCCTAAAAATAATCACTAATGCCAGCACTGTTTGAACCTACGAATTTAAGACCCAGAAGTGACCATGGTAGCCACTAGCACACTATGTCTTCCCTCAGCAATGAATATCTGGTGAAGAACTGTATAATGGAAGAAATTACATTTGAATTGTCCAGCTTTTGTAGAAGAGACCAGCCTTTCTGCTAAATATTGGAGTGCAAGAGAGCGAATGATTTCATTATCAAGTGCTCGACATTAGATACCAACCAACCAACATTTGAATATCATATTGTCCTTGGAATAAAAACACAAAACTAGATGAAGATGAAGAGTATCATATTGTCACAGCTTTTCCTATTCCTTGTGGCTTCAATCTCATTTCTAAAATGAAGAATCTGGTATATTTAAAACTGGTCGCCAACACAGAAGACATCATAAATGCAGTTCAGCATGCTTCAACTAATAACATTTTGCATCTTTCTTGCCAATAAAAGTCTAGAAGACTACTTTAAGGACTGTTAAAATAGAATCTACAAGTATTTTAATGATTTTTTGTATATAGTTAAGCAGGTAGAAAATCAAAGACTGATTTCAAAATCATATTTATTCCATGTACCCTATTATATATTCTTACTTCCATACATCCTTGTGGTGGTAACAGTGCCATACACTTTCTAACATCAACATATTTTCATGTCATAGTATTAAAAAAGACTTATATTTAACTTTTATAGGAATTAATCACTATGAGGTTTAATTTATGGTGAAATTAAATGTTTCTTACCTCTGCTCATATAAATTTTTTAAGTTGATCGCGATTTCGATAGGCAGTTATAGCCTCGAAATCGCGATCAACTTTAAAGATTTATATGAGGAGAGGTAAGAAACATTTAATTTCACCATTAAAAAGACTGTTATGATCTATAAGTCCACTGCTGTGGTCTCGAGGTAGCATGCTGCCTTGTTACACAGCGGGCCCAGGTTCGATCCCCGGTCAGGGCAGTTTTTCTGGGAGAGATTTTTATCGGGGTTTTTTCTCACCTGTAAGACAAATGTCAGGAAAACTTTAAGGCCCAAACGGTCCCCGAAATCATATGGCCATCATCATCAACCTTCACCAGTGTGGAAAGCAACGGGAAGCTACCACACCTACAATTCCCTAGTAAAACTGCAAGCATAGCATGAAAATGCTATGATTGCAGTGAAAGACCTGCCCTCAGGCAGAATTACTATGGATAGATGGATGATCTATAAAACATTTTCCAACCATCTCCTCCTAGGTCATCCCAAACTTCGTAGCCTCATGGGCTAGTGGTCAGCATTCCTGACTATTGTTCATGAGGTCCCGGATTCAATTCCTGGTAAAACCATAGGAATTTTTCCTTAAAGGTAATTATTCCTGTGGTTGCCCATGGTCTGGAATTTAGGTTAAGAATTCTCCTGGTGCTTGATAATCATTTATCATCCATCACACCATTGCAGTAACAACTCCGCCTTCCAGGTGCCCAAACCTAAGAAATGGATTAAAATTCTGCCAATGCTAGGGGAGAAAGCCAGAAATGTCATAAAAGACAATCAGTTGGAATTAGACAAAAAAAAAATTATATATATAATAAATGTTCTTTATTGGTGGTATTTTTGGTAAAAAAAAGTTCCAATAATTTAAAGATCAGCTTAAGAGAGAATAATGAAATTTGGTTTACCCAAAAAAAGAAAAAGTAAGAGAGAAAAATCTAATCTTTATTTCAATATTTTGTACTGTTTATTATTGTATAAATAATTGAATCACTGAATTGAATATTATGTTGATTTTTATGCATACAAATATGCTGCAAATTTATTTTCAACTTATAGTTCTCTTAACCCATTCGCCTCAGAAGACGAGGTACACTCGCCGGCTGTTAAATGGCCTTCAACTCAGAAGACGAGGTACACTCGCGAAACTCTGCCTGTTCTATATTTGGAATAGTTTGTACATCCCTTGGCAGAGTAATCTTTTATTAACATTTATGAGTAGTAGAGGAATGTGTTTCCCTCCATGGTATCTTTACCTTGTCGTGGTGGAGTGGCTTGCGTGCTTAAATGATCCTGAGAGCTATGCCGGCGGTAGCATTGTTGCCGATAGGGTTACCCATGCCGGACTTGTCGAAGGTGATAAGCCAGATGAAAAAAATACCTTGGCCGAAAGAGTGACGATCTTTCACCGTAAAAATACAACCGTCAAGAAATGCGGACATGGGTTCAACTGGGGTAAATTTACCGGAGGTCAAATAGTCCTCCATTCGGATCTCCGGGTGGGGACTACCTCAGGGAACCCATGAGCTTATGTCCACGCGGCCATGAACCTACGGGTTCGATAGTGCCAGTGAGTAAGTAAGTAAGTAAGTAAGTAAGAGGAATGTGTTTTGGCCTTCATCCTTATTGTGATCTCAAGTACCGTTATATTTTATTAAGTTATGTAGATAGGAAATAACACTATGAGGTTCTTTAATATTGTTTATTTTTTATTATTTCACTCACCTCATACTTCATAATTCATAGCAGACCCTGGGTTTCTTCACATAATTTGTGACATTGTCAATGCTGCGTCAGTTGTGAACGTGACGCAGCATTGACAATGTCACAAATTATGTGAAGAAACCCAGGGTCTGCTATGAATTATGAAGTATGAGGTGAGTGAAATAATAAAAAATAAACAAAACCGTTATATTTTGTTTGTTTTAACTTCTGAAAATATATAACATAATTTACAGTGATTTAAATCCGGTTTCTGGGGAAATACATTGGACATTAAAACTTGAAGCGAATGGGTTAACTTATTCCAAAAAAATCAAATCTCTACAATGCTTACCTAGCAAAGAATCTGAGATGGTTTCTGTTGTTAACATGACTTTTCTAGGAACTGTAATCAAAACATCTCCGACTGTAAAATTCTTGTCAGCTTTGAGACCATAATCATAACCGGGGAAATGTTCAATCTTAACACCATCAAATTCAGCTCCATTCTCCTTCATCCAGGTTATAAATTCTTCAAGACTTGTGCTCCTGTCTGTCATGGGCACCTTCATATCTACAACAAGAAAAAAAAAACCTATAGAGCTTATAACAGACAATTATGTCCGTACGTAAAATGTTACACTAAACTGAAGAAAATAAGAATCTATTCAAATATACTATCATGCAAAGTACATTGCATAAACAATGCAACTGTTTTGAACTATTATAGGAAATATCACTTATGAGTGGAGACCGGATGTTAGGGAAAATGCTTACAGTTATTTATTATAGGTATTGTAAAAGTGACTTCATATAAGTTCATACCGACAACAAAGTTAATTTTGCCTATAAATGCCTATTTCAGCTTACAATACCTATTTGCCATTTTTTCTCAAAAATAACTTAGCATTTCAATGAAATTGATCGGAATGGACAAATTTCATGACACATATCATAGCCTAGAAATTTTCAAGCGTTTTTATAAATTCTGTTAGAATATTTTAGGATAAGGGTGGAAATAGCCAATAACCTAGCAGGTAGATGGTTTCCTCCTCAATGCACTCCAGTTAGGCAAAATAACAGCTTACAATACCTATTTGCCATTTTTTCTCAAAAATAACAGCATTTCAATGAAATTGATTGGAATGGACAAACTTCATGACACATATCATAGCCTAGAAATTTTCAAGCGTTTTTATAAATTCTGTTAGAATATTTTAGGATAAGGGTGGAAATAGCCAATAACCTAGCAGGTAGATGGTTTCCCCCTCAAGCACTCCCGTTAAGCAAAATAGCCCTATGCTATGTCCCATTGTATTATGCACCGGCTCTAAGGCTTGGAGAAAGTTCTATAGTACAGCTTTACTTCTTTTCAATACAAACATTGCTGAATGATAAAAAGGGTAGATGGCTCAAGCTTTCTTTCTCTGTATCACACCTGGTGTTGAAACCTTTAAGTGACTGGCAACATTATTTTTGATGTTGGTAACACTGAATTCAGTCTGTAGTCCCCATTCTCACACAAAGGTGCTTCAAAGATAAAGTGGCGACAAGTGTACGTGGCTTACTTTTTTACCTATAGAACAGTTGTTTTGCGATACCTAAAGAACGGACAACAGTAAAAGACAAACTGACCAATTTCGTGAAAGAATTTGGTATGGAAATATTCTAAAGTGATGATTCAATATTGTTCTGCAAAGTGTGTAAAATTTCAGTGAATTGCGCGAAGAAGTGCCATGTTTCACAGCACGTACACACTGCAAAAACATAAGTCTGCTCTTTGTAAAAAGGTAAAAGAAGTTCCTAAATCATCTCTGATATCTTCGTACGCTATTTATAGCACATGTTTATATTTCTCTATGTAAGGCTGTAAAAATGTAAGTTGTAATCCATTTTTTGTAAGAGCCTATTTTGAATTTTAGTGCCTATATTAATGATTTTTAGTGCCTTTTGCCTGCCTATTTTGAATTTTTTAAGTGCCTAACATCCGGACTCTACTTATGAGCCTACATCGAAAATCACTTACGAGGTTTAATTTAAAATAAATTTTTACCACCTCATCTCATATACTGTCTTCTAATAGACAGTCTACCAACTGGGCACATTCCCTCTGGTTTTCCTACAAGAATCTTTGCCACATGTCCTTCTCATCGCAGTCTATGTTCTTATTACATCTAGCTTCCAATAAAGATCATATAATTCACTACTATTATGTAGTCTTCTCCATTCACCAGATCATCTCTCTTTGGTCCAAAAATGTTCTTCACTATGCCTAATACTTCTTGTGTATGTTTTTGATCTGTTAACAATGTTCCTAAATACTTCAATGTTTTCACTTATTCAAATTTTGTATTTTTTTTAAGAATGCCAGGGCCACAAAGAAACAATTCTCACTGGATAGGACTTGGATGAAAAAAAAATATATATATTACAAGTATTCCATGAGTGATATGAACATCAACAATATGTACAACTGAAGAGGATTATGATTAAGGGCATTGAGAAAAGAGAAGAAATTACACTAGCGGCTAACCTGAACTATAAGACAAATGTAAAATGAAGCTCTTTGCTGAAGCCTTTAGCATCTTGTACAGCCTCATTACATGGTCTCAACTGCACTTGTCATTCTCCAGTTGCTCTAAATATTACAAGTTGTATATACTGTACCTGATTCTATTCTGTTGATTTTGTCCAACAGCTTTTCTATTTCTGAATGAATTTCCCATTCTTTACCAGCATTGGGAGTTGTCTGGATGCTGCTACTCACTGCAAAAATACAACAATCATTATATTTGAAGAGAAAAATTATACGCTCAGACCGGGACCCTTGGTTCTCTAGACCAAGTGCTCTACCAACTGAGCTACCTGAGCAAGTACCGATCCAAACACAAATCTTTCTCTATATACATTGTAATTCCCGTCCACCAAATGCTATGAAGCCATGCTTCCATCTTGCAAATGGCGGCTCCTTTATTAAGAAGACATATTTGGGAATTATACATTACAGCCAGTACGGCTTTTTCCATGTTTTTATTATTGATTTTGTACATCTCAATGATGGATAAATCATATTTGAAGAGAAAAATTATACGCTCAGACCGGGACTTGAACCCGGGACCCTTGGTTCTCTAGACCAAGTGCTCTACCAACTGAGCTACCTGAGCAAGTACCGATCTAAACGCAAATCTTTCTCTATATACATTGTAATTCCCAAATATGTCTTCTTAATAAAGGAGCCACCATTTGCAAGATGGAAGCATGGCTTCATAGCATTTGGTGGACGGGAATTACAATGTATATAGAGAAAGATTTGCGTTTAGATCGGTACTTGCTCAGGTAGCTCAGTTGGTAGAGCACTTGGTCTAGAGAACCAAGGGTCCCGGGTTCAAGTCCCGGTCTGAGCGTATAATTTTTCTCTTCAAATATGATTTATCCATCATTGAGATGTACAAAATCAATAATAACAACAATCATTGTATCTCATTCTTTGGGGCTTAACTTCAAAAGAAATACGGACTCACCATCAACATAATTATAATATAATCTTAAAGCCTATAATGTATTAAACTTTGTCCTTGATGATACCTGGGGCTCACTCCAATGAAATAAAAATCTAGTAAAACTGTACTATCTTTCTGTTCACATTTGAATAGGCAATATTAACAGAGCAAATGACTGAGATAGGTAGAGGAGAAATACTGTTTTAATCATAAGCAGAGACTAGTTCTCCAATATCACAGAATCTCTTTCACTGCATGAATTCTCCTGTTCTATGTCAGCCCAATCAAATTTCAGTACATGAGACATCTATGACAACAGATAATGTAAGTAACATTTTAGATCATGATCCAGTTTTTTTGTTAGATCATGATCCAGTTTTCCACTAGTCCTTCAATAGCTTCATGTACGAGGACAAATCATGAATGATGTATTAGTGTTGCCAAAAAACCTATATATTTCACAAGTCTAGTTGAGAAACAATGGAAAGAAACATTTGGGATGACTCAGCACTCATAAGATTCCAGCTACAGCTTCAGGAAAAAGTCAACAATGAAATAATTGATCATTGTCTAAGAGCCTGGAAGTATGTTATTTTATTATTAGAAATGGGAGAAACTATTATTACATCACACATTACCCCTCCTCAAAACTTTCCTCAATACAGCTCAAACCATAGCAAAAGATAAGAAATGGTATCCATCCATCCATCCATCCATCCATCCATAGTAATTCTGCCCAAGGGCAGATCTTTCAAGCATTTTCATGCTATGCTTTGTAGCTTTACTAGGAAATTCTGGTGTGGTAACTTCCCATTGCTTTCCACAAAGAAATGGTATAATATAGAATATCTTTACAATTAAATAGTTAACAAAAAAAAAAGGAATAAAGCATTGCCAGGTTCATGCTGGTCACTCACTGGGCATGATTCCCTGCTCAACTATTTGGCAAAACTTGGAATATTTTATTAATAAATTACATTTATATATCATTACAGTATGACACAGAGCGAGAACTTTGATAACACATGTCAACTATTTTGGAGTTCGGAAAGTTAGTGGTGTTCTTTACTAATTTGGTACTCCTGAACATGAAAATGATCAGTTTTTTTCCCCATCACCTTCAGGTTACTCTGCATAGCTACCCATCCTCCCAACCTACTGCAGGGTTTTTAATAAGCAACTGGCTGTGAAATCTGTTATGCAGTGTAATTTATAAATGTGGCAACACTGCTTGTGTGTAGGATGCAGAACAAGTGAGGGGAAGAATTATCTTCAATCCAGATATTCCATCATCGCCGCAGTAATCAACAGTTCAGTGAATGGGAGAGCTACGTAGTAAAAGGTGGTTATGTGCAATATTGTTAGTGGAGTTATTTCATCAAAGCGGTGTTTAAAATGTCAGAAAGGCAGTGTGTAAACAGATGTGGAAAGTACAAGACACCAACAAATATTGTGATTTTTTAGGAAATCATATTTTTTAAAATATTTTTTAATATAATAAATTTGGGACTTTTTAACATTATGAGGTTTTATTAATAAGAATTAAATGAATTGTGAATTCTTCTCACCTCATACTTCTAAGTTTTTTTAAACACAGCACCCAAAACAGCTGAGGATGCTGATGCTGCAGTGCTATGTTTAAAAAAACATATAAGTATGAGGTAAGAAGAATTCACGATTCATTTAATTCTTAAATCATATTTTGCTTATTCTGACATCAAAATTGGAGTTCAGAATGCCAATAGCTCCACACATTGTGTATCACATCTGTGGAGCAATTAAGGATGTTAAGTGAAGTTAAAATGAAGTTATTATAAAATTACAATAAGAAGTAACATTATGAGGTTCTTCTTAATAAAATAAAGTAATTGATTTCACTTTCCCAAAAAGAGACTACATTACCATGAAAGTACTCCTTCAAAATGTGAAGTATGAAGAACACATGTGGTTTGTATGTGGTGACTTCAAGTAATTGGCATCCATCTCAGCCAGCAAATATCCTTCACGACCTTGCTATATGTGTGAATGGAACAGTAGAGCATGAAATAACATTGGAATAGGAGAGAGTGATCTAAGAGGGAAAAATCTGCTAGCAGGATCGAAGAACATTGCGAATGAGCATTTGATTGATCCACATCACATTTTACATTTATCGGCTCAACTGCACTTCAACTAGCGCTTGATTTTTCAGTTATATTGTTGTAAACTATAGCTCTTCTTTTGTATTTACTAACACTATTTAATATTTTAAACTTTTTCAAACAATTTTTATAAGATTATTAGACAAATTTGAATTATTTATCTAAATATGCAAATCACAATATTTTATGACACTGTTAGACAATATTGCGATGCTAACTGCTATTTTCTCCACAGAGTATATTATTTAGTCTATGATTTTTCTATCGCTGTTCTGGGTTATCGCTGGTTGGATCAGCGTTAGGGAGTGATAAGTGTACACCCATTTTTAATAAACATTTGGTAATTTTAATATTATTAATATATTTTTTTAACATAGATTTGGGGATTTATTGCAAATATTGGTTATTTAAATTCCTAGCGATGGATAGTAATCGAGGATGATAATCGATATGTGGTTCGATTATGGATTATCGCTGGCTCTATAAAGTCTGGCGCATGCGCACTGTTGTTCTATAGGTCTTTGAAAATATTTCACGCTAGTTTAAGTGCAGTTTTTCCCATTTATCTAACTCAATTTTTAAATATGATGTCCAACTAAAAAATATATTGGTAAAACATTGGTGTAATCTGTTGCAATATATGGAAGTGAGGTGTGGACAATCAATAAATACTACAAGAATAGACTAATAGCTCTAGAAATGATTAAGCAGAAGTGCCAAAATTAGAACATGTTAGAAATAAAGAAATTAGAAACATAAAGGTAGCAGAAGAAATTGAAGAAATTTAAGAGAAGGAATTTAAATGGTTAGGACATATTTTAAGAATGGAAGACAAGAAATGGCCAAAACAACTATATCAATGCAACTGACCAGAAAGAAGAAAAAAAGAAGACCAAAGTTAACATGGAGGAAAGCAGGAGGATAGCAATGTAAGCAAGAGGGTTAAGCATTGAAGATGCTCAAGATCATAGGCTTTCGAAGTTTGACACGGGAAGAACGGCAGCAGCTCTAAAAACCCAAAGATAGGTAGATAGATAGATGTGTAACTATTTCTGGGATATCACAAGTGAAGGAGAAGTGACACACACAAGGAAAAGTGATCGTTCATAGGGAAATGTCAATGAAAGTAATAGGCTATCTCCTCCTGATAAGTGTCCATATCACCATATTTGCTTCTTCTAATGTGTTGTTCTGTGCCATATTGAATCACTGTGTGCATGCACGAACACTTAAGAAATTTCCGCTACATGGCAGAGATGTCTATGAAATCGGAATGATCAATATTCAAAAATATATTATATTATTTTTAGTCTGATCTTACCTCAATATTAATGTTGAACTGATCTTGGACATGTTTCAAAACAATTCTGTTTTATCGTCAGCTTGTCCAGACTGTCTCTTCCTAAAATTAAATATTAATTCAAAAATATATTTTAAGAAATGGAAGTTTGCTCACTTTATTTTGTTAGGATCCGATGGGATGTTGGTGTACATCAAATTAGTTGATACTTCATTAAATAATATGCATATAATCTATTTTGTTAGGTTAGGAAGGGGAAAGTAGATGTACATTGATTTCTTATAAACATGAATTTATTGCAAAGGTTGTTCGTACTGATTTCACACATATGCCTGCCAGCTAGTGGAAGTTTCTTTAAGTGTTTGCGCATGTGCACTATGATTCTGTAGAACTTAGAAAAATTCATTGGTCGAGGTAATTTAAACTTTTTCCAATTAGCGTACGAATTTATTTATTAACACAGAAGTTGGTTTTATTTCGTACAGGAATAGTCATTACCTTAAGCAGGTTTACATAATTATTCTAAATTTACCAAGGCTTGTAATATCTAATTATCTATTTGGGTATGTTTTTGGCTGAAACTCTATTTTGACATAATTGGCACTTTATTAACAGGTAATTTTTGTTATAAATAATTAATTATGCTTCATAGTTGTCTTGTTTTTAATTATACAATCAAACTATATGGTATATAGCATTGATCATTGTAATAAACTGGTGCAACCATTCAAAATATATTAATTCCATCAAGGGATTATGAATATTTTATATTAAAATTGTTAATGTAATCATCCATCCTTTTCTTGCGTTAAATCTCATGCTTGTTTTAAGATATCGGTTATTTTCAGAGATTTTTACTTAATGAAGTTAAACAAAACCCACCTTTTAAAAGTTTATCTGCTAGTTGATTTACTTCATTTCTCTTTTGTCGAGACAATTTTTTGGGAAAATTTTCATTACTGCCGACATTGGTTGGAAGTTTCCTACCTCCGTAATATTTTCCGTGACTCTTTTTGCCCATTCTATACGTACTGAAGCTGTACGGATCATCCTACATACACCGCTAGAAGTTAACTTATAAATAAGCTGAGGTTATATTATTATATCTAAAAATTGCTCAGATTACAGCATTTCCTCTTTTTAGTTATATCGTTTTTAACTCAATAATGTCTATGCGCCGCCAATTTCTACATGGTTCTAATGTTTTGAAATTACAAAATTTTACAGGAATAACATCAAACAAGCCGGGAATTAAATTTCGCCACAAAATGTCGACTTATTGCAGAATCTCGGCTACGGTAATATCGACCATTATCTTGTACATAGAGAACAGATGATCTTACATAACAAGGTCGACGGGTCTAGACCTCTATGGTCTAGACAAAGACTTTCCCAGGGATCCCTGGACTTTCCAAATGGCGGCCCGTGGGCCACGTGCAGCTCTCCAAGCCATTTCAAATGCCCACGAAGTTCTCGCTTATTGTAATGTGAATTAATATCACATTTCCATTTTTTTTTAGATTTTATGAGTTGTCATTCCTTTTATGCTGCATTTTATAGCGTAATATATGAATCTGCACAGCACAATATTAGTTATGTGCAGCGATAACCGTGTTCTAATGCCTCCTACTGCATTTAATGTGCTTTGGGTCCGCCCTGGAGGGCAGATGGCGTTAACGTGGTCTATTTTAATTTACGCACCACTTCGGCAGACCATTTTACATAGGTTGTATACAGAGAGGAGTGTAGAATGTGTGTATTGCACACTTGAATTTAATTCTGCAGTGTGATAAACACGATTTATCCACCAAACAACCTCTAGTAGCGAGAGAAAATGTATATATGTCACCATTTAATCAATGGCAAAATTTAAAAAATGGGTCCTCACTTTTCTTTTCTCCTCTTCAATGAGATTGTATTTTTGAAGTAGTAATTTTTTTTCAGGAGTAAGAAAGTTGTCTGTAGGTGTAACATTTAATTTGCCCCGCGCCGTAGCCAAGTGGTTAAGGCAAAATGCCTTGGTGGAGAGCAATGGGACTTGAGCTGGTTTGAGTCTCCATGGGGGTAGATATTTTCTCATGGAATTTCAGTCAGTATGGGACCGGTGCCCACCCAGCATCATGAGGCAATAAGTAGCGGCTCCAGGTTGAGAAGACCAGCTATAACGGCTGGGGGACCCGACATGCTGACCACATGTCACCCCTACAACACTGGCTTATGATTGTCTTCCTCTGTGATTAACACATGTGGACATAAGGTCAGCAGTCAGCTGACAGGTCAAGGGCCTTTTGTCGTACTTACAGCAATGGTGACCATGATTGAAAGTTCAACTTCCAAAATTTCAGGGTTGCCAACTTAACTATATTGTAATATTAGATATTACAAACCATATGTGGGAAGTAAAACCATTGTCCTCTATGTATACTCCATACAATGTATATACAAAAAATATATCCAAAAGGTAGTGTTAAATATACATTATACGAAACAATTCACTGCACTTTAAATGAACTGAACTTTATTTGAAACAATATAAAACAATAAATATGTACTTGCCACCATTTTATCACTGATTGGTATCACAGCCTGCTGTAGCTTCAACTAATAAACATTGCCAACACTGTTAATGTTAGTCAGTTGTTTATAATGAACGCAAATATTTTCAACAAAGATGTTATTATTTTATTATTATTTTGAAAACACCATGGCGCAAAAGATAATTACAATGCATGTTTATGAAGTATTTTACAGAATCTTTGAAATTAAAAACCTTGCTATCACTTGGTCTTTAAACATTTTCCTCGCTTCTGTAAAAACCACTTCCCAACCTCGCATTTCGAAATATACTATTAACTTATTGTAGTGTGTGTTTGGCTTAATCGTCAAAAGAAGAATGCAAAAAAAAAAAAAAAAAAAACATGAGAGTCAATGAAAACTGGAACATTAGTATTTCATAACGAATCACATGAGTGAACTGTAGTGTTTTAATGCTTGCAGATTCTGTCTGTGCCCAAAGAAATAACGTAAAGAAACATTATTCAACTGTACATGAAATTAAATGGTATAATAGATATGAGGGAGGTGCCCTTACAGAGTTAATTGCAGATTTGAAGAAGAAATTATAACAACAAAGAAGTATGTTTATTAAAGTAAATACAGTTTAAAACATATGCTTTGCATGATTCATATGCAGTTTTCCTCAAATGTATTAAAGCTAAAGAAATATTTTACTGATATATTATTAAGAAATGTGCAGTCAAAATGTCAAAATCTTTTAGTGATATAAAAAAGATGGCAAAAAGCAGTTTGAATTGATGCCTCTTTCCCATCAGACTATACAGAGAAGAATGTCAGAAATGGTGAACAAGTGAAAAATCAATTTATAAAAAACACATCTTACCTCAATATTAATGTTGATTTGTTCTTGGACATGTTTCAAAACAATTCTCTGTTTTATCTTCAGCTTTCCCAGACTGGTTTTATTTATGTTGCATTATGTTGCACCACCTGGATGTCGATGTCAGCTCCATCCTGTGGTTGGCCAAAGAACCTCCAAACAAGGTCACCCTCCATCGGAATATCAAAATTCATAACTCTGTTTCTGTTCTTCTGAATATAAATTTTTTCCCAAATAGTCAGCTCGTTTGTATTTTCTAACTGTTTTAATAATTTAGTGTCTGAATTAATATTATGTTTTTCAGACCAAACATGAGCAGCAACTGCAGATTTTTCAATTTCTCCATTTTTAATATTTCTTATGTGTTCTTTGGTTCTAATTTTTAGGTTTCTTTTTGTTTTTTCCCTATATATATCTTTTCACAACCCATGCATTCAATTTGATATATTCCTGACTTTTTATTTTTATCAGTTTTTTCATTTTTGTTGGTTTTTATTAGTTATTTAAACTGTAGTTATTTTTGGTGCTAATTTAATATTAAACTTCTCAAATATATTTTGAAATTTATTATGTACCCAGGGGTGATATGTGAATTTCCTATATTTTTCATAGGTGGTTCTTCTTTTTCAAGATTACTTCTGTTTATCATTTTTTGTTTTTTATACTTTTCTATCCTTTTATGTACCATTTTTTCATCAAACCCATTTTCTCTTGCTACTTTGATTATGTGTTTTTTCTCATGTTTGAAATCTTCTTCGTTTAAGGGTAAGTTTACCAATCTATGAGTTAAACTATTAAATGCTGCTAATTTATGTCCAATTGGATTGAACCCTGTTGATTTATAAAATTTTCCGTATGAGTTTCTTTTCTATGAATCCTGAATTCAATTTTTCTTTTTTCTTCGTTTCTGACCAATTTAAGATCAAAAAAGGTATTTGTTTATTGTCTTCTATTTCTTTGGTGAATTTAATGTTTGTACTCTGTAAATTTAATAGTTTTAGGGAATCTTCTACATGTTTTTCTTTAACAATACAAATTATATCATCAACATATCTACTCCAAAATTTAAACATTGTGGGATGTGCTTTAGTGATTTTACATTCAAAATCGCTCATAAATAAATTTGCCAGGAAGGGTGATAATGGGTTTCCCATTGAGAGCCCTGATTTTTGTCTATAGAAACTCCCATTGAATGTAAAAAAACATTTGATCAATGCATAACGCAGTTAATTTCAAATAATCTTCTTTGATCTCTCTGTCTATGTTGTTTTTTCTTAACCAATTGTTCAATATCTCCAAACAATTGGTTAAGAAAAAACAACATAGACAGAGAGATCAAAGAAGATTATTTGAAATTAACTGCGTTATGCATTGATCAAATGTTTTTTACATTCAATGGGAGTTTCTATAGACAAAAATCAGGGCTCTCAATGGGAAACCCATTATCACCCTTCCTGGCAAATTTATTTATGAGCGATTTTGAATGTAAAATCACTAAAGCACATCCCACAATGTTTAAATTTTGGAGTAGATATGTTGATGATATAATTTGTATTGTTAAAGAAAAACATGTAGAAGATTCCCTAAAACTATTAATTTACAGAGTACAAACTTAAATTCACCAAAGAAATAGAAGACAATAAACAAATACCTTTTTTGGATCTTAAATTGGTCAGAAACGAAGAAAAAAGAAAAATTGAATTCAGGATTCATAGAAAAGAAACTCATACGGAAAATTTTATAAAATCAACAGGGTTCAATCCAATTGGACATAAATTAGCAGCATTTAATAGTTTAACTCATAGATTGGTAAACTTACCCTTAAACGAAGAAGATTTCAAACATGAGAAAAAACACATAATCAAAGTAGCAAGAGAAAATGGGTTTGATGAAAAAATGGTACATAAAAGGATAGAAAAGTATAAAAAACAAAAAATGATAAACAGAAGTAATCTTGAAAAAGAAGAACCACCTATGAAAAAATATAGGAAATTCACATATCACCCCTGGGTACATAATAAATTTCAAAATATATTTGAGAAGTTTAATATTAAATTAGCACCAAAAAATAACTACAGTTTAAATAAACTAATAAAAACCAACAAAAATGAAAAAACTGATAAAAATAAAAAGTCAGGAATATATCAAATTGAATGCATGGGTTGTGAAAAGATATATATAGGGAAAACAAAAGAAACCTAAAAATTAGAACCAAAGAACACATAAGAAATATTAAAAATGGAGAAATTGAAAAATCTGCAGTTGCTGCTCATGTTTGGTCTGAAAACATAATATTAATTCAGACACTAAATTATTAAAACAGTTAGAAAATACAAACGAGCTGACTATTTGGGAAAAAATTTATATCAGAAGAACAGAAACAGAGTTATGAATTTTGATATTCCGATGGAGGGTGACCTTGTTTGGAGGTTCTTTGGCCAACCACAGGATGGAGCTGACATCGACATCCAGGTGGTGCAACATAATGCAACATAAATAAAACCAGTCTGGGAAAGCTGAAGATAAAACAGAGAATTGTTTTGAAACATGTCCAAGAACAAATCAACATTAATATTGAGGTAAGATGTCCAGACCAAAAATAATATAATTAAAATAACCTCAAAATATAACTTCCTAAAATTAAATATTATAAAACACAATCTAGAAATGCTGATTTTTTTCATTGTGCCTTGATGAAAGCACAGATCAGCCAGATGTAAGTCAACTTTTGATTTTTACACTATAACCAAGAAGATTTTTCCAGTTAGGAAGAGTTGCTGGACATGTGTTCTGTCATGGGAACTACAAAGGGAAGGGACCTTTATGAAGAACTTTTGTTGATTAATTTGGAGGTTTTGAAAAAAATATTTGGCAATTGTAACAGATGGTACACCAGCGATGATAGGAGGTTGGAGTACAGGTCTTTTGAGAGAAAATAGTGTAAATTCTCCAGCATTTCACTGTAACATTCACCAACATGAACTTTGCAAAAAATCAGTAAAATAGAGTAAAATCCTTAAAAGGGTAGATAAAGTTATCAGCATGATAAGGGAAAGTAACAGAGCTCTTTTACATAGCGATGTATATTTTTAGAGTAGATGGAATTAGAATATTATGACATAATTCTTTATCATCAAGTGAAGATTGCAAAGTGCAGGAAGTTGTCTTCTAAGATATTTTGAACTAAGGATAGAAATCGCTGATTTTTTTCACCGATTTGTTCCAACAGAAACTACTTGGCTAGAAGAATAACTTGTAAGTACTGATTTTCTTCAATAGCTAGCATTTGTTACAGATGTTAGAGGGCACCTGAATAAATTCAACTTGAAACAACAGGGAAGAGGCCAGTTGATGTCCAACTTTATGGGACACAACAATGGATTCCAGAACAAGCTTAAAATGTTCCATGCTCCTTCAGGGAAAAATAACTCGATGCACTTTCCATGCTGCAATTGTTGGACATTAGAGTCTGAAGAAAGAGCATTGGATATTACAGTTCTGTAGAGACATACAGAGTATTGTGGATGAAGAGCAATATTGCACTGTTCATTAATCTCTGGGAGCTGGTATTGAAGAACAACCACCCAACTTACAGCTGGAACTCTTACAAATCAGGACAGAAAAATTATCAGTCTTCGTTCCAACAAACATTTTCCTAACTAGGGTCTGGTTGAAAACTGATATCAATGTTTGGAAGTACTTATTGTATGAAAGTGCATTCTCCACCATGAAGAATCGCTATAGAAGCAGCCTTACAGATAATTCTCTTCCACATTTCTGAGACTTGCAACAGGAGTTGATGTAGATATCCCAGTCTTTTAAGTGCTGCTGATCATCCTCATCTGTCACAATAAATAGGTATGCTACTTGTAAAATAAATAAGCACATAATTATAAATTTTCTTTCATAAGTATTAGCTAAAGTTATTTGTTAATTACAATTTTGGTAAGAGAATATCTTTTATTTTCAATCTGCTGCCCTCCACCTGATTAGAAAAATGTTTCTGGCCCCTAGGTTCATTATAATCAGATTCAACTGGTGTAGGCGATCATATATTCTTTAAAGGTCATATTGCATCAAAAGTTGATTTTATTAGAATAGTGGGTTATTGCTGTTAGAATACAATAAGAGGAAATTGTACATACTTTATTATGAATGTACAATAGAGAAAAATGTGCACCATATTGCTTTTGTATTTTATGTTCTTAAAGTTTGGCACTACAGTCTATTCTCTAACAACCTGTTGTAAGATGGGTTAAAACTACAGCTGAGATAAAAATTTAGAGAAAAACTATAAACAAAACAATAAGAGATAAAGTAAGAAGTGACCAAGCAAGTTGACACAAGTAGTAGCATTTGATACTGGAGGTTCCAAATTCAAATCCTGGAGCTGACTAACCTGAGGTTTTTTTTTTTCAATTTTCCTCAATCGTCAGGGCAAATGCTGGATTGGATTTATCATTAAATATAAATAAAACATAAATGAATAAAAATAGACGCTATATGACCTAGATGTTAAATGCATCTTTAAATGAAAAGAAAAAAGTAAGATGTGAAAATATTAGGAAATAGAAACAGAACCTATCAACAGTTATACAATTAACAGAAAAACAAAATGGAATGAACATATCAACCACATGGAAAAAACAAGTTTAGTGAAGAGAATAAGAAAATGGATCCAAAAGAAAGGAGAAAGACGAAAAACATGATGAAGTATACAAGAATGAAGAATAGATGCAACAAGCTACAACTTTAAGCAAAAAGAAAATTAATGAATTAATGTATTTTGGTAGCAATTTTCATGTAGTAGAAATCCAGTTTTCTACAGAGGTAAAAAAAAATTCTAACATATTGAATATTAATTTTATTATGTATTTCAGACCACTCAATTGACATCTACACAAAAACAAGTGTAACTAAATTAGTATGGTTCAAATTCTTCCCTGTAGGAGGAGAGCGCCTAATCTCTGTTAAGGGAAACATGGGCTTACAAGATACAAGATGTATTTCAGATTCTAAAGAAAAACCTCTAACACTGTATTTTTAAAATGTCCATCTTGTAGAAACTGCATAAACTAAGCAAATTCCTCAGCAACTCAAATTTATCGTCTAATTTTGCTGATATACAGAATATATTGATCTTTTATTAATTTGATTGTAGCATCCGATTTCATTGTGAGAAAACAAACATGGCAAACATTAGAAAGATTTTAAAATTTAGGCTTTCAGAAAACTTCACTCTTAATTATCAGATTTTGATGATTTTTGGAAAATACCTTTCTCGATTTTTTAATGGCTTATACCAAGTTCCATTGCAAAAAATAAATTCTGGCTGCTAGAACGATTTTTTAATTTTTGCTTCAGATAAACCCCACTCGTATTGGTTTGATTTTGCTAATTAATGAACTCTATTTTACTTTTCTTAATTATTTCCTACTATAACTTTTAGTACGTGATAATGACCACCATCATACAAAGTACTGCACCTGGAACCAGATACAGCTCTTTGGTAGCTAATATCTTTGTGGCTGTCAATATGTGGTTTGATCATTTAACCTAAGCCACTTAGTGGCATTTGTGTTCTGCCTTGTGATATTATTGATAAGTAGAGCTAGGAATTTTAGGTGCTGCACCTTAATTTTATTTTGTTACTACAATGCTCAAATTAGCTTGTCTTGCAAAAAAACATTAAATAAATGCCCCTAAATGTGTTTTAGTTGCACCTTTTTTCAATGCTAGCACTTTTTTGCACCTTTTTATCAATGCAAGCACATTTTGCACCTTTTTTTAAACCTTTTTTGTATCTTAGCAGAATTGTATTCCCAAAATAATGTGTATTTTTTTTACATTTCTTCAAATACACTTTCAAGGGTTGGTAACGATGTGTAGTATCATGGTATCAGTCCACATCACATTACTTCCACTTTAGTGCAGTCCCGTTAAGCTGTTCCTTTTAAATTAGTTTGCACCTTCTTGCACCACAGTTATGCGAAAGCTATTGTTTAAGCAAGGGAAATTGTTGAGTGCATAAACAAATGTTTCAGTTCAAAATAATATTTGACTTGTGCTGTCTGCTATTTTCCTGAGTGACCAGTATACAGTATGCCAAAACCGAATATGAACTCCTACAAACTACATGATTTTGTAAAACAGTATAGTGCAATTTGGAATTCAGAATGACAGATCTGTTATGAGGTGCATTCTTTGTGATTTTTCAATAATGATTGATGAAAAACACCAACACAATCGTGTTACGCAGCATATAGGTAGTGCAAAACACGAAAAATGAGGAACTACAAAGCAGTAAATGTGTATTGTGACAACAGTTTATTGGCGAAGCACTACTTTCTTCTAGTTTAATAAATAAAAAAAAATTGTTTAATGATACAGCAAAGACAATTGTGGCATGTGGTATTCCTCTTTCCAAACTTAACAATCCTATTATGAAAGCATATTTGGAGAAATATACTGGGAAGTCTATCCCAGATGAAAACCATACCTTCAACTTCTGTATGAAGAAAAATTAAAACAGATTAGTCAAGTAGAAGGTGAAAACCAATATACTTTACATTAGACAAAACCACTGATAGACAGTTGAGATATTGAACTTTTTTAGATATATTATAAACATTTGAATTGTTCAATAATATCTGCTTTAACAGTTTTCTGGACTTGTGATTTCAATAACATAATGTTCTGGGACTTGTCCTACTCAGACTTTTTAATATATGACATGACTGGATTTTGTGTCGTGAGTTACTTGATGTAACTGGTTTTGGTACTCTTTAATGATTATTCACATGGGAAATTTGCACCTTCTATTTTTAAAAATTGCACCTTTTTCTGCTAAATTAAAGCACCTTTTTCACCAAAATTTTGCACCTAAAATTCCTAGCTCTATTGATAAGTTTAAAAGACAAGATGAGACCATCCTAGAACAGCGCATCTTAAACTGCACTTCCAATAAGTTAGGTTACAGGCGGACAGCACAGAGTGAGCCACGGCATGAGCAGAGCACTTATCATAGGGGTACTAACCCAGAAAATATGTTTTGGTGTTCAGCACTACGCTGCAGCACATGTTCTATATTTTGTAGACTACGGTTGGGATGACCACAGATGATGTAAACATGGTAGTGCCATGTTGACTGATGATAGTAGCAATATAGGGCATTTGTATTACAGTGTGAAGCTCTCAGATCCTCGCATATCTGGGAGCAAAAAATATAATTTTGAGATGTTTATTTTGCATTATCTGAACTTTGTTCTTATGCACAGCAACGAAGATACTACAGGCTTCACAGCCATACAGCACCATGCTGCTGATCACTACCTTATAAAGTGTGAAGTTTGATCCTACAAAACAATGTGAACTTAAAAAAAAAAAAAAGGATATAAAAGTAAAATTGCAACATTTAATTATTATTAATTGCTATATGTTGAGTTTGGTTCTGGATAAATGAAAATTGTGACCACTAGAACATTAACAGATATTTTAATATAATAAATTAAAAAAAATTAATATAACAAATTCAGCCTGGGTAATCTTCTGTTAACTAATAAACTTAACACCCCAGACAACAAAAAATCTTGAATTTATCAAATTGATTGCAAAGATTGCAATAGGATATATGTAGGAAAAACAAAAAGGAACTTGGAAACATAAAAAAAACACTTTAGAAACATAAAAAATGGAGAAATTGAAAAAAATCAGCATAGCAGCACATAGTTTATTAGATAATCATAGAATTGAAAAAGAAGCAAAACTTTTGAAACATCTATCGAAACCTTTGGATTTAACAGTTTGGGAAAAGATATATATTCAAGAAAACCATACTAGAACCATGAACTTCGAGATTTCAGACGAATCAAGCTAAATTACAAAGTTCTTAAAAAATACAACAGATGGCAGTTTGGATAATTACCAACAAAAGAAAAAATTGACAGTCATGAAAACAGCTGATGATGGGGAAGATTGTTCTCCGATACTGCAGTGCTACGCTTAAAAAACATAGAAGTATGAGGTAAGAAGAATTCACAATTCATAAAACATAGAAGTATGAGGTAAGAAGAATTCACAATTCATTTGATTCTTATTAACAGATATATTTATATAAATTTTTGTCGTGAACATTTTCAATGTCTAGTAAGTTGGATAGATTAAGATTTATAATTTTTTTTAAATTGTTTAATGAGAACCTTAGTAACTATATTCGGGTTTCAGAAATTGCTAAAAAATTGTTGATGTGTGTCTTACAGCATCAGCAGATCTATTCATATAATGGAAATTTATTTGGATTTGTTTAAAAAATTTTAGTCATCTGCATTCATGGATTAGGTCTGTTGACCCGTTCCGACTTCAGCCCATCTCTTTCTAGGTCTGCCCACATCTCGGGTGCCTTTAGGTTTGTATTTTATTTTTTTTGGATATCTTATCTTCATTCATTCTGTCTATGTGTTGCTTCCATTTTTGTCTATATGTATCTATTTTATCAGTTATTGCAAATATTTCAACTTCCTGTCTTATTTCTGTGTTCTTGATTCTGTCTTCCTTAGTGCACCCTTTAACAGATCTCAAAAATTTCATTTCTGTCGCCGTTATCCTACAGATCTTGTTTTTTATGTATCAAGGCTTCTGATCCATAGAGCAGTACCAGTACTGCCAATGTTTTATAAAATTTCAATTGGGTCTCTCTTGTTTTATTATTTAGTGATCGTTTTATCGTACCACATATTCCCTGGAATTTTGCTATTTTATTAGTTATATCATTATCATAATTAAATGAAATGTCACATCCTAGATAATTGAGATGGTTCACCTGTTCTATGATTTTGTTTCCTATTACTATTTTGGATCTGATTTGATTTTTCCCTTGGAATGCCATTACCTTAGTTTTTTCAATGGATATTTTGAGATTATATTGTTCACATATATTTTGTAATTTAAAAATATTCCTTTGAAGTTCGTCTTCCGTATTTGCTATTATTACCTGGTCATCAGCATATAATAAGGTTTTCAAGTAGTGTGTTTTATCTAATTTTATTCCTTTATTTGTTTCTTCGTTCCATTTTTTATTATATCATTGATGTATAGGTTAAACAAAACTGGAGAGATACTGCATCCTTGTTTAACTCCTTGATTAGTATGAATTTTATTTTTACTTACTTCATTTCTAGTTTTTATAACAAAATTTGTATTCCAGTACAAACTTTTTATAGCTGCTATTAAGTGTTTCGGAATTCCTTTTTCTTTTAAAATTGTCCAAAGTTTTCCTCTGTCTACTTTATCAAATGCCTTGACAAAATCAATAAAAGCCATGTGTGTTTCCTTGTTAAATTTTTAGTAATAGTTTAAAATTTTTGAAGGTTCTTTCACATGTATATAACTACATGAAAGAAAAAGTTTCACGGTACCACCAAAATGATAAAACTGCTGATTGAACAGAATATTTTACTGCTTAGTTTATAATGTAACTGATTTGATTTTCATAACTGACAGTATCACTTGTCACCGTTATAATATTGGTTTTAAAAAAGTATACAATTTAAATGTTAGCAGGGGACATAGTTGCTCACCTACCATCGTGTCCTCCTGGAAGCAAAACTTGCTGAAGAATGAGCAATATTTACAGGAAATAGATTAACCAGTACAAGAAGCAAATTGTAAAAACTGCCCGTTTTTAGAGCAAACTTTAAAGAAGAAACAATCAACATTCTACACTGGAATGCAAGATGACTACAGCACAACTATCTTGCTAATCATCTGCACAGGGTGAAACAAATATATTTTGTGCAATAACTCATTATCGATCACATTAGACAAATGTCACCTCCTGCAATGCCCAGCATTAAATCCTAAAATACAATTCAGAGACTTTGTCAGTTTGAACTGGGAGGCTCGAGAGGTGATGACTTAAGCATCAATTCTGGTCATTGGATATTAAATGAATGTTTACAGACTCTCACACTTCCTCAATCACTGGTATCATTGAGAGATTTTAATAATTTATGTTTAATATATTCAAAAGTTTCTTGAACTGAGTTGATTTTTGTGACACATCAATTATAAAAAAGTATATAAGTAGGGTTGTAGATATTTGAAGAGAAAAATGATATGCTCAGACTAGGGTTTGAACCCAGACCTTGGGCTTTCTAGGTCAATGCTCTACTGCTGAGCTATCTGAGCACTCCAATCTAAATGCAAATTTTTCTCTTATACATTGTTAATTTCCTATTGCTGAATGCTACGAGCCTTTGCTCGATTATGCAAATGGGGGCTTCTTATATAAGAAGGCATTTAAACATTACTTTATAAAACCAGTAGAGCTTCTTTCAATGTTACTTTTTATTAGTTTAATACATCTCACTGAAAGACAAATTATATTTGAAGAGAAAAATTATACACTCAGACTAGGGTTTGAACCCAGGATCTTTGACCAATGCTCTACCGCTGAGCTATCCGAGCACTCCAATCTAATTATATTAAATTAATGTTGGGAAGTAAACATTATGAGGTATAATCATTAAAATGTTCTCCTATGAAGTTTAACTCCAATCTAAATGCAAATTTTTCTCTTACACATTGTTAATTCTCGATCGTCATATGCTATGAGCCTTCACTAGACTATGCAAATGGCAGCTCCTCATTTAAGAAGACATCTATTGGGAATTTAAACATTACTTTATAAAAGGTTGTAGATGCTGAGCCGTTAAGTACCTTAAATGCCACTTCTGACAATCCTTAGTAGTATGAGTAACAAAATACCAGAAAGTTCATGATAACCCAATCCCTTTGTTCATAAGCTCCCCAAACTTATCAAAATTCTCTCGATAACTAGTTATCTTCAAGATTTTCTAAAATGAATTCCTCTGCTTACTCATCATGTTGCTCGTTTAGTGTCAATCACTGATACATAGAATGGAGTACATTGGAATCAATAGTTTATATTCTTACCGACTATAATTTTATTTTTTCTACATACAGTAAAATGTTCTTAAGGTCATCAATTATACAAAGATTCAACCACAGTTCATCAGAATCTTCAACAGCTGTTTGTTTTTTGTATTCATTTATTAGTTAACTTATTGGATTAAGTAAGTCTGAAATAATATCAGCAATTTCTTTAAAGAAAGGCACTACCATAGAGAAAGGGCTTTATTGAAGAAGGTGGTTTCTCAGCTTCATCTTAGCAGCAACTTTCTGCAATATACTTAAATTTTTAGTAACAGATAAACAGCCATTGGGACATGCCATAGCATAGCGGTTAAGACAGTGCGCTACAAACCAGAAGGTCGAGCGTTCCGAGTCCCGGTGGGGTCAGGATTTTTAACTGACCCAAACATTCTGGTGACAGCATGACCCTGGGATCGACTCAGCATCTAACAGAAATGAGTACTAGATACTTGTTCTGGAGGTAAAGGTGGTCATCATGCAGGGCTGACATCAAGTGTCAATTGTCTAGAAAAAGTGGGGGCCCTAACCTCCTACTTACCCCAAGGGTCTCCTATGGTCTGTAGTGGGATCACTTTTTTAAACAGCCAACAATGTTTGCAGCAAGACATGCTTCAGAACCACCATGTTCTGCAAGTTTACATTTCAATAAGGATGCTTGAAGTATTTCAACACCATATGAGATACGTTTTTTGAGAAAAGGTCCTTGGCTACAAGATTCTCACATGCACATCTTCTATTAAGAATATTATTTATAAAACATAATAAAGATTATTTTGAAATCTTTTAGACTACTATGCATGTACAATCAATAACTTTTGCTTACACTTAAAGAATAGCTACACATGTAAGTAAGGTCTCTCTCTCTAAGACATTATGGAGTAAGCTACATAGATAGGGTCATTAATTAAATATAATTGTTAATGCAGGAAGGCATACAATTCTGCTAAGAAAGTAGAATTAACCATATCTTACATAAAATTCTTATGAACTTTTAAAGGAAGAATGTGTCATATATATACAGGGTGATTCAAAATTGACTTTACAACTTTACAAGCGTATAGAAATTTATTTAGAAGACCTACAGAATTGGTTTTAATGTCATATGATAGCACAACTCATCAAGTTTTCACCGACATAGTTTTATAGTACCTAGTTCTCTCACCGCGTGCGCTAACGTAGTTCATATCAAAATGGCTTTCACAGGTGCCGAGCGTGCTCGTTGTGTGTTTTTGTTCGAAGAAACTAAATCTGCGACTATTGTTCAGCGTAGATTTCGTACCCAGTATGGTAAGGATCCTCCTAGCATATCCAGATAAATCGTACCGTTGATAGTTTTTTCTTGGAAAAAGAAGGGGCCGTACACTTTAGTTTTACTTAGGGCACAAAACACATTCACTTTCGGGCTGTCACGTACGTGTTGCAGCTGGAGATGTGGAGGTTCAGAGCCCCAGATCCTGCAGTTACAGGTATTTACTTTGCCACTGACGTGGAATGTAGACTCGTCGCTGAAGATTACGTGGTCCAAATACGTTTCATCTTCCTCAATCCGACCAAGCATTTCTGCACAGAAATCACATCGAACCATCTTATCATTATCAGTAATGTGTTGCACCATCAAAAATCGGTATGGTTTCAAGTGCAAACGTCTCCGTAGTATGCGCCAAATTGTCAGTTGTGAAATGCCAGTCTCACATGACGCATTGATTTCCTAGGGCTCCGAGCAAAGCTATCCTTCACTTGTTCAACCACAGCTTCAGCCGTACGTGGACGGCCAGTATGCTTGGAATGACTAACAGAACAGCCAGTCCTAACAAATGTTTGGTGCCAAGAATAAATTGTTGGCCTGCTAGGAGGATCCTTACCATACTGGGTACGAAATCTACGCTGAACAATTGTCGCAGATTTAGTTTCTTCGAACAAAAACACACAACGAGCATGCTTGGCACCTGTGAAAGCAGCCATTTTGATATGAACTACGTTAGCGCACGCGGTGAGAGAACTAGGTACTATAAAACTATGTCGGTGAAAACTTGATGAGTTGTGCTATCATATGACATTAAAACGAATTCTGTAGGTCTTCTAAATAAATTTCTATAAGCTTGTAAAATCAATTTTGAATCACGGTGTATATGAAATTGCAGTTGCAATGTGTCATGTACTTATATATATAAAAGACAATAAGTACATGTCCTCTACTGCCAAAAGATGGATATGACACATTGCAACTGCAATTTCAAGTAGATGCGATAGATTTACAAGATGATAATGAACTACTGTCCAAATGGGAAATGGTCACTTGGTCGACCTATGAAAAGATGGCACGAAAACCGCTTTCTCAGGCCGTAACAGTTCTTCTAGGACTAATACCTGGCAGGATGATATAAAACTGTAGTCAGCCGGGGTGGACTAGTGGTTATGCTCCTTGCCTCTGGTCCCAAGGGTTGCAGGTTCAAACCCGGCCGGGGTCGATGGATTTTTTAGGATGGAAAAATCCAAGAAGCAAATGTGGATGGACTTTAAGCCATGGGTCCCAAGTTGGAAGATTTTCAGGCTCGTAAAAGATCCTCAAACCTGAATAAAAAGGCCTCTAAGCAAAATTTACTGGATTTTCCCTTTCTAGAACTACCTTGGTTTCCTAGATGTCAGTATGAGGCAGAATGCTGACCATAGGCCACTCCAATGACATCTATGCAAAAACAAATGTAACTAAATTAGTGTGGTTTTCTTTCCTGTAGGAGGAGAGTGCCTAAATCTCGTTGAGGGAAACTAGGGCTTACAAGAAGAATATAAAACTGTACAAACAACCAAGACAATGAATGAGGCTTTCCTTTTCTGCAGAAAACCAAGTTAGGTCATTCTTTGTTTGTTATGTATTTACATTACAAAGTTGAAATTTGTTTTCTTTTCACTCTTGGGTAAGGGTTATTTTTTCAAAACATTGCTTTACAAATTTGTTGACTAGTTTTGGTCATGTAACTGTGCTTATGAAATATTTTGTAAATGTCAGTGGCAGATTTTTAATTTATTCCTTCAATAGTTTAATTAGGTTTGAATTAAATTGAACTATTAAAAGTATTTAAAATAGTTAATAAATACGCTCATTAAGAGTGAAATTTTTATCTCAGAAACGTTCATGTACACAATTGAGTTTTCTGTTGTGGATTCTAATAAATAATTTTACTTAAATGGACAATAAATTCTCTAGCAAACTATGAGCTATCACAAAATTGGAAGAAAAACTAAACTTTTGAAACATTTGGAAAAATCTTTAGAATTGAGTTTGGAAAAAGATATACATTCAGAAGAATACAAATAAAGCAATGAATTCTGATATTCCTGACGAGAATAATTTGATCTCCAAGTTCATAAAATTGACACCAAATAGCAGTTTCATTAATGTAAATACCTCGTAGTGTTTCCTCCCATTGTAATTTTGATTAAATAACTGGATAATTAAAACAGTATGCTTAGAGCAAGATAATTACCGGTACATAAGCAGTGGTTAGAAGCACGTATAGAATAATGAAAAAAAAACAATTCTTTTGCAGGAGATTTTTAAAAAAAATTGTTTTGCCCAAACAGTATGCAGATTGAATTAAGATGGTGTTGCAATCAGTTCTAAGCCAGCTTCGTTGGCTCAATGAACATACCCTGCTCTTTATCAATTATACCAAGTGAGATAATCGATCAAAGAAATCGAATATATTTGATCATGAATGAACAAAATGAATGCTAGGTAAAGCAAAGAGTATGAGTGTCATCATGCATCGTAAGCCGAGAACCACTGTCATGACCAGTTCTATTAACTCTACATCTCCACCTTTAGGTTTATATGTTGAAGATCAACATGATGCGACATAAATAGCGGGAAAATAAAATTGCAGACATGTAAAAATTGAGGATTTTAATACATTGTGAATATAGGAAAACTGAAGGGACCTTTAAAAATGTTGTAAAAGGTGGGAAAACATTAAGGGTCGTATGTTAGAACATTACTCTCTACTCAAATTACTTCCAATCACTAGTGAGCTGATTCACCGTGAGCAATTGCTGAGAACGAATTAACGGCCGACTTATCGGTCATGCACGAGAGTCGACGTTTTCGTAATATTGGCAACGAATTACCCAGAATTCTCAGCGATAAAACCACTTCCGTTATTTTCGTCTGCTATAGAGGAATGCATTTATGCTTGCACCCCGCAAATAATACCGTATACAAACACGTCTGCGACACGCAATATTACGCCGATTCTCCTGTTCTTCCAGTTGAATTCTTTGGTAGACTCTATCAAATTCCTCTTCTCCGTGTATACCAAAAACATGATCGAAGTCTTCAAGGTCCGACATCTTGGATAAATGTTGGATAAAGCAGCAAAGTACATCGATTACCATCGGTTCCCTTCGGGATTTTAATTTGAGTTGCTCATTTAAGCTACCTCCGCAGGTAGCTTACAAATTTAACCAATTATTATCGCATGAACAGATTTCTGAGTAAGCAAAATCGTATTAGCATACAACTTGCTCAGCAGAGAAGGCATTTTACTGTCTAATGCGTCCAAACATGCGACCCTAAATGTGGGAATGTAAAAGTGCTTTAATATTGTATTTACCTGTTTTCTGACATATAGGGTGATCCACAATAAGTATTACAGACTTCTAGGGGTTGTAGAGTAGATAAAGTTTTGATAAGGAACCCATGTCCGGAAATGTACCATTTTGATGTAAAATAAGTTTGAAGATCGAAACACAACGGGCTGATATCTTGTGTTTCAGAATAAGTTTTACAGACTTTTAGGGGTTGTATTACAAGTGTGGTTCAATGTGGTAACCCTGTTGTATGTTGCACTAAGTGTATCTACAACGTATGTTTTCATATACATGCCCTACAAGACCTGGTGTGTGCTCAATAAGTTCTGCCGCCAGAAGATCTTCCTCCAACTTGATAGGTGTAGTACAACCCCTAGAAGTCTGTAATATTTATTCTGAACACAAGACACACGATATCAGCCCATCGTGTTACGATCTTCAAACTTATTTTACACCAAAATGGTATATTTCCTGACATGAGATCCTTATCAAAACTTCTTCTACTAAGTCCCCTCTACAGTTCTAGTCTATATACTTATTCTGAATCACTCTGTATTAGCAACTTATCCTGATCAGAAAGATTAAAATTAAAAATTACAAATAATATAAATAAAATTATGGAAATGTTTTCTTTATTGTTAACAAATGTGTGGAATGACCATGCTTAGTTGTACAGAACAGAATGTAATAATGATAAACAGATCACATACTGTAAAGTACATCTAATACACTGGTTGGACATTCACTGAGGTGGTTGTGACTGTTTCTTCTTGTGCAATTGTCCTGCAATGCGATCCAAATCTCGTTGTCCTTGAACAGTCAACTTACGTCCACCATCGGGCATTTTTTCAATGAGCTTTGCATTTTCCAAGGATTGAAGTGCTTTTCTCGCAACACCTCTTGCTCCACGGCAGAAATGTGATGGGCACACACCATTACGCTGTCGTCCTGAAATAAATTATTTTCAATTTCAGTAATTATGTAGATTGTCATCAGCTGACAGAAGCCCCTCCTTCCACCTTTCTAACAGATAGAAGTTAACAGCCTAACTTAACCTCTGACCTTAGTAAGCAAGGGGAAAAAATCATTTACAAATATTTTATACAACTATTTATTTATATAAAAATCTATAAATATTTATGTATACTAATTGTGTAAAAATCATAGGCTATTATTTCTATTATCTTATGGCATTGTTCTGGGAGAAGTGGTAGCACTTGCTAAGTTTCTTAAGAATATACAGTAAAAAATTAATTAAATAACTAAAAATATTCATATGTGCCATAAAGTTAATTGATACACACTATTTGGGCTATTAGAGATTACAAGCATAAAAAGTGTAGTGTCTTCAGTGGTGCCTGCACTTGTATAAATATAAATTTTCACTATACATACAACCTAGACTTTTTTGGAAAAAGTTCACAATTTGTCTGTCATGAATTCTTCAAAGTTCTATAGCATCACAGTGCACATGCACAAGTTCCTGCAATGGTTTATGTAGAACTCGATTCACAATATTCGCATAATTATATATAAATATTTAAAAACTGTTCCAAAGTGTTTAGTGCAACAGTGGCATAAGAATGTTGTATGGAAAATTGTGGCAGACAACTAGGGAACATCAGCCCTTTTTTCTTTTACTCCATGGTGCGACAGGTCTAGAAGGCCCTTGGCCTGCTAGCTGGCCTCACATCTACCTGTGTTAATCACAGAGGTAGACAATCATTCTGCCAGTGTAGGGATGACATGCGGTCAGAATGTTGGCCCTCCCCCAGCCATTACAGCTGGTTTTCTCAACTTGGAGTCACTACTTACGTAGCTACCCAAATTCCTCATGATGCTGACTGATCCCAAACTGACCAAAATTCCACGAGAAAATTTCTTCCCACATGGAAGCACAAATCAGCGCAATTCATATAGCTCTGCGCCAAGGCATCTTGCCTTAACCACTCGGTTATGGCATGGGACTGAATCTAAACTTCACTGGCTTTAAATGTAGTATTGATTCCCAGTTAAAATTCTTGTTGTGGTGGAGTGGCTTTGCTTGTTTAAATGACCCTGAGAGCTATGCCAGCTGTAGCATTGCTGCCGAAAGGATTACCCAGGTTGAAGGCGATAAGCCAGAAAAAAGTATCTCGGTCAGAAGAGTGACGATCTTTCACTATAAAAATACAATTGTCCATAAACATAGACATGGGTTCCACTGGTGAGAGCTTTTGTCCACATGGCCATGAACCTACTAGTTTAAATAGTGCCAATTTGACGTTAAACACATTATGAAACTTAGGTATCGAAAGATGGTATGTAAATTTTCTTATATTTCCTATTTTCTTCTTTTCCAGTTTGAAGGGTACTTCTGATTTCAGAATTTAATTTACTTGTGTAACGGGTTTCTTCAAACCTAACAAAATGAAGTTAAATTGTATTCACATAGACTTTCACGGCCGGAGTTGCTATGATGATCTTGAAGATTTTCGGGCTATAGGCAGTGAGGCTTATACTTCCCCGACGTTTTGCCTCAAGACAACCCTTGAGGATGCCAGACGAAGTCTCTAGCGAAACATCGGGGAACTACAAGCCTCACAACCACGGCCTACAGCCCGAAAATCTTCAAGATCATCATATGAAGTTAAATTGTTCATACATTTCTTAAAAATATTTGGAAAGTTATTGTGAAGGTTAGTCATCGGTTACACAGTGTTACCATTTGTCAGCAAAGTCTTGTGCATGCACACTATGATTCTGTAGAATTTGGAAAATCATTGAGAAATACGTTTTGCACACACAAATAAATATTTTAAGTATCATAAAAAAGTTTTATGAATTGTTAAGAAATATTTTAAATTGTAGGAAATGTTAGTAGAAACAGAAAACATATACAGGGAAACAATGTTGTATGTCATTGAGAGGACTACTGGAGTAAAGTTTCCATTATGTGATAAAAAAAATGAAGTCCGAGGTAGACACCATAAGTTTCCATTATGTGATAAAAAAAATTAAGTCCGAGATAGACACCATACACATGAGCCAGCAGATTAAAGTGGATATAATTCACTCTAACCTTATATTTGTCCTAGGTAGCAGTTTCATCACATTTAGTGTAGAAAATAGAAACTTATAATCTAAACGTTGGCCTGCAATGAATGTTATAGAAACTTCAGAAATACATGTTGTCTGCATTTTATAACATATCCTGAATAGAGGGTATTGTATATCCATCCATACATAGTAATTCTGCCCAAGGGCAGGTATTTCACTGCAATCATAGCATTTTCATGCTATGTTTTGCAGCTTTACTTGGGAATTATAGGTGTTGTAGCTTCCCATTGCCTTTCACACAGGTGAAGGATAATAATGACAAGGATGATGATTGCCAGATGACTTTCGGGGACCATTGGGTCTTAAGCTTCCTGACATTTGTCTTACATGTGAGGAAAAACTCCGAAAAAAAAAGGCCTCACCCAGGAGCCTGTTCAGACCGGGAATTGAACCCGGGCCCACTGCGTGACAAGGCAGCATGCTACCTCGACCACAGTGGTACATAGGAATTTAAAATATTATTTTAATAGTAATAATTTCTTACTTTATGGGAGGAAAGGAGATTACAAGTATTTGAGAATAAAGTACTTAGGAAAATCTTTGGACCAAAGAGAGATGGACAGGTGAATGGAGAAGACTACATAACAATGAACTACATGGTCTTTATAGGAAGCCAGATATAATAAGAACAGTTAAGTCTCGTAGACTGCGATGGGAAGGACATGTTGCACGTATGGGGAATGAAAGACTTGCATGGAAGCTTCTTTTAGGAAAGCCAGAAGGAAAATGCCCAGTTGGTAGACCAAGAATGAGGTGGGAGAAAACAGGGTGTGGTATACTTAACGTCGCAAAAAAATGTTCAATCCAATTGCTTATGCCACTGACGCACTAAACACTTTTAAACACGTTTCAAACATTTTGCAACACTTTTAAACATGTTTTAAACATCTTCCAATGTTGTAACGATCTTTTTTTATTTATATATTTACGTAAAACATGATCGTCCTACATTGCTACTTTCTGCTATTTTCCCTCCTCTTCCTATGTTGTTCCAACGTTGCCACCATCGACAACCCAAAATACTCCAGATGTTGCCAACATCACTTCCACGTTCCCTGGATTTCACCCACGTTAGAGTAATTGATTTAGGTTTGGTTAGCTTTTACGTTCCTTGCTTTTTAAATGTGATTTGATACGTAAAATAAATTACCTCTTGGTATCTGTTATTCTATGAAAAATTCAAAATGTCGGACAGTTACCACGTAAAATCATATTTCCACTAGTTCATTTCGTGTTAATTATACATATTTAGACAAGTTCTGAGAATTTTGTGTCAATGTTGGTCATATTGATTTCACATACATATACCGCCAACTGCTGGAGGTTGCATTTATCTTTCTGGGATTACATGGAGCACCAGCGCATGCGTATTGTGATTTTATAGAACTTAGAAGAATTTTTTTGTGATGGTAAGTACACATTATCCGAATAACATTAACTATGATTTGAGGGAAGTAGATTATACAGAGAATGATTGGAAAGCATTAGCTCAGGATAGGGATGTATGGAGAGCTTATGTCAGTATAGCCATGAACCTACGGGTTCGATAGTGCCAGTGAGTATGTAAGTAATCATTACAAGACATTAAAAATAGTACAAAATATGACTGAGGCCCACTGTTTGTCTCACAATTTTCCATATAACACCCTTATGTTAGTGTTGCACTACACACTTTTAAACACGTTTCTTACTATTTTAAACCATTTTATATACATCTCTTACGATTTTTAAATATTGAACATTTAGGGATAAGATGGACAAACCATCGCACATGAATTCTTCTAAGTTCTACAGAATAACAGTGTGCTTGCATGAGTTGCTGTAATGGTTAACGGATATGCTACACCTCGGGTCGCACGAAAATGTTTCTAAGTTCTATAGAATCGCAGTGCGCATGCGCTAGTGCTCCAATTATCCCAGGTAGATAAATGCAGGCGGTATATGTATGAGAAATCAGTATGACCAACATTGACACAAAATTCCCAGAACTTGTCTAAAAATGTATAATTAACACGAAATGAACTAGTGGAAATATGATTTTACGTGGTAACCATCCGATATTTTGAATTTTTCATAGAATAACAGATATGAAGAGGTAATTTATTTTACGTATCAAATCACATTTAAAAAGCAAGGAACCTAAAAGCTAACCAAACCTAAATCAATTACTGTAACACAAATCAATTACTCTAACGTAGGTGAAATCCAGTGAACATGGAATCACATTTAAAAAGCAAGGAACCTAAAAGCTAACCAAACCTAAATCAATTACTCTAACGTAGGTGAAATCCAGGGAACGTGGAAATGGTTGGCAACATCTGGAGTATTTTGGGTTGTTGTTGGTGGCAACGCTGGAACAACATAGGAAGAGGAGGGAAAATAGCAGTAAGCAATGTAGCACGACCATGTTTTACGTAAATATATAAATATAAAAAAAAGATGGCTGTTGTACACTTCAGGTCGCAACAATTTTTCAATTTAATATCTTATTCCACTGATGCACTAAACACTTTTAAAACATTTTGCAACACTTTTAAACACATTTTAAACATCTTCCAATGTTGCAACGAGTTTTTTTTTCATATTTATATATTTGCGTAAATCACAGTCATGCTACATTGCTTACTTCCTACTTTGTTATTTTCCCTCCACTTCCTATGTTGTTCCAGTGTTGCCACCATCAACAACCCAAACTACTCCAGATGTTGCCAACCATTTCCATGTTCCCTGGATTTCACCTACGTTAGAGTAATTGATGTGTGTTACAGTAATTGATTTAGGTTTGGTTAGCTTTTAGGTTCCTTGCATTTTAAATGTGATTCCACGTTCCCTGGATTTCACCTACGTCAGAGTAATTGATTTGTGTTACAGTAATTGATTTAGGTTTGGTTAGCTTTTAGGTTCCTTGCTTTTTAAATGTGATTCCATGTTCTCTGGATTTCACCTACGTTAGAGTAATTGATTTGTGTTACAGTAATTGATTTAGGTTTGGTTAGCTTTTAGGTTCCTTGCTTTTTAAATGTGATTTGATACGTAAAATAAATTACCTCTTCATATGTTATTCTATGAAAAATTCAAAATATCGGACGGTTACCACGTAAAATCATATTTCCACTAGTTCATTTCGTGTTAATTATACATTTTTAGACAAGTTCTGGGAATTTTGTGTCAATGTTGGTCATACTGATTTCACATACATATACCGCCAACTGCTGGAGGTTGCATTTATCTACCTGGGATAATTGGAGCACTAGCGCATGCACACTGCGATTCTATAGAACTTAGAAAAATTTTCGTGCGACCCGAAGTGTAGCATATCCAAAAAGATCGTTGCAACATTGGAAGATGTTTAAAATGTGTTTAAAAGTGTTGCAAAATGTTTTAAACATGTTTAAAAGTGTTTAGTGCATCAGTGGAATAAGATATTAAATTGAAAAATTTTTGCGACCTGAAGTGTACAACAGCCAATGGGGATATGCTATCCTTCGGGTCGGACGAACATTTTTCTAAGTTCTATAGAATCGCAGTGCGCATGCGCTAGTGCTCCAATTATCCCAGGTAGATAAATGCAACCTCCAGCAGTTGGCGGTATCTCTATGAGAAGTCAGTATGACCAACATTGACACAAAATTCCCAGAACTTGTCTAAAAATGTATAATTTATTTTACATATCAAATCACATTTAAAAAGCAAGGAACCTAAAAGCTAACCAAACCTAAATCAATTACTGTAACACAAATCAATTACTCTAACGTAGGTGAAATCCAGGGAACGTGGAATCACATTTAAAAAGGAAGGAACCTAAAAGCTAACCAAACCTAAATCAATTACTGTAACATAAATCAATTACTCTAACGTAGGTGAAATCCAGGGAACATGGAAATGGTTGGCAACATCTGGAGTATTTTGTGTTGTTGGTGGTGGCAACGTTGGAACAACATAGGAAGTGGAGGGAAAATAACAAAGAAGAGGAAGTAAGCAATGTAGCACTACCGTGTTTTACGCAAATATATAAATATGAAAAAAAAACTCATTGCAACATTGGAAGATGTTTAAAATGTGTTTAAAAGCATTGCAAAATGTTTTAAACGTGTTTAGTGCATCAGTGGAATAAGATATTAAATTGAAAAATTTTTGCGACCTGAAGTATACAACAGCCAATTATTTTACAGCTTTGTTTCTGGATGGTCAGTAAATTTTCATCTTCGACATTCCTAAGCTTCATTTTAAAACCAAAATTTTCTCGAAATTCGGATGTCCACTTTTTGCGCCGTACCCTTTTAAATATCCAACCTCAACGATGCAAATGTTTCCTAAAAGTATTCTAAAGTTCGAAAAATTCATTGAGAGAACGAATGTATAACTTTACTAAATCTTACGGTGGGGTTGTACAAGACAAGCTTTTTACTTATGCGACTTATGCCAATTTTGATGTAATTTAAAGTATTGTAAAGTGTTAATGAATCAATATTCCTAAGAGATGTAACCGCCGCCTAAATATGTATAATTAACATGAAATGAACTAGTGGAAATATGATTTTACATGGTAACTGGTCCGACATTTTGAATTTTTCATAGAATAACAAATGAAGAGGTAATTTATTTTACGTATCAAATCACATTTAAAAAGCAAAGAACCTAAAAGCTAACCAAACCTAAATCAATTACTGTAACACAAATCAATTACTCTAACTAGGTGAAATCCAGGGAACGTCCTTTTTATTATTTTACGCGGTTAAATAAGTAAAGGATAAGTCCGGACCTGATTTGTTGAAACCATAGATATGGTACAAAGATATGAATCCTTTGATTAAATGTACACATTGTGCTCATTTGTGGTATATCGCTGGTTAAAAGTTTGAAAATTGTTAGTTTATCGCTGGTTAGAAGGACTCTTATAACCTATGTGGTCATGACAGGACATAGTCCCTATGCTATGTGGTCATGACAGGAAATAGTTCCATTTTATTTTCATATTTACAAGTAAAATAATGAAGTGATAATTACATCTCTTAGCTAAATACGTTTAATATAGTGTTTTATTAATATTTATTGTAATTAGATACTCTTAAAGTGGGTAGAAAAAAAGCTTGTGTACTCCCACCCGGCCAATCTTACCTCCAAAAATTTTTGTAACTGCTCCAACTCCAACGGGGGAACGAAAATATATATGTCTAGCTAAAGCTGCACACCTAGTGTAATACCAATCTGCATCGTATGGTGCCAATTCTTTGAATTTTGCACTTTTCACAATATCAACCCAATCTGGGACCTTCAACTTGCCAGACCTACAAAAAAAAAATGGTAATTACATTTTACAATTATCAATAATTTATATAAATAACTCGAAATTCGAACTAATGTAACACTCACTTTTTTAGGAAAGCTGAGAAAGCTTTCACGAACTTCTGCTGATCTACGTCTTTGAGAGTTATAGAAGGCATCTGCAAATACAATTACAGAAAAGCATTTTATTTAACTAATTCCGGTTGCAAATTATATTACTTACACTAAATTAAATTAAATTGTATACTTTTTTATATCGCCACATGTGGAAAACCAAAATGGATATAGCGCCATGTGGTCAATGCAATTTGTACTACAAATACAAAAACTATTTCAAAATTATACAAGATTTAAAATTATGAAATAAACTCTTAAATTGTTACCCAAATACTCATCTTTTACACAATTAATATAAATTTAAAATACGTATTGAAAATAAAAGAATTTCACAAAACTCACCTTTTTACTCTATTGACTACATACACAACAGGAATATACAGGAAAAGGAAGCAATTCCATATAAAAGCAGTGTAGCCAGCGTGCGTTCAGAATTTATCGCTAGATTAGCGTAAAAAGGAAAGCCGCTAAGACACAGTACAAACATACAAAACGGTTCTCTTTGGTACAAAAACCATAGATTAAAGGAATTTATGCAATAAACCCTGAAAAACTTTGGATTATCGCAAAATCATTTTCTTTTTAATTGTTAATAACCCAGAAAATAAATTATTATAAAAGATTTTTACATTTAATTTCACCGATAAAAAATTCTAATCTAAAAGTCGGTATTGGGTATCAAAACAAGTTCATTGAGATATAGAAATATCTAATATTATAGGCCTATAGCTTGTTGTGCGACTCTCCCTTCACAAAAAAGAACTCAACGACAAGTCTAGAAGGCCCTTGGCCTGTCAGGCAAAGATTTTTTTTTATAGAGGGACGATCGCACAAGATGTAGTCCTATCATATCGTTTGTAATTAATTCACTGGCACTATCGAACCGGTAGGTTAATAGCCGTACGGACATCCGTACATCCCTATCCTGAGCTAATATTTTCCAATCATCTACTGTAAAATCTACTTCCCTCATATTATCATGATTAATGTTATTCTCCCGCTTGATTCATAGCCTGCCTACTGGGAAATTTCCCTCTGGTTTTCTTAAAAGGAGTTTCCATGCCCCATTCGTGCCACATGTCTTGTCCATTGTAATATATTATGATATTTAACTGCTCTTATTATATTAGTTTCCCATAAAGATCATGTAGGTCACTTGCAGAATTAAATTATTTTATTGTATCATGTTAGCCTGTACCATAAACATTCAAATATAGGGTGGCCTGTTCAATAAACAATTATCAGCATTCTTTTGCAACCTAACTTTACTCATCCTCAGAATTTTGATGACCCTTCTCAAAAGAGATTCTTTGGATGCAAATCCACACAATATTCACATTCACCATTGCTTCTGAAGATGGGAAATGCCTCCCCCAAAGGCGTTTCTTCAAGTTAGGGAATAGAAAAAAATCACATGGGACTAAATCCACACTATAGGGAAGGTGAGGAATGCATTTCCCTTTGATTTTTGCAAGATAATCAACATTTGTGATTACTGGCCTCACATTATCATGGTCCAGGACCAGGTTCTGTTGTTCAGGTCTCTTTCAGATACTCGTAGTTCACTCTGGGAGGAGAAGGCATTTCAGTGAGTAGCTGGGAGGGTGAGGTAAATTATATGACACAAAATAATCTCTTTTGTCAATTTACCAAATAACCTCATGAATTTTATTATTACTTAGATACATATAACAGTAATTTAATAGGGGAGTACTAAATATGACAATGAAGACACAAAAATTAAAAAAAAAAAAATGAAATTTAAAATTGAAACTGTAAAGACTTTTCAGAGGAATCATATTCGACAAGGTTTTTTTCAGTTCATACAAGTCTACTACTTTATCTAAAAATTCTTCAGTTGGACTCTCAGGTCCCTTGATGGCAATCATCAAACAATGCTTTAAAGTTTCTGGCATAATTCTGATTCTTGTATTATTTGATATCCTAATCATAGCACTGAAAGATCTCTCTACAGAGGCTGTTATTACAGAGATCACCAGAAGAGCTGTATTACACAAAGTCAATAAAACCCAAATCACCAACTTAAAATGTTAAAAGAGTCAATGTGTTTCAGTAGCGACACTGCCATTATCACGACTTAATATTGACTCAATATTAAGTCTTGATAATGGCAGTGTCGCTACTGAAATACTTGACTCTTTTAACTTTTTAAATTGGTGATTTGGGTTTTATTGACTTTGTGTAATACAAAGGATCCTATTTTTAAATACCAGAAAAATTTACTGAAATACTTCACTCTTTTAACTTTTTTAAATTGGTGATTTGGGTTTTATTGACTTTGTGTAATACAAAGGATCCTATTTATTAAATATCAGAAGATTTTGACATTTTTCTGCAATTCCAAATAACATACTTCAATTTCCAAAAAAAAAATTAATGGTTTTCCATCTGCTTTATACATTCCACTATCAATTGACTTCATAACAAATTTAAAGGATTTCAAGTTAGCAAGGACACCTTCCACACTAAGCATGGGATTTGTCACAAAATTTTCAGACTTCGATATCTTTACTAGTAAAATTCATGGTAAGTTTCTGTTGAGGTATTAGTTCACAGTAATATAATGTACGGTTAAAAACTATAAAATAGTCATCCTGTAGTTGAGGAGATGGACCTGCAGGGTGACTATTTTATAGTTTTTAACCGTACATTATATTACTTCGATATCTTGCAAATATGATAACAAACAAAAGTTTTAAAATGATCTGTAAATATCATTATATCAATTGATTTGTCATTAAATCCGTCTTCAAATTCATTGATAACATAATTGCTGTATTGCTTCATCCCTTGGAAAGTTTTTGTTGCATCTTCATCAGCAACAAGGCGTACTTCAGATATAATTTCTCATTTGTTTCAACACATGGGTTGCAAGGGATAGTGACATATATTTCATCACCTCTCCTATCCAAATCTCATCCTCAACCTGCAATTACAAATGTGACTCTGAGGACCCAGTACTGGCGGTATAACCACATCACCTTAATGTAGAGAATGCTACATTAGTGGGAACTCCACAGTAATACCCCTCTGGGCCAGTAACCCATAGGGCGAAAAATGTACATTTGCTTTCAAGTCTCAAACCAAGCACAAAAGTACCAGAATAACTGGAAATCCCATCTTCAATGAATGCCATCTCATAGAATCCCAAAAGTCATGCTTCATTACTGCCCCCAAGGCAAAAGATCGCTGGGACGTCCACAAAAGCACTGGATGAAGAATTCCTCTTTGAGACCTTAACAGGCCACATGGCCTAATACTTGCATAAATGATGATGATTTCAACACATATATTTCTCTGCAAGTCAGAATTGATGTCTTAGCAGTGTCTTACATACTGGCTGAAATTCCATTAAAACATTTCTTCTCCCACGGGGACTTGAACCAGCAAAAGTCCTATAGCTCTGTATCAAGGCACAATGCTTAAACTGCTTGGCTAAGGCACTGAACACAAGAAAGACTAGTTTAATAAAATTAATAGAAAAACCAAAAGAGCTCAAGGTTTGGGAAAAAAATCCACATTCAAAAAAACAAGAAAGAAAAACTAGTAAATTTTGGAAATTCCCGGGGAAGTTGATTTGATTCAGAGGTTCATCTGTCGTGAAATTACTGATGATGAAATCATCTAGGTTTCAAAACTGGTCTAATTAGAAGACAGGAGGATATGAGGTGAAATGAACAGAATTTATTTTAAATTTTAACTGTTTTGGTATTTGTTCTGTCATGTATTTTCAAGAACTCTACAAAGATATCTAATTTGTGGCATTTCTATTTTCCGTTTATCTCTTTTGTCCATGATGCAAGTTTCAGTGCCATAGAAGGGAGTAAATTTCAAATAAATGTTGCATAAATGTAATTTGATTTGTGTTAACATCTGTTTGCCAAAGTAACATTTGATCATGCTATTCATTTTGTTATATTTTTGTGATTTAAACTCTGCCATAGCCCAGTTGAGAAAAGAGGAGAATGAGGAGTAACACCTCTTTAAAAATAAACCTTGGTTTATCTGGTACTGGATGATAGTAACTTGTAAGGGCCATTACCTAGGCAACAGGTGAAGAAGATCAACAACTTTGAAGGTGAATAATGACTCAGTCTCAGCAGTGGAAAAGACAGATGAATCTCTCTTCATGATAGTAGAAGCAGTGTGCCATCAGAATCAGCACTACACAGAGATTATAAGTAATCAACCTGGATTGTGATTGAATATTTATAGGCATGGAACTTTAATGGCAGCAAAATTGTGATGTGGAAGGCAAAGGAAAATAATCACATTATATTCCCTTGTGTAGAAATATGAAATACCACAGATGGCACAAAAACTTATAACTTCAATATCCCCTCTCAAATTTAGCAGCATCAACTAATCATTAAACCCGACAGAAGAGATCAACAAAAATACTACAAGCTCAATAGTAATGAAACAATTAGCATTAGATATCCAGAACAAATGTGGCCTCATGTCTGTACAGATGGGTCGCTAATGAATAGAGAAGCAGCAGAAGCAGAAATAACGTGTAAACTTTTTTCATTTTACATCTCTCTTGGGAAATATACAACACATTATGAAGGCGAACTACAAGCAATACTTATAGCCCTATAACAATTGTTTCTTCATATCAATTCCTTCCAAAATACTGTAATACTTTCTGGCTCTAGCTCAGTCATAATAGCACTAACACACAACAGACCATCCAAGACCATAGAATAATAGAAGTCAAAAACTGCATCAGGATGTTAAAAGATCTAAACAAAAATGTTGTTCTACAATGGATTCTAGCACACTGTGGTGTGGAAGGTAATGAGAAGGCTGATATGCTTGCAAAAAAAGGTACACTCATCCAACAAAGTAAGATAAATTACCTATCTTACAAATCAGTACAACTCTACACCAAAATGAAAATAAAATCCCATATAGCTGAACAAAACAAAATCTAATGTGAAACCAAGATATGGAAGACATTACTAGAACCAAATACAATACCAAACAGCTCCCGATCAATTGCAGTTGCATCATTTCATCTCGAAACTGGTCATGATTGCTTGGTAGCACACCTACATAAAATTAAGCTACTAGACTCTCCACACTGCATAGTATGCAAGAACACAAATAAAATAATAAACAAGGATCACTTGATGTTCTGCGCTGATCTTCAGAAAATAGTTGGAACACCATTCCAAATTGCTGAATATTATTGGGAAGCCCGCAAGCAAATGATGACAAATCAACAACTTCAAAACATTTGAATACTACTCCTACTATCACATTCCCTTGTGTTAGAAATCCATAGATGGTCAGGTAATTGATAAAACGTAGACGAAAGAAGAAAAGAATGGTTTCACTAACAAAGCATTGCCTTTAGAAGATACTGATGATTTGTGATTTAATGTATATAATTTTTTCACTATATCTTTCTGGAAAACTGCAAAATTTCCCACTAGACACTAGAGAGATAAATTCCCTATGTGACGAACATTAAATATACACTAACTCATAATTAAAAATAACAAAATAATTAAATATACACATTTAACAGGAAACGTGGCTGCATGTTTCAACAAGCGTCAGTATGGATGAAGAAAAGCTATTAGGTGTGAAATTATAGCAATCAGCATAATCACATGTGGTAGTCAAACCAATATTCTCAAAATTGGTTGACATGTCACTATGAGCATTCAGACTGAGCCACAGGCTCATAAGGAACCAAAAATGAAATTAGTAGCCAGACAAAAGCAGTCAGGGATTGGTATGCAGGCACTGATAATGAAAATAAAATCCACACAGTGGTGCAATACCAAAATGAAAAATAACATACAACTTCCCTCTATAAGCGCAGTGTAAAGTAAGATTTCTCTGTAAGTTTATCCACACTATGTATACATAGCATAAGAAATAAGTACATATAAGGTGATTCTGCCGAATATATAGAGCCAATAAATTCCATCATAGATCCATCTGTCTGTCCCAGCCTGGACATGATTTTTGCCTCTCCCAAAATCATTATTAAATTCAAGCTATATGCTAAGGATATAAGTGATTTTCCTTAGCATCAAACTAAATACTGCAGTGGTCCCTTTGTCACCATCAAATAATTTTATAAATTTTCCACATGTTCTAAATTCAAAGATTTTCCCAGGATAATTGATGGGAAAAATTGAAGGTTTTCTCAATCCTTGCAGCAGCCGACAATACACAGAAGCTCTCCTATAGCAACTGGAGCATGAATAAAAAAAACTGCTGAATCACTACTCCTGAGAACAGACTAGCCTGTCATGCATAACCAAATTTATTATAGATAGACGAAAATATTGGAACGGTCATATAGAAAAAATGGAAGGCAATCGACTTGCAAAAAGAGATAAAGAAGATAGGCCAATGGACGGGAAAAGAACAAGAGGAAGACCAGCCAAGAGACGGATAGACAGTGAATGCACATCCAATACGTCTTCCTCCAAGGAGTGATTTTGGAAATAAGCAGGATGAAAATTCTACAAATTATGAGTAAGAAGAAGATTGTTTATTTTTTATTATTTCACTCACCTCATACTTCATAATTCATAGCAAACCCTGGGTTTCTTCACGTATTTTGTGACATTCTCAATGCTGCGTCACGTTCACAACTGACGTATGAGGTGAGTGAAATAATAAAAAATAAACAATATTAAAAAACCTCATAGTGTTATTTCCTATCTACATAACTTAAGAAGAAGATTACTGGAGGAAATATGAAGACAGTTCATGAAACTTAAAAACATAACAAGGGCTCATACAGAAAATCTAACAATTACAGGAGACATACACCTTAAATATAGACAACATGGAACATTTGCCTGCCCCATCTTATCCCATCAATAAGGTGATATCCAATTCAGCACTGAATTAACAGACGCAATGAGGAAACAAGAAACAAATGAATCCTTACTAAATAAATAGCATTGGAAACTATTTGTACAAGATACGCAGAAACAGACTGGATACACATTTACACAGATGAGAAATTCAGATAGATGACAATTTTTATGAAATGGTCCAACACTGAACTAGAAATATAAGTGAAGCAACAGTGATGGAGATATTTCAGTTTGCTGCAGGGCATATTCTGGGGTTGATCTTGTTGAAATTAAAAATAACATTGACAGCAGAGGGTTATATCAATACATTACAACAGCATCTATTGAGTAATGTTGCAAAATGAGGACTGAAAAATAAAACAACCCCCAGCAATTGGCGTGGAATGCAAGAATATGGTACTTATTTGGTACAGCTGAAAACAGCTCCAAAATTGCCTGAATCCCATAAAACATTTATGATATATACTGTATTTATGCATGTATAGGCCACACCCAAGTTTTGCGATAAATTAGGGAAAAAAAATGTGTCTTATATTTTTGCTAAGAGGTCTCCTATTTTAAAATGAAGATCTATTTAACCAACTTAATAAATTTAATTATATATGTGGAACAATCAAAAGGATATTTAAAAGCACAAGAAAAGAAACAAAACTAAAATTTTATAAAGCAGTAGCAGTCCCCTTACTATTGTATGGTAGTGAATTTTGGGTTTTAACTAAAAGAGAAGAGAAGATCATAGAGGCAGCTGAAATGAGATTTCTGAGAAGTGTGGCTGGTTGCAAACTTCTAGATAAGAGAAGAAGTGAAGATATTAGAAATGAGCTAAATATCTTTAAACTCTTAGATAGAATAAAATAATCTAGAAAAAAATGGAAAGAACATGTTCAAAGAATGGAAGATGGTCGCATTCCCAAAATTATACTTAAATACAAACCAAAAGGACGCAGGAATGTTGGTAAACCGAAGAAGAGATGGATCCAACTTTTGAATGAGAATCTATGAGACCGGAACAAGCCACATGGGCTTAATCCGTGATTGTTGATGATGATGATTTTTGCTAAGAGTCAGTGTAATAGACGGAAGTAGGCCTACATCACTTTTAAATCTGGCAATGTTGTAAATTCCAAAGCTTTTTGTTCCCGGCTATGTAACGGTATATTTGGGCTTGCTGCTCAGTCATTAACACAAGGGTAAAAGGAGCAGTTCGTTGGTAGGTACGGTATTCATTGTCATTCCTATTCACTGTGTGTAAACATGGGTTAATGCAGAGCAAGCTATACCTTCAAATTCAAGCTGCAAGTGGTGCACTATGCAGCAGAACACAGAAATAGAACAGCAGGAAGAAACTTTGATGTGGACGAAAAAAATGTGCGATGGTGGATCCAAACAAAACATGAACTTGAAAACACGTCACAACATCGACAACCTTTCCACGAAAATAAATCAAAATATCCACAGATAGAAAGAGTTCTCCCGGATTATATATGAAAAACAAGGGCAGACGAATTTTCTGTATCCATCAAAATGATACAGTTTGGAAGCCTTAAGATAGCCAAGAACATGGGAATCCCATGCAATGAATTTAAGGCAAGTTATGGCTGGGCAAGGCAATTTATGACACGTCACCACCTTATAATTTGGCAGCATACATCAATAGCGCAGAAACTTCCTGATATGTGCCAGGAGAAACTGCTAGCATTCCAAAAACATGTCCTCAACTTAAGGAAAACACATGATTATGGCCTAGGAGCAATAGGGAATGCTGATGAGACGCCTGTTTTCTTCAACATGCCAGGAAACACGACTGTGCATAAGGCTGGTGAAAAATTGTGCAAGTGCAAACGGCAGGAGCAGAAAAGCGATGGTGCACCGTAATGCTTGGCATCACTGCTGATGGACAAAAACGTCCACCTATTGTTATTTTTAAAAGAAAGACCTTGCCAAAAGAAAAACTGCCTCCAGGAATTTTGGTAAGGATGCAAGAGAAAGGGTGGATGACCAAAGATCTGTACATGGGTTGGTTGAAGTCAGTGTGGTTTCGGCGGCCAGGTGCACTCTTAGGTAGGCGATCCATGTTGATAATAGACCGTTTCCTAGGTCATTTAACGGAAAGTGTAAAAAACAAAATGAAACGTGAAAAGTGTGACATGGTTGTGATACCTGGAGGAATGACTGGCATGTTACAACCACTTGATGTTTCAATTAACTGCCCATTTAAAACGCATTTGCGACGTTTCTACTGTGAATGGAGATGCACTTCCAAGGAAATGACGTCGAGCGGATGATTGAAGAAACCTTCCCTCGCTCAAATCTGTGAATGAATCGTCGCAGCATGGGACTTAATACCACAAGACATGTCATGAAGTTTTTAAAGTGACATCTATTTCTAATGCCATGGACGGGACAGAAGACGACGGATTGTGGACCATCTCAACAGGCAGTGAGGACTCTAGTGGATGTGATGAAAGTGACATGGACGCATCAAGTGATGAACAATAAGCGCTGACAACACACATATTGGATACATTTGTTGGAGTATTTGCAAGGTATGTGGGCCTTGTAATTAATTAGATAAAATTGTTCTAAAATGAAGCATGTTTTCTAGTTATTTCATGTATAAACTGCACCCTAATTTTGAAGCTTATATTTTAGGTAAAAAAAGTACGGCCTATACACACGTAAATATGGTAATAGTCACAATGGTCTGAAAAGAACAGAATTCATCAACAAAATAATTTTGTACACTTAAAAGCAGAATGGGAGAAAATAAGTTCACACGTGAGAAAAAACTTGTAGATCAAATTGTCTGCATACAAAATACTGCATGGAGAATTTGCATTCCATTTTCCTTTAGAAAAGAGAGTTAAGAGAACTTTTTTGTTAAGAGAATAAGAATATATTTTTAATTGACGATTTTATTATTAATTTAACACTTCTCATTGAAGGATAAATTATATTTGAAGAGAAAAATTTTCACCTAGACCGAGACTCGAACCCGGGACCCTTGGCTTTCCGGGCCAAGTGCTCTACCAACTGAGCTACTGAGGCGAGTTGCGATCTAGATGCAAACTTTTCTCTTATATACATTGTAATTCCCTTGCCCCAAATGTTTGAAACCGTAGCTTCTATCTTTGCAAATGGCAGCTTCTTAGTTAAGAAGACATTTATTGGGAATTTTGGCACGAGGGAATTACAACATATATAAGAGAAAAATTTGCATCTAGATTGCAACTCGCCTCGGTAGCTCAGTTGATAGAGCACTTGGCCCGGAAAGCCAAGGGTCCCGGGTTCGAGTCTCGGTCTAGGTGAAAATTTTTCTCTTCAAATATATTTTTAATTGTTATTTTGTTTTTTAATATTACTCTTTTGCTAGTAAAGCTTACAGTATATTTTCCATATTTTAATATTTCTCTTAAAATATTAATTTGTCCTTTAATGTAAATGAATAATTTAATATTAAAACACGGAAAATATAAGCTTTACTAGCAAAAATGTAATGTTAAAAAAAGAAATAACATTGAAAATGAAGCTATACTAGCCATAAAGGTGATTTTAAAATCCTACCAAAAAAAGTCTTCTTGAATAAGAAGCTGCTAGGAAGTGTGTAGAATGAAAGTTCACGACTCCAAGCACACAGGAAAAGTAAGAGAAAAATCAATGCCTAAATCAGGAGCATGGATATCTTAATGGATAGAGCACTGAAATAGAATTCCAGAGATCCTGGGTTCAAATCCCAGTTTAGGCATTAATTTTTCTCTTAAAATATTAATTTGTCTTTTAATGTAAATGACAAACTTAATATTAAAACATCAAAAAATAATATACTTGTTATAATTTATTTTTATGAATTACAATTATGTTGATTTACCATGTAATACTTTAGAATTTGTTTTTAAAAATTAGAGAATTCTTATCTGTTATGAAGGTATTACCGAGAAAAAAATGTGGCATACGAATATTTTTTATCCACTGTATATCTACAATGCGATCAGTATAACACTGGACAGCAGATGCAGGGATTTCACTATACACTGCTGACGCACTCGCAGCGGGGAACGGACAGCATAGGATCATGATGATACAACCACACACATTTTTGTAACTATTTTACAAATTGTCGTACTTACCAACTTTATTGAAACAGGTGCTGGAACTGTTCACTTTCATTGTTCATACATTTTTTGACACCGCTTTATAAAATTTATTGTACAGATTATGGACTGTTGAACATGACGGCTTTTTTACACCCCGGAATCGTGTTTAAAAAAGTCTTTGTACTTGGCTGGCAGACTGAGTTAACAAATACTGATCATAAATAAATACACGTTGTTCAGTAGAAAAATTATTAGCTATTATACAGTTTACACTTTACACTTATACACACATCATTCAGTTTACACTTATACACGCCTGTTTTATAAGATACTAATTTTAAAATTGAAATAACTTATGCACCCGTCATTCAGTACACAAGGAAAAGTGAGCGAGCACCTTATCCACTCGAAGCATACAATCTGACTGCAACCGTGAATGCGTGGGATCTGCTTGTATACTGCTGAGTCTGCACATACGAGGGCGGATCGGAAAGTAACGCACAATAATTTTTTTTTAAAAAGTTTAATAGTAAAAAAAAGGAAAAAAATCACAAATGAACTTACATCTTTTACCTACTTTTCGACATAGTCACCAACTTTCTCAACACATTTTTCCCATCGTGTTACCAGTTTCAATATGCCCTGTTCGTAGAAGTCCGTTTGGTTGGAGTGTAGCCATCTGCGCACTGCTGATTTCACTTCCACATCTGTCTCAAAGCGTTTGCCGGCCAGGAATTTCTTCATGGGACCAAACAGATGAAAGTCCGATGGTGCAAGATCCGGACTGTATGGTGGATGCTGGAGCATCTCCCAACCAAATTCGGCGATTTTCTGACGAACGACAGCAGCAACATGGGGGTGAGCATTGTCATGAAGAAGTTTAACGTTAATGTTGTGACGTTTGTCACGAATGGCACGACACAACTTCACCAAAGTTTTAATGTAGGCCGCAGCATTCACAATGGTCCCGTGTTCAGCAAAGTCCACCAATAAAACACCATGCATATCCCAGAACACTGTCACAAGCACTTTCCTGGCAGATTGAGTGTAGTGGTACGCCCACGACTCATCACCTGTGACGATTCCTTCCAGAAAGTCATTTCCTTGTGCGGTGTACCACATTAAGTGGTCCAAGCTTGCCATCATTTGCTGGCCCTTGTAGTCGTCTGACAGGTTCTTAGGCACCCAGCGAGCACTAACTTTACGGAATTTCAAATTTTCATGAACAATATCGTACACCGCACCACAGGAAATGTTGAACTTCTGCGATAAGGCTCGCAGTTGCACACGCTGGTCGTTCAGAATTGCCGCCTCAATGCCTCTGACATTCTGCGGGATTGCTGCTGTTGTCAGCCGGCCGGAGCGTGGCGAATCACTAAGGTTCACGCGTCCCTCTTGGAAGAATGTGCACCACCTGGAGACATTGCTACGGTCCATACAATCATCCCCATACACGCCACGCATGTCCCTGTGAATTTCACTGGGTTTATGCCCTTTGGCCCACAAAAATTGAACAACACTTCTCTGTTCCTCACAGGTGGACGACTGTAGCATGCGTGTCATCTTTGTTGCATAGTTCAAGCTTCTCTCGCAAGAGTTGCACCTGAGAAAAAAATACCATCTGTAGTGAAAACTTTAAACTATATATCTATGAAATTTCAACATTCTAGCTGCAATACCAAGGCAGAAAAAAATTATTGTGCGTTACTTTCCGATCCGCCCTCGTATTTCAAGTCCTGTGTCTGCACGTGTAAGCCTTCATCACTGCACAGCACAAACCCTGCATCTGCTGTCCAATGCTATACTGATCACACTGTATTAACAAAATAGCAAAGTTATATTTTGTAATCCTTATACTTTATTCTTAATGAACCATTTGGCTCTTTGGAGTCTGAATAAATGAAATGCCCTGGTACAGATCCAATGGCTGGCCAGGATGTCTATTACATGATATGACATAGGATTTTTTAAAATGTTAATGATCATCATTTAGGTAGATTCACTAAGTTTATTTTGCACATCAATGAATCGATCGTACAGGGCTAACAGTAAACATTCTTACATACGTTACACCTGCTTATAATACCTGTAAATTAACAAAAAGGTGTACACACATTCAGCATATCCATTAAGGCTGTGTTCTGAATTATTAAAACATAAATGTTCCATTGTTAATCTGAAATATGGTCAATTGCTATTTACTGGATACATCCAAAACACACCATCATTTAAGTAGTGTTTTGCTATGTATAATCTGATAGTTCTATGTTATGTTGGCAAAAATTAAATACAGCATGCTAATAGTTATGTTATAATACTATTTGATTTTTTGAAAAGAAAAATTATCTGTACCAGGAATTGAACTGACTCTGTATGTCGGTGTGCAGCTCACTACACAATTCAAGACACGGTACAGATGTTAAATTAATCTGTCCAGGACTGGAACATGTTAAACTAAATATTACATAAAAATGTTATAATACTCATACTTAAATATGGGAAATAACATTATGAGGTTCTTAATTCAATCAATGAATGAGTGTTTTCTTATCTTACCTCATAATTTATGTTTTCTTAAACACAGTTCCTGTGTAGGTAAGATAAGAAATGACTCTATTGAAGTTTTCATTATTAATTTAACACTTCTCACTGAAGGATAAATTTAATTTGAAGATAAACATTTTTGCCCAGACCAAGACTCAAATCCGGGACCTTTTGGTTTTCCATACCAAATGCTCTACCAACTGAGCTACTGGGGCAAGTTCCAATCTAGATGCAAATATTTCTCTTTTCTCTTCAAATTTAATTTATCCTTCAGTGAGAAGTGTTAAATTAATAATGAAAACTTCAATACAAGCCCTACTGGCTTTTAAAAGTAGTGTTTAAATTCCCAATAAATGTCTTCTTAACTAAGAAGCCACCAATTGCATAGATAGAAGCCAAGGCTTCAAGCATTTTGTGTGCGGGAATTACAACGTATATAGAGAAAGATTTGCATCTAGATTGGAACTTGCCCCGGTAGCTCAGTTGGTATAGCATTTGGTATGGAAAACCAAAGATCCCAGGTTCGGGTCTTGGTGAAAATTTTTCTCTTCAAATTTAAGAAATGGCTCATTCATTGTTATAATACTATTTACTTTTTATCATATGTTTGTAAGATAATTCTAACATCTTTTTAATTTTTGTGAATTGTTTTCAGGCTTGAATGCAAGGCCTTATAATGCAAATGATTGATGTCGTATGAAGTTGGGACACACTCCAGTTCATGGATTTTTATTACATGAGATATTATACAGTTAACGGGGGCACGCCGTAGCGTAGTGGTTAAGGCACTGAGCTACAAGTCGGAGGGTCGAGGGTTCAAGTCCCGTTGGGGTCAGGATTTTTAAACTGACCCAAACCTTCTGGCGGCACTATGGCCCTGGGGTCGACTCAGCCTCTAACGGAAATGAGTACCAGACGCTTGTTCTGGGGGTAAAGGCGGCCGTCACGCAGGGCTGACACATAAAGTGCCAATTGTCTAGAAAAAGTGGGAGCCTTAACCTCCTACTACCCCAAGGGCCTCCGGGTCTATTGTGGGATCACTTTACATTATACAGTTAACTGGGTGTCAGCTTCATAAGAAGAAATCAATCACATGAATTAATTCAAGCCTGAAAACATAGTAATAACCGGGGCTAGGTTTATATGTAATTAAAAAATGGCTAAATATGTACATAGTACAAACATATGGACTAAACATTCTCAAAATATGGGCTAAAACTTTTTATAGAAATGGTGCAAACAATTTCTGGCAGGCTTTAAAAAATTACTTTACCATTTGTTAATAGTACTTCATTTGGAAAATCACTTACGGATAATTTACATTTTGGTAATATTTTGATTATTTAAGATTCTGAATGAACAAATATATAAACCTGAAGGTTATTCATACCTCATAAGCAATTGTTTAGTTCATGAACTATAACATTTTAAGATATTACTTATTTTAGGAATTCACACTATGAGGTATATTCATAAATGAGGTGAATGATCAAATTTTACCTAAATGTTAAGATATATCTTCGAACACTGTGGCTCTGCTAATTGATGGGACCAGACCTGCTATAACTAGTTAAGAAATTCTACTTTTATTGATAAAGCTTAACAATAAAAAAAAGTGTTGTGAACGTGACACAGCATTGAGAATGTCACAAATGATCTGACGAAACCCTGGGTCTGCGAGGAGTTATGAAGTATGAAGTGAGTGAAAGAAAAATAAACAATATTAAAAAATTTATTTATTAAATTTGGGAATTTTTAACATTATGAGGTTCAATTCATAAGAATTAAATAAATCGTGATTATTTCTTACCTCATACTTCTATGTTCCTTTAAACACAGCACTGCAGTATCGGTGACAGTTTAGAAAATGATTAATTAAAAAGAACACCAGATGGCAGTTTAGAAAATAATTCCTTAAAAAGAACATCAGATGGTAGTTTGGATAATTATCAACAAAAGAAAAAATTGACAATCGTGAAAACAGCTGACGATGGTGACAAGGAGTCGCCGATACTGCACTGCTGTGTTTAAAAGAACATAGAAGTATGAGGTAAGAAATAATCACGATTTATTTAATTCTTTAAATATTAAAAAACCTCATAGTGTTATTTCTTATCTACATAACTTAATATGTATACAACTTGTTTTCAAAAATTCCATAAATTCAAAAATCCAGCTTTGAAATACAAATATTAGTAAAATAATTTTTTTTAAAATTAATCTCTGAAGAGAATAACTTTGAAAATGATAAAATATGGAATATATTTAAAATAGACTATTATTCAAGATAAGAATCTATTCTATAAATATCAGTTTTTAAAATAAATGAGCTCTGTGAACAATATAATACGAAAATTTTCACTGCTAAAACAAACATAATGGCATTTTAAAGTGAACAATCAATTAGAACAAAAATAATAATTAATAATCAAATTATTAAACAAGTAAATCACTTTAATTATTTAGGATATGGTAAAGATATAAAATTAGCCAAATTTCAGAGAATCTGTGGAACAATCAAACTTTTAAAATATAAAATTTGAAGAGTCACAAAATTAAATTTCTTAAAAGTTATGGATGTGCCGGTCATATCCAATGGAAGTGAAATGTGGAGAAAAAAGAAAAAGAAAAGAAAGAGAGAGAAAGCAAGATACAAGCTTCAGAAATGAACTTCTTGAAAGAAGTTAGAGGATGCACAAATTGAATTACATAAAAAATTTAGAAATATGAGAGGAAATAAAAAATTTTAATCTGAATGATATATTAAAATATTATAAACAACAGTGGAAATAACATTTAAAAATAATGCCAACTACAAGATTGCAGTAAACAAATATTAAACTATAAAATTTGCGGTAGCAGATCAGTGGGTAGGCTTAGAAGAAGATGCCTGGAAAATACTTGATGAAGCAGGCAATTTAATGCCTATATCTTGAAGTGAAGATAATTTAAAATACTAATACTCCTGGTGCGACAGGCCTAGAAGGCCCTTAGCCTACCAGCCGGCTGCTGGCATCACATCCACATGTGTCAATCACAGAGGTAGATGATCATCCAGCCAGTGTAGGGATGACATATGGTCAGCATGTCGAGTCCCCCAGCCATTATAACAGGTTTTTTCAACCTGGAGCTGCTACTTATTGAAGCTACCCAAATGCCTCATGATGCTGGGTGCGCACCGGTCCCATAAAACCGAAATACCATGAGAAAATTTCTTCCCCCACAGAGACTCAAACCAGTGCAAGTCCCGTACCTCTGCGCCAAGGCTTCCTGCCTTAACCACTCGGCTATGATGCGGGACAATTTAAAATAAAACATTCAATTATATAAATACTGTATATAGTTTTCTGAAATATGTTCTATATATGAAATATGGAAAACAAATGTGTCTTAAATCACTACAAATACCCCAATTCATAAAAAGTACAATGAAATATTAACTTTAACTGATGTAAAAACAAATATGTAATTGCATAAAAATCCTAGCCCTGGTAATAACTTGGTCATGAAAGCCTTTAGTCATAGTCATCTTTTGTTTATCATCAATATTATTCCACCAAAAGAATTGTATAAAATTATAACAAGCAATTTGAATATTGCAGGGCTCATATATATGAGCACGGGAACACACAAACACTTTAAACACTTGAGATATAACAATTTGTGTTAATTACAAGGGAACTGTCTACCATTGCATGCCGAAATCTACCTTGAAATTTCTCCCAGAGAAGCGTTGTGATGTAAAATGCCATGACCAAAAAAAATGATCTGCCGCTTTTAACTGCAAGGTACTAAAATCCAGCACTAAATTGCTCGTTTAGAAGTAAAACGATTTCTCACTTAAACAATTGGATAACCCTTACTACCTGTAATCCCCACCACATTTGCCTCACTCCACACTGTTCTAAGTCTAGCCAGGGATGTCCAATTGCTATGCACAGCAGACTGTCATTGCTAGATTCTGGCTTCAATTTACAGTTAAACTTGGCAGATATTTTATTGGACACTGCATCTCTGAGAGAAATTTCAAGATAGGTTTTGGCATGTAATGATTGACAGTTACCTTGTTAAATTTATTAAAAATTTGGATTTATCTCAGAATAACTTGCTTTTCCCCCCAACTACAATTTTGCTTCATTTTTTCTCATTGCAAACCTGCCCATGAAAAAGGAATAATTATAATATAATTTCTGGTATAAGATTTATGAATATGGACAGGCCAGAGAATTTAGTGTTTAATAGATAGGTAATTATGAAGAAAGGGTTCATGGTGAACTTGTAACAATTATGATTGTTCACAGCTATCCAATGCTAAATTTTAATTATTACTTAAGAATTTAATATTTGAAGGAAATAACACTATGAGATTTCTTTTAATTATTATGAGTTAGGGATTTTGACTCACCTATTTTTTTTTTATTTTCTTGCAGACTATAGTTTCTTCACATTTATGTGTGATATTATCAATGCTTCCTAAAGTTAGAAAAAGTAAGAAAATAAAAAATGAGGTAAGTTAAAATCCCCAACTCATAATAATTACTGAAGGAGTTAATAAATTATCTACAGAAGTGTAGGATCAATCAATAAACTTAAAATGCTAACAAAATATATCATCCAAATCTTATATTTGCCCTTTTTTGTCTAATGTTGGTCATTAGGTTACATTTGGATTAGCTTTCAATAATTGCTTGTCCCATGCTGTAGCCGAGCGAGTAAGGCATTGTGCCTTGGTGCAGAGCTACAGGACTTGCGCTGGTTCGATTCCCCATGGGTGAAGAAAATTTTCATGGAATTTCACCTAGTATGGAAGTGGTGCCCATCCAGCATTGTGTGAAATTTGGGTGCAGTGAGCAGGAGCTCCAGGCTAAGAAAACCAGCTATAATGACCCAATGTGCTGACCACATGCCACATCAATACTAGCTAGATGATCGTCCACACCTGTGATTAGCACATGGATGTGAGGCCAGCAGCTGGCTGGTAAGTCAAGTGTCTTCTAGTTTCTTTTTTTTTTAACATTGCTTGATCTTAAACTTCTGTAGATAATTTATTTCTACTGTGAAATAGTTAAATTTTCATGTTGGATACCAGTGGACAGTTACATGTTCGCCACTCATTGTTTCTTCATAATTACCAATAAATGTTATAGAAAATTGTAACTTAGATATAAGAATAATCTTAAAAAAATAGTAAGCAATACAGTCACCAATGTGATAGATCTCTAGCCAACATTACATAGAATTATCTTGTACCAACATAAGAACATGCATATAGGACATAAAACAACAATAATGCACTGTCCCTTTACATTTTTTTCATTGTATGAAATTACAAAAAGTGAACTGCATAATAATAAAAAAACTTTAATATTTGGCTATACTGTAATGTTATAAATCAGGTGTGTAACCTTCTAACAAAAGAAACATAAGCACTATACAAAATTAGCAGATAAACTATAAATTATATGGCAAAGAATAACAATTATACAACAAAACTTCCCCACAAAACAAGTGACTACCTTTTTTCTCGGGTAAATTTGTTCTCATATGAAGTATGAACATAGCTTTATTTATTAATCAAATTATTCACACTCAGTCAGTTTCTTCCACACAATTCTATCATTTTTCGACATGATATTGTAACAAGAAGCAAATTATTCAAAGTCATTTGATTCAACTTCATAAGTGATCAAGCCATATGTCACTGAATTATTTGCAGAAGAAAACATTAGTTTAGAGAAAAATTATAATTGCTATTTTAAACAATTGTCGTAATTTGTTAGTTATATAAGTAAAAAGTTGTACGTAAATTAATTAGTCATTTTTAACATCTTACATCATATTTTAGTCCACCGCTGTAGTCTCGGGGTAGCATGCTGCCTTGTCACGCAGCGGGCCCGGTTTCGAACCTGGGGTATTTGAAAAAAAAAATTATGTTTCTTTAAACACGGGAACTAGTTTTCAAGAGAAGGATCTCTCTCATTTTCAACTGACATGACTACCAGATTTATATACGATTCCAACGAAAATCCAGTAGTCACAATGTCGGTTGAAAATGAGAGAGATCCTTCTCTTGAAAACTAGTTCCCGTGTTTAAAGAAACATAAAATATGAGGTAAGATATTAAAAATGACTCATTAATTTACGAATTAAGAACCTCATAATGTTTTTTTCCAAATGCCCCAGGTTTGTCTTTCGACATTCCCGGTTTCTCTCCTGGCATGGCGTACTTGTAACCCACTTCTGAGGTTGGGGCGCCTGGAAGGCGGGGTTACGTTGCCCCGATGATATGATGGGTGATGATGTTGATAATGGTGCGCCAGGAGAGTCCCTAATCCTGAGCTTAACCTAAGATGAATATGAATGATGATGAGATTGCGATGGCCATATGATTTCGGGGACCGTTTGGGCCTTAAAGTTTTCCTGACATTTGTCTTACAAGTGAGGAAAAACCCGGATAAAAACCTCACCCAGAAAAACTGTCCCGACCGGAGATCGAACCCGGGCCCGCTGCATGACAAGGCAGCATGCTACCCCGAGACCGCAGCGGTGGATGAACCTCATAATGTTATTTCCCATATTTAACTATGAAAAAAGTTGTACATCCATCTACTTTGTTTACTTTTTGTTTTTAGGGGATATAAAAATGTTTCAGTCAAAATTAACTTCTAATAGCCTTAATGCTCAAGCAGATTAACAAATCAAATTATTAGAAAAAGATTAGGACTACTTTCATTACAAATATTTTTATTTATATACTGAAAAAAAGTTAATTCAGTTTCTCAGGAAAAGAATGTTAGCCCTATAATTTTGCCATCTCAAACAATCTACCATTTAAACTTAGAGAAGAATACACCAAAACATCTGGAAAGGGACGGGAAAATCTACAAGCTTATGACATTACTACATTACAAAGAAAATCTGCAGTAGCAACATTCAGACTGCTAACGGGACATGACTGCCTGAATAAACACCTACACAGACTTGGCATAACAGATTCACCTAAATGCTCTTTTTGCAATTTAAATGAAAATATGGAAAGAAACCATCTCCTCTGTTGTCCAGCTTTTTGTGGAAGAGACCAGCCTTTCTGCTAAATATTGGAATGCAAGAGAGTGAATTATTTCATTATCAAGTGCTCGACATTAGATACCAGCCAACCAACCACAATCTACCATTTGCTGCCTCAACACCAAACTCAAATTAACAACTTTTGGAACAATATGAGGTGACTGATAAAAATATTCTACCTTAACTTTTGGAAGTTTGAAAAGTTATATTTGTAACATTGATACTGTACTCTTGAAAAACTTTTTGCTTTTTGGAGTTTGAATAAATGAAATACATTGATGGCTGGTGGATGCCTATTATGTGATAGAACGTACAACTGCTTAATTAATGTTAACAATTATCATTTAGGTGATCTCATTAAGTTTATTTTGCATATACAATGGGCTAATGGTCAGCATTACTGATTACTGTCATGAAGTCCCAGGTTCGATTCCCGGTCAGATCATAGGAATTTTTTCTTAAAGGAAATTATTTCTGTGGTTGCCCATGGTCTGGAATTTAGGTTAAGACTCTCCTGGTGCTTCATTATCATTGGGGTAACGTAACTCCGCCTTCCAGGTCCCCCAACCTAAGAAATAGATTACAATTCTACCAATGCTGGGGGAGAAAGCCAGAAATGCCATAAAAGACAACCTGGTGGCATTAGAAAAAAAAAAGATCAATTTTAAATACAGTACAATTAATAATAATGCAGCCAATAAAATGATTAAAAAAGCATATATTCATAAAATTTAACATTTTCCAATACTGTTATTTTAACACAGTTCCAATAATGGATCATATTATAATGATATTGTGAAAAGAAAAATTAATGTCTGAACCAGGAATTGAACCATGGACCTCTAGTTCTCTAGACTAGTGTGCAGCCCACTACACCATTCTATATCACAATATCATTATAATATTATAATGTGATCCATTATTGGAACTGTGTTAAAATAACAGTATTGGAAAATGTTAAATAACATCGTTTACTGCTTATAAAAGTGGTGGTGTAAAATTCTCAAATATAGATATTTCTAAACAAAGCCGGTCGTTGGCGAAGGTATTGTCACCTACCTGACAGCGGACGAAACGAGAATTATAGATTTGTATATGTGGAAAGAATCGTTATTGTCTGTGGCAGGCTGCATACTAGTCTGGAGAACTAGAGGTCCACGGTTCGATTCCTGGTTCAGACATTAATTTTTCTTTTTACAATATCATTATATATATTCATAAAATATTAATCAACTATAAAATGAAATGCAATTATACATATTTACTTAAATATATATATATGGCATGATCTTTACTTGCACAATGAACTGTTGGGTTACACTTATAACTAGGGCAAGGCAATTAATGATTTTGCATCTTTTTCTTATGAAGGTTGAAACATTGCTAGCATATATGAAAATGCAAGACATTAAAAAATGGATTAAATAAAAGCAATTCGTTAGGGCATTTTTTTTTTGCATTTTCTTAACTTTTCTAGGGATAGGTCATTTTTTGGCAGTTTTTAGGTAATTTTGAGCTTTTTTTTTTACACTTTTCCGGAAGCTGTGTAATTATTTGTATTTGATTTGAGATTTTTATTTTTTTTCTCCTGGCACGACAGGCCTACAAGGCCCTTAGCCTACCAACCGGCTGCTGGCCTCACATCCACATGTGTCAGTCACAGAGGTAGATGATAATCAGCCAGTGTAGGGGTGACATGTGGTCAGCATGTCGGGTCCCCCAGCCGTTATAGCTGGTTTTCTCAACCTGGAGCCGCTACTTATTGTAGCTACCCAAATGCATCACGATGCTGGGTGGGCACCGGTCCCATACTGGCCGAAATACCATGAGAAAATTTCTTCCCCCATGGAGACTCGAACCAGCGCAAGTCCCGTAGCTCTGCGCCAAGGCTTCCTGCCTTAACCACTCAGCTACGGCGCGGGACGAGATTTTTATTATAATTCAGTATTTTTCCTTGTCAATACAATTTCTTGGAATTAAGTAGATGTTTTGCTAACTACTACCCCTATTTTTCAAGATATGTGCATAATGAACTTGCCCACTTCTAGGAATTTTATTCAATTTCTTAGAGCTCATGCTAGCTTTTACTGCTATTTTGATTGTTAACTGCAATTTAAAATTGTTGTAAAAGTGCACTGTATAATTGAAATGGATTTTCTGCAATAAAGGTACCCTAATATGTATTTTTTAAATAATTTTATTTTAATATTTTGATGTTAAGTTAAATTTTATGTAATTCAGTAATCAAGTGAGTACTTAATCTAATAAATAGTATTTTTATTGGTAATTCTTAACTTCTTATTCGTCTTTTTTTTTATTTTATTGGTCATTTTTTGTATTTTTTAGGTCACAAATGCATTTTTTATTTTACATTTTTTACCAATTTATAGGTCATTAAATGCCTTGCCCTACTTACCTATATTATAGTTTATAAATCGGCAATAGTGGACACTAGTGGTTATGCTCCTTGCCCCTGGTTCCGATTTCAAACCCTGCAGTGGTTGACAGATTTTTTTAGGACGGAAAAATCCAAGGAGTAAGTCATCTGAGAGGGACTTTAAGCCGAAGCTGTGCATCCCAAGTCTTAAGATTTTCAGGCTCATAAAAGATTCTTAAGCCTGAATAAAGAGGCCTCTAAGCAAAATTTACTGACCTCAATGTCCTAGTAATATCTTAGTTACCTGTTAGATGTCTCATTGGGTCGGCGTGTTGACCGCATGCCATTCATGACATCTAAGAGCAAATAAGGTAACTAAAAATTAACTTGGTCTAGTAACTCCTTATAAAGGAGAGGCTATGGCTCAACAATGGGCTATGCCATTATAGATATAGATAGTTTATAAACTTCAGTTTTGAGAAACAATCCTCACCATTTGCAGTGTCAATAATATTCTTTCATAATGTAACATTTGGAGCCAAGTCAATACATAAAAACTGAAAATGACAGCATATTTTTTGCACACTATTTTCAGTTTAGCACATAGGCTAGATCATCTGAATCAAGTCTCTATTTTCTTTATATCTTAAAAAAGGCTTCTAGGTTATTACATTCTCAAAGAGCTCATTTGTCATCTCAAATTTCAATTAATTAGATATGTTACAGTAATTTGTCACTCCTCTTGAAAGCATAGAGCCTTTGTGAATGCACCACATTCTGAATTTTGCTATTTTTTTTACTTAATTTAGAGATGTTATGTAAAAATTAAAAAAAGAAAGATCCAACTGAGATATTCCATTTGCTGATACTTGCTAAAAATGTTTGTCCTTCTTTTGCTCGTGCAATCTGGTACTTTTAAATATTGAAGCATCATAAGTTTTAAGTTTCTCAGCTAATTATATTATTTTTGGTCTGGACATCTTACCTCAATATTAATGTTGATTTGTTCTTGGACATGTTTCAAAACAATTCTGTTTTATTGTCAGCTTTCCCAGTCTGGGAACAAATCAACATTAATATTGAGGTAAGATGTCCAGACCAAAAATAATATAATTAAAATAACCTCAAAATATAATTTCCTAAAATTAAATATTCTCAGCTAATGTTGTAGCATCAAAAAGAAAATTTTGAAATCATTTATCATTTTTGAGAACATTACCCAATGTTATTAGACAACTGCATCTTTACGCTTTGCCCAAGAGTTAACTTGGATCATCAGGTCTTGCCATTTTGTCTACTGACTCATCAGCAATTTCCATCAGCGAATAATAAAAATCCTCAATATTGTACGTTATAGGATGAAAAGCCTCAATTCTAGATTCCTAGAAAGTTGTACTTAATAGCTTGGGCAATAGAGTTGTAACACATGCCTTCAAGATTTTACAATGCAGTTTCATGCTTTAAATTGTGAACATTTCAAAAAATGAAATCCCTTCTCTAGATGCCATTGTAGCATAATTTTGGCAGAATGAGAACTGTATGGGATATTTTAAGATCCTAATATGTTGTTGGACTCCTTAAATGCTCTCCTTCATGTACAATCCACTGTTATAAACATGGACACGCATGTTTGCTATTGGAATATAGATGTCTGATAATTTGGTTCAATTAATGTTTAGCCTGTATTGACTTCTACAAAAATGGCTATGAATGTTAATATCAAGTGGATCCATATAACAAATCTTGCAATCAGAGGTAGCACGAGTCCCTCCATGCCATCTCTTAACCCATTCACTTCAGGTTTAAATGGTTAATGCATTTCCCCAGAAGCCATGTTTAAGTCACTATAAATTATATTGTCTATTTTGAGACATTCAAAACGAACAAAAGATAATGGTACTTAAGATCTCAACAAGGATGAAAGTCAAAACACATTCCTCTATTATTGTTAAGAAAACATTACCCTGCCAAGGGATATACAAACATTGCAAAATATATAACAGGCAGAGTTAAGCGAGTGTACCTCGTCTTCTGAGGCGAATGGGTTAATTATGATTTATTTAATTATGAATTAGGGATTTACACTCTTTCATTTACCATCCACTATCGTAAACATGGACACACATTTCCTAGTTAGGAAGCATTGACAATATCACACAAGTGTGAAGAAACTATAGTTTGCAAGAAAAAAAAAAACATGAGGTGAGTCTAAATGTCCATCGCCACAGCCAAGCGGTTAAGGCAAGAAGCCTTGGCTCAGAGCTATGGGTCTTGTGCTGGTTCGAGTTCCCATGGGGGAAGAAATTTTCTCATGAAATTTCAGCCAGTAAGGGACCAGTGCCCACCCAGCATCGTGAGGCATTTGGGTAGCTACAATAAGTAGCGACTCCAGGTTGAGAAGACTAGCTATGATGATAGTTTACCTCTGTGATTAACACATTTGGATGTGAGGCCAGCTGCCGGCTGGTAGGCCTGTCATGCTTGGTGTTTCTTTTTTTTTAGGAGTGAGTCTAAATTCTTCACTCATAATAATTAAAAGAAACCTCATGATGTTACTTCCTTTAAATAGTAAATAACAAAATACAATTTATTTATTTACTGATCTTATTTAAATTGTTCTTGCAGCTTATTAGTTCATATCATTTATATTTAGCACTTTGGATGAAGGTAATTTATTTTTATAAAATGTTAAGAACAGAGAGAAATGTGAATCATGTAACACTGGGCACAAACATTGTCTATAGAATCTCCAGTATAAGGACAGTACTCTTGTGGCATTTTGCCATTGGCAATGATCTAGGACAGAAAGTTTTTACTTTAAACAATGGACTAGTGCACTTTTGGTGACAAAAGCAATAAAGGCAGAAAAAAAATGCAGTTTCAGTTCACTGTGTATTTAATCAGAGAGGAGAGCAATTAATTTAATTCTAAACATTTTTCTCACAACAATGTTGAGCCAGATCATAAGCTACTCTCATTAAATATTTTGATGTACCATTGTCATAACACTTCATCAAGCTTTAAAAAATATAGTCTCATAATTAAATTGTACCTGTTGGTAGGTGCCGTCGTCCTCAACTTTGTTAATATATTGTATATAAAATTAACTGGAGCGCTTTTGGAAGTTACCTTCCATCTTCTGCAGGTTGAGTTTCCATTACTTGTGTACGGTGATATATACTCCAACTGTTTGTAGCAGCAACTGACTTGTTTTTGACGATCTAGTATAATGGGTTTGACTGGGGTGCGTTCTCATAGAGAAGTGAGGTGTTGTTTGTTTCCTTTATAATTTCAATATGCAGCCCAAATACTGGAAGTGTGAAACCTGTTCCAACACTTTATCTTCTATTACTATTTTTGTTCTTACTGGATACTTTCCATGGAACGCTATTACTTTAGTTTTTGATGTTGAAATTATATTTGTTACAAATATTATTTAATTGATGACTGCTTTTTGTAGCCTGACTTCTCTGTCAAAAATTAAAATTACATCATCTGCAAAACATAATGCATTCAATGTTTTATTTCACCCAATTTTGAATCCCTTATGAACCAATTGTTTCCATTCATCAAGAATGTCGTCTAAATATATATTAAAAAGTGTTGGGGAAAGGCTACACTCCTGTTTTAAACCACAGTTAGTTCCTTTCTTACTTTGTTCCTCAGTGTTTGTCTGATTGTTCCACAAATATGTTGAAATTTCTGTATTTTCTTATGTATATCTTGATCTTCTTCATAAGTTATATCGCAGCACAAGTACAGGAAGTGTGAAACCTGTTCCAACACTTTATCTTCTATTACTATTTTTGTTCTTACTGGGTACTTTCCATGGAACGCTATTACTTTAGTTTTTGATGTTGAAATTACATTTGTTACAAATATTATTTAATTGATAAGACTGCTTTTTGTAGCCTGACTTCTCTGTCAAAAATTAAAATTACATCATCTGCAAAACATAACGCATTCAATGTTTTATTTTGTCCAATTTTGAATCCCTTATGAACCAATATTAAAAAGTGTTGGGGAAAGGCTACACTCCTGTTTTAAATCACAGTTAGTTCCTTTCTTACTTTGTTCCTCAGTGTTCGTCTGATTGTTCCACAAATATGTTGAAATTTCTGTATTTTCTTATGTATATCTTGATCTTCTTCATAAGTTATATCGCAGCACAAGTACAGGAAGTGTGAAACCTGTTCCAACACTTTATCTTCTATTACTATTTTTGTTCTTAATGGGTACTTTCCATGGAATGCTATTACTTTAGTTTTTGATGTTGAAATTATATTTGTTACAAATATTATGTAATTGATAAGACTGCTTTTGTAGCCTGACTTCTCTGTCAAAAATTAAAATTACATCATCTGCAAAACATAATGCATTCAATGTTTTATTTCGTCCAATTTTGAATCCCTTATGAACCAATTGTTTCAATTCATCAAGAATGTCATCTAAATATATATTAAAAAGTGTTAGGGAAAGGCTACACTCCTGTTTTAAACCATAGTTAGTTCTAATTATTTCTAGCAAACAGTAAGAAATTAAATTCACTGCAAGTTAACAAGAACAAGAAAGAAATATGTGTGTTTTGCTTATTTTTCAATGGTCAAAAATATGGTTCTTTTATGATTGCATCTTCTTTGAATGGTATGCAGCTGTCCGAATCCACTAGGCTTATTTTCTTCAGATGACAAGCCAGATAATCACGGCCAGTCACAATTCAGTGTATTTATGGTTTTTATATTTTAAATGCAGTTTTATTCCAGATTCTATTGTTTCATAAGCAAGAAACAGGAAAGGAGACAGAAAGAGTAAAGGAAGATTTGAGAAGCATTATGCAAATATCACTGGCCCATGGATTGTTGGAAATAGCATCATAGGTATATACTAATCAATCTATTATAAAAACCTGGAATTTTAGTATTATCATCATTATTATTTAATTTTAGGAAGTTAAATTTTGAGTTATTTTAATTATATTATTTTTAGTCTGAACATCTTACCTCAATATTAATGTTGATTTGTTCAAAACAACTGTTTTGAAACATGTTCAAGAACAAAACAACATTAATATTGAGGTAAGATGTTCAGACTAAAAATAATATAATCATCATTATTATTTATTTCATATCTGGATAGTCAGAAATAGCTTCATGGATATATCACTAGCCAACTTATTTATGATATTGTAAGCTTAGTAAAAGGTTTAAATCAGTTTAAAAATTCTGACACCATCGGGACTCGAACTTGCAGCATATTGCCTTAACCAAATACAATGTTTTAACATCTCACCTCACAAAATTGCATGTCTTCACGATACCGGTTTCAAAAGTATAGTATTACTTCCATCTTCAGTCAAATTCCAACTGAAGATGGAAGTAATACTATACTTTTGAAACCGGTATCGTGAACTGAAGATGGAAGTAATACTATACTTTTGAAACCGGTATCGTGAAGACACGCAACTTTGTGAGGTGAGATGTTAAAACATTTTCCAATTCATTTATTAATATAAATACCTCATAGTGTTTCCTCCCACTGTAATTTTAATTAAACACCATGGCATGCTCCAATCTTAGCAGTATTATTACTATTTCATAGAATTTTTTTTTTTACTTTTATTTTTGCCATTCTTTTTAGAAAATGCATGCATTATACTGTCAGCAGTTTGATCCTGTCTTTAGGTATATACAGTAATAAGGTAAAGAGAAATATATAGGAAAAAAGGATAATTTAAAATAATGTTCAATGTTAGAAACTTTGTATCTAGATGACATTAGGCAATACACAAGATTTTTGACACTTTTCTTTTCTCATGTTGTTTATCCTCATGTTTGGCAAGTAAACTGAAAGAGAGCAATATGCCATAAAGAAATGCAACATCATCTATTACTGCCATCTACAAACAATATAAGAAAATACTATTAAGGAATGGAGTTGAAGAGAGAAATTGTAGGCAATAGGTGGATGCAAAGTATGCTCATAACATTACTTTCATAGTTTTTACCTTAAAAGTTATGACATTAACTAATACACAGTGCACAAATTGTGTTAAAACTAATGTGTGCATACCATGATATAGCGAGTATGGCAAAAAAAAAATTATGTTTAGGAAAGTTCTGTCAATATTAATCTGCACATTGTGCAAATTTTTTGTTATATTTTTCTTAAACACAAGAATTCAGGAAAACTAAACATATAAAATTAGCAAAGTTATTTCTCCAGCAAATTGAAGCATTAAGCTAAGGTTTGTCTAAGGCGAAGATCATCAGTGATCATTATTTTACTTGCTCACATTGTTTTTTTAATGCATGTGCTTTCTCTTTAACGTTGATTGCATGATGTCAGCGTTCATCCTATATTTCAACTTCTTGAATTACGGATGAACACTGTCAATTTCAAATAATAGAGAAGCTAGTCTCCATACTCATTGGTGGAATTGCTATAAAGAAATGAAGATTAATTGAAATATTCCATAATTTATATTTTAATTTTGAATAACTTTTTAACATTTATTTAGACCAGGCTCTTAACTTACGGTATAAAAAATGTTCTGAAATGGGTATTCCTATAGGAGGAAAAGTACTGCATTCATTGTTGTTTGCAGATGACCAAATAATTTTTGCAGGGGATGAAGATGATATGAAATATATGATAAATAAACTAATGGAAGAATATAAAAAATGGGGACTGAATATAAATTTACAGAAAACAGAATATATGCGTTTGGGAAAGGATGTGGATGACCTCATACTTGAAACAGGGAAACTAAAAAAATGTGAATTTTTTAAATATCTTGGGCCAATAATTACAAGTTTAGGTACCTGTGAGAGAGATGTACAGACTAAAATTGCAATGGCAAAAAATGCAACTAAGACATTACATGGAATAATTTGGAACAAAAATATTACAAAGAAAACTAAAATGAAAATTTATAAGAGCATAATACGAATATTTTGTCATATGGAAGTGAAACTCGGTCTTTGACAGAATTACAAAGGAATAAAATTAGAACAGTTGAATTTGATTATTTTAGAAGAAGCCTCCAAAAAACAAGACAGGATAAAATAAGAAATGAATTCCTTTGAAGAGAAATGAATGTCACCACATCTGTTGTTAAAAGGATTGAAAATCAAATGCTTAAATGGTATGGCCATGTACAAAGAATGGAAAATGAAAGATGGCCAAAAAATATATAACAATGGTCACCCCCTGGAAGAAATAAACGTGGCAGATCAAGATGGAAATGGAAAACCTACATTAGAACCATAATGGATGATAGAAATTTGGAAGAGGGAGATTGGAATGATAGAGATAAATGGAAACTGAAGATGGCAAAGCCAAAGAAGAAGAGAATTTTTAATACCTCAACGGAACACATCATGAATCTTATAAAAGATCGAATGACAAAATGTCAGTAAAACTGCACCCATTTCCTAACTTTCAATGGGACTTGTGCTGGTTCGAGTCCCCATGGGGGAAGAAATTTTTCTCATGGAATTTCGGCCAGTATGGGACTGGTGCCAACCCAGCATTGAGAGGCATTTGGGTAGCTACAATAAGTAGAGACTCCATGTTAAGAATACCAGCTATAACGACTGGGGGATCCAACATGCTGACCACATGTCACCTCTACACTGGCTAGATGATTGTCTACCTCTGCAATTAACACAGGTGGATGTGAGGCCAGCAGCCGGCTGGTCAGCCAAGGGCCTTCTAGGCCTGTTGTGCTTGGAGTTTTTTTATATCCTAACTTTTGAAGATTTAATGAAAACATTTTGATTAGATTTTAAGCAAATTATTGTGTTCTGTATGATATGAGCATGAAGGATTACAGGGATACACAGAGAAAAGATCTGATGTGGGTTTAACTTAGTCAAGCAATAAATAAAAACGGTAAATAATAATTTGACAAAAGTTGTTTGGGGTATTTTAAAAATTCAGTGACCTAATGGAAACTTCAGCCTTAGACTTCTTTTGAAATGCATATAGTAATCATTGTTACCTCATCTTCTAGAAGGTAAAGCTATGCTAATTTTGTCTCTTAAAGTCATTTTCAGTTAACATGACCAAGAAACTATACTCAGTAAGATGGATTAACTTGCTGTTTCTCTAGTCAATAATAAATATAATCAGCTGATTTAAAAAAAAAAAATAAGGGAAGAATAATCTTCGTTCCATGTGTAACTGTATCGAACAAACAATGCTGAGTGATGATGTCCGTTGGGTGATCTTCACTATATAATAAACCAGAGCTTTACTTCTGGTTGCACATACTTTTTTACTATACCTAAAGGAAAACTCGAGAATTAATTGGAATCAATGCATGTCTTAATATAACAGTAACAAAAAACTGTTTTCAAAGTGTATTCTTGAAGAGTAAATATTGGCAATATTATTTTGTTGGCTATAGTATTCAAGATTTAATAAGAGGGACATTTGAACAATATTGTTTCACATAATTGAAATCATACAGATTAAAAAAAAAAAATCTAAATACATTAATTGTTTAATAAGAACAATTATTTATATGTAAGTATTTAAAAAGAATAAAAATATAATCACAAGAATTAGGTTCATTAAGAATTTAAGTTATGTAGGTAGGAAATAACACTATGAGGTTTATTTAAATTTATATTTGAAGAGAAAAATTTTCACCTAGACCAAGACTTGAACCCGGGACCTTTGGCTTTCCGGGCCGAATGCTCTACCAACTGAGCTACCAAGGCGACTTGCGATATAGACGCAAATTTTTCTCTTTATATGTTGTAATTCCCTCGCGCCAAATGCTTTGAAACCGTTGCTTCTATCTTTGCATATGGCGGCCTCTTAGTTAAGAAGCCATTCATTGGGAATTTATTTTGAGTTGTATTTTGACTCACCTCATATTTGTTGACTCCTTTGCAGACTCAAGTTTCTTTACTGCATCTGTAACATTCTCAATGCAACATCATGGTTACAACTGCCATCCAGTGGTTTCCTCTCTTGCAGATTGTTTTCTGTGCTCTCTGATGGCTGACCGATGAACCTCCAAATCAATCCCCTCTCATTTTCACTGGGTATTTCAAAATTCATAGTTTTATTTTTATTCTTGCATATGTAAATTTTCTCCCAAATTGAGAGTTCCTTCAGTGCAATAGCTGCATATGCTTGGTTAGAAAAACACAGAATTGAAACCAACGAAAAATTACTTGAACAGTTGGAAAAACCGAAGGAACTCACAATTTGGGAGAAAATTTACATATGCAAGAATAAAAACAAAACTATGAATTTTGAAATACCCGGTGAAAATGAGATGGGATTGATTTGGAGGTTTATCGGTCAGCCATCAGAGAGCACAGAAAACAATCTGCAAGAGTGGAAACCGCTGGACGGCAGTTGTAACCATGATGTCGCATTGAGAATGTCACAGATGCAGTGAAGAAACTCGAGTCTGCAAAGGAGTCAAGGAATATGACATGAGTCAAAATACAACTCAAAATAAATCATTAAGAATGAATAATTTATGGTGAAATTAAATGTTTCTTACCTCTCCTCGCATAAATTTTCTAAGTAGATCGCAATTTCGAGACCACAACGGTCTCATCGTCAGCACTTTCTTGGCGACAGATGTTATGTCGATCGGAAGAAACTATTCTTCTTCTTTCTGTTGGTGGACCGATGAATCTCTGGATCAGGTCAAAATTTGCGGGAATTTCGAAGTTCATAAGTTTTCCACCAACAGAGGGAAGAATTTCTTCCGATTGACATAACATCCGTCGCCAAGAAAGTGCTGACGATGAGACCGTTGTGGTCTCGAAATTGCGATCTACTTAGAAAAGTTAAATGAATAATTGTTGAAAATTCTATATTTAACTACAACTTCAACAAATTAGTATGTTCATCATACTTGGAGCTATTAGTAAATAAATTTATGTTGTTAGCAACAAATTTAGTGCAACTATTACAAAATTACTAAATATAAGAGTGATAAAATTTTAATGATAGTATAGCATAGATATTCATATTTAAAGAGAAAAATTAAATGCTCAGACCGGGACTTGAACCCGGGACCCTTGGTTTTCTAGTCCAAGTGCTCTACCATTTAAGCTACCTGAGCAAGTACCGATCTAAACGCAAATCTTTCTCTATATACGTTGTAATTCCCGCCCACCAAATGCTTTGAAGCCTTTGCTTCTATCTTTGCAAATGGCGGCTCCTATATTAAGAAGACATATTTGGGAATTATACATTACATTATAAATGCCAGTACGGCTATTTTCGATGTTTTTATTATTAATTTCATACATCTCAATGATGGATAAATCATATTTAAAGAGAAAAATTATACGCTCAGACCGGGACCCTTGGTTTTCTAGTCCAAGCGCTCTACCATTTGAGCTACTTGAGCAAGTACCGATCTAAACGCAAATCTTTCTCTATATACGTTGTAATTCCCGCCCACCAAATGCTTTGAAGCCTTTGCTTCTATCTTTGCAAATGGCGGCTCCTATATTAAGAAGACATATTTGGGAATTATACATTACATTATAAATGCCAGTACAGCTATTTTCGATGTTTTTATTATTAATTTCATACATCTCAATGATGGATAAATCATATTTAAAGAGAAAAATTAAACGCTCAGACCGGGACTTGAACCCGGGACCCTTGGTTTTCTAGTCCAAGTGCTCTACCATTTGAGCTACCTGAGCAAGTACCGATCTAAACGCAAATCTTTCTCTATATACGTTGAAATTCCCGCCCACCAAATGCTTTGAAGCCTTTGCTTCTATCTTTGCAAATGGCGGCTCCTATATTAAGAAGACATATTTGGGAATTATACATTACATTATAAATGCCAGTACGGCTATTTTCGATGTTTTTATTATTAATTTCATACATCTCAATGATGGATAAATCATATTTAAAGAGAAAAATTAAACGCTCAGACCGGGACTTGAACCCGGGACCCTTGGTTTTCTAGTCCAAGTGCTCTACCATTTGAGCTACCTGAGCAAGTACCGATCTAAACGCAAATCTTTCTCTATATACGTTGTAATTCCCGCCCACCAAATGCTTTGAAGCCTTTGCAAATGGCGGCTCCTATATTAAGAAGACATATTTGGGAATTATACATTACATTATAAATGCCAGTACGGCTATTTTCGATGTTTTTATTATTAATTTCATACATCTCAATGATGGATAAATCATATTTAAAGAGAAAAATTAAACGCTCAGACCGGGACTTGAACCCGGGACCCTTGGTTTTCTAGTCCAAGTGCTCTACCATTTGAGCTACCTGATCAAGTACCGATCTAAACGCAAATCTTTCTCTATATACGTTGTAATTCCCGCCCACCAAATGCTTTGAAGCCTTTGCTTCTATCTTTGCAAATGGCGGCTCCTATATTAAGAAGACATATTTGCTCAGGTAGCTCAAATGGTAGAGCACTTGGACTAGAAAACCAAGGGTCCCGGGTTCAAGTCCCGGTCTGAGCGTTTAATTTTTCTCTTTAAATATGATTTATCCATCATTGAGATGTATGAAATCAATAATAAAAACATCAAAATAGCCGTACTGGCATTTATAATGTAATGTATAATTCCCAAATATGTCTTCTTAATATAGGAGCCGCCATTTGCAAAGATAGAAGCAAAGACTTCAAAGCATTTGGTGGGCAGGAATTACAACGTATATAGAGAAAGATTTGCGTTTAGATCGGTACTTGCTCAGGTAGCTCAAATGGTAGAGCACTTGGACTAGAAAACCAAGGGTCCCGGGTTCAAGTCCCGGTCTGAGCGTTTAATTTTTCTCTTTAAATATGATTTATCCATCATTGAGATGTATGAAATTAATAATAAAAACATAGCATAGATATAATTATTTCTCTATGAGTTTAGGGCAAAAAGATTGCTTGAAGAGAAAACAGTAGAATGAAATGAAAAACTAGTTATTGCACACAATAGCAATGAATATTAGTAAGTTAGTAAATGTTTCTGTACAAACCATGTAGATTGTAGATGTACTTAGTTATTTCTGATAAAAGTATATTTCTCCATATACTTCCACAAAAATACATTATAGAAGTTTTTTTTATAAGTTTAACAAATACATTCATAATATTCAGTTTGTACTTTTTTAACATTCTTACCTCATATGCTTGTTGGTTAGTCGGGCATATGTTTCAGGGCTGTTGCCTCATCTTCAGCATTGCACAAACTTTGCAACAGCCCTGAAACATATGTCTGACTAACCAACAAACATATGAGGTAACTGTTAAAAAAATATAAACTCAATATTAACCCATTGGCTTACACAGACAGCTCCCAGCCGGCTGATCAAGTGAAGCCCATTCTTATACAGACGGCTGTGAGCCGGTTGAGCAGCAGTAGCTTCTTCTTAGTGTTTCTTTAGTTTTGTCAATAGATGGCATGTTTATACCGTTGGAAAGCTGAGGGAACGATCTATTAAATGGTGTACAACATACTCGATTTCTCTCAATAGATCACGAGTTATAAGCTATTGTTTTTAGGTTATGCTAATTTTCTTAAAAATTAAATGGTAAATATGGGTGCAACTATGGAGGAAATATTAATAAGGCAGTGGGTTAAATTAAACCTCATAATGTTACTTCCTAATGATTTTAAAATACACTGATAATTAATCTTGAAATTTCGGTCAGCAGCAGATTAAAAGTAAATAAATTTCAATTCAAGTTGGATGTACTGAGTATACTGCAAATATGAGGTTTAAGGATACAATAGTTCAAAACCATGCAAAATAATCTCAATGGTGAAATTACATGTTTCTTACCTCTCCTCATATAAATTTTCTAAATAGATCGCGATTTCAAGACCACAACAGTCTCATCGTCAGCACTTTCTTGGCGACGGATGTTATGTCGATCGGAAGAAACTTTTCTTCTTCCCTCTGTTGGTGGACCGATGAACCTCTGGATCAGGTCAAAATTTGCGGGAATTTCAAAGTTCATAAGTTTTCCCTTGAAAAACAATCGGAACAAAGGAAAACTTATGAACTTCGAAATTCCTGCAAATTTTGACCTGATCCAGAGGTTCATCGGTCCACCAACAGAGGGAAGAAGAAAAGTTTCTTCCGATCGACATAACATCCGTCGCCAAGAAAGTGCTGACGATGAGACTGTTGTGGTCTCAAAATTGCGATCTACTTAGAAATTTTATATGAGGAGAGGTAAGAAACATTTCATTTCACCATAAATTAAACCTCATAGTGATTAATTCCTATAAAAGTTAAAAATAACCTCAATGTTCAATGACAATGTTTTTTGCAATCAGATATAAATGTTGATATATTTTATTCTGCAAATATATTGTGAAGTGGCAAGCTCTACATAAAAGAATAACCTATGTGAGAGACATCACTCCTCCAAATACTACACTACAACTAAATGTAAGCAAAGCAAGGGAAAGTAAGCGATCAAAATGACAGCAAAGAGAAAATTAACAATAGCAACTGACCAATTTCCTATCGTACTACAGTATAACATAGAATTTGTACTTATAGTTTATATACTACACACTTCTTAAAGAAGAGAGTTGGTACAAAATGTGAAAGTTTTCTTTAGTTTTCTCAATTCTTTCAAAAATTTACAAACAACACAGTTCTCCTTGTCCGTCAATACTAATACCATATCTATGTGTGTATGCTGCAAAACTAAACAGTCTTAACACTTCCTCAATCACACAGTTCTTCTCCACATCTCACCAAATTTCAACAATTTGCTGTTATTGTCCTCCCCATTACATTTCTATATATTTTCATTATTGATATATTAATATTTCCAACAAATACCATATGCATTACTTTTTGTAGGCCTGTTTGCATTGGAATATAATGTATTATCACATGATTTAATGCAAAAACAATCAGATTGAATCTGAACTAAATTTACATTGAATACAAGAAATAATTCTATTTAACATTTTTATATTGTGATAATTTTAGGAGAATCAAATTATAATCATAGTCTTAATTATTGTGAAAATTGAATATGAGTCCTGGCAACATCATATCTGAGGATGTGATGTGATTACATATATATTTCTCTTACAGAAACCTATATTCTTATTAAATTTGGTATACTACTCTTGGTAGTGTGACTTCATGCAAAGAGCATATGACATATTAAATTAATATTAATAGGAAAGAAGTAAATCTCATAGTGATTTATTCTATACAAGTTCAATTAATAGGAAACTTCACACCTTACCTTATAAAACACGGTTTTCTCACCTGAATGTTTTCAAAGCCTTGTGCACTCCGACCGCTTTAACTGAGTCATGAACATCAGATTTCCTCTTGCCACCTGGCATGGGTTCAACAACCTTCGAGATCAAATCTTGCTCCCCAGAAACTTCAAAATTCATGGTACTCTCCTTGTTCTTTCGAACATAATCTCTTCCCTTATTGTTAGTTCTACTGGTTTATCTAAATGAACTTATAAAATATGTTTTATAGTAGAAACAAACAATATAGGAAAAAATATATATATATCTAAGTGTTGCTAGTGTATGTAATTTTTGGCATGGTGTGAAATTGTGAGCTATTTTTTTTTAATTGTGTATTTTTACTCATTTTGTCATCACTTTCCTTACTTTTTAATGATTTAAGAGCAAACCACAGATGTAGTATGAAGAATATGCCTTGATATTCTGCAAATACAAGATGTCTTATGTCTCTTAATATATAGAGAGAGATCTGGACTGTGTATTTTCATATTTTGAGATAGGTAACTATTTAATTATATTAGTTTTAGTCTGAACATCTTACTTCAATATTAATGTTGATTTGTTCTTGAACATGTTTCAAAACAATTCCCAGTCTGGAAAAGCTGACGATAAAAGAGAATTGTTTTGAAACATGTTCAAGAACAAATCAACATTAATATTGAGGTAAGATGTTCAGACTAAAAGTAATATAATTAAAATAACCTCAAAATATAACTTCCTAAAATTAAATATTAGGTAACTATTTGTTCGGATAATCGTTTCAAGAGTTGCAAACTTTTAAATGACTGATAAGTTTTAAAATGTACTTCAGTTTTCATAACAAATTAAGATGTTCGATAACACTACTTGCCTATTACATTTCTAAGGTAAATTTCTATGTTTCAATCTATAATTGAATTGGATAAACGTTTTTACATCTCACCTCATAAAGTCCCATGCCTTCATTAAGGCAAAGGCCTTTGAAACCAGTATCATGAAAATATGGAACTTTAGTGAGATATTTAAAACTATTTTATCATAATCAATTATATATTGAAAATTACTTCACAGTGTTATTTCTCACTGTGATTTGATTAAATGTCTATGCTTTGTTGTAAGAAATGGGTCATTACTTGAGAAAGGAGCACGTCCATTTAATGGATGGGGATAATGTGGTTGGATTTTGCTACTTTAAAACAATTTCTACGAGTTGCAAATTGTTTACAGTATCAAAAAAAAATTAACAAAAATATTCCTCATAATTATGATTTGTTCAAGATATTAAGGTGCTTGAAATGGACAAATCTAACCAGTAGTTATTAAAATACTCAATTTGGACTACTCTGGCACCTGTGTTAATATTACTCAAGATATTTGAAATACCATGTGTAATTCTTAACCTAATATCAACAATTATTTTTTTGTAAAAGAGTCTGTTCCACCGGAATACATCAATTTTTTTTGCTTGTCATTCAAGTCTTTCAGTATTATTAATATTCCAGCAATGATTGGGAATGGAAGACATCAAACATATTTCCATTTTTACCAACAAACAATACAAAGCAAATTATAGCTGAACACTGAAAGCAGATTATATCATAAAAAGGGGTCACCTGAATTTTGAGATGGTTTTAGTTTCAAAATTAAGCTTATACATATTCAACAACAAAGCAACACGAAAATTTGCATACCACCCAGAAACATACCTGAAATAATAGTTTATAAAGAACTATTTCACATTTTGCCTCCATTATTTTACTAAAAATTACATCAAGATGGATGTAAAATGCAATTAATAGTGAGCAGAGAACATATTCTTAACAATTCACCTATAAATTTCAAGTTTTCTTGAGACCAATGGTTTCAGATAACTTCTTGTCCCTCTTCAGTCATGATTCCGACTGTTGAAATTCTTTGGCCTTTATTAATCTATGGTCGTCAACCCTTGTGCAGCCATCTTTGGTTGGATTTATAAATTTCGAAATTAACTTTTTTTCCTGCTGGAATATCGATGTTAATTTAGAAATTTATAAATCCAACCAAAGATGGCAGCACAAGAGTTGACAACCATACATTAATTAACAGCCAAAGTCATGACTGAAGAAAGACGAGAAGTCATCTGAAACCATTGGTCTCAAGAAAACTATGAGGTGAGTTCTTTTTTTTTTTGCACTTGAATACATGTCTAACAGAATGTGATGCAGCGAGTTATAATGCACGTTGGATAAGTTTACAAAAGTGTGTGATTTATCTAGTTAGGTTTAGACGAAGATAAGTTAGTGTACACCAGATTAGTTTACAGGAGTGTGTGATTTACTTAAATTTAGATGAGGGCAAGTTAGAGCAGGCCTACACGAGATTAGTTTACAGAAGTGTGTGATTTATGGACAAATGTACACCAGATTTATTTATTTAGTTAGATTTAGATGAATGCAAGTTAGTGTACATCAGAATGAGTGAAATGTGACATGTAATTTATTTGTTAGGTTCAGTGGATCAATTTTGCTGTTCATTTTTTTAGAAATACATAGATGATGCATCGAATATTGTCAACAATCAAATTAACCAGCATTTCCTAAGAATCGTCGTGTGGAAATAAATTTTCTTAAATTTCAGTTTTTTTAATTTAAGAAAGAAAAATTCAATTTCTTTGCTATGTCATTTTGGAAGCATAGCACAGCAATTTCATTACAATAATATATTTATTCTATTTCGCCTCTCTACTGAAGAAAACATCTAAACATGTTTCCATTCTGGAGTAACATCCGAATATCAAAACTGACGTCACAACCACAATGGCTGCTACATTCTTCAGATAACATAGGAAATAGTGCTTTATAAATTATTTTCCTAGTTTGTTTTTGGATGGTACGCAATGTTTTTTTCTTTTCATGTTTTCATCTTTGACATTCCAAAGATTCATTTTAAAACCAAAATTATCTTGAAATTCAATGTCCACTTTCTGCACCATACACTGAAAACACAGAAGTAGGAGAGATTAATACAGAATAAAGTATAACTTCACTTTGAAATTCCTTAGACTGTATTGTAAACACCTTTTTTTATTATATAGTGTATTTTCTCAGTCTCTTTAAATTCCATATGTTTATCACTTCAAAGTTTTAAAGTTTTTTCACTAATTTACACCATCTTGTGACAAGGAAAGTTACCATAACTTGACTGTTTATTTTCCTCTATCAGTGCTTTGTTAGATGTGGTAGTGTTTCATTCATTGTGCAGTTGGAATATAGATTATCTTTCAGCAAAATATTTGTACTCTTAATTTATTCAATACTTATTAAATTAAGTAATTATTCTTCTTCAATCTGGGATTAGGCTCTGAAGCTTATTCAAAGTTAAAATTGGGAAACACTGAAGCTTATTATGGTTTCACGTATTCTCCAACCAACGTTTCCCTGGTCTTCCCAAATTTCTCCTTCCTTTAGGTTTATAATAAGAAATTCTTCTAGGAATACGACTGTAGCCCATTCTTTCTAGGACTATCACCTTGAGGTGGTGGAGGAGCTCAGTACCCAATGAGCCAGATGACTAAACCGGGAAAGTTAGTTTTGTTACCTTGCCAGTTGTTAAGAGGCAAGGGGAAGCTAAGTATAGTCCATGAGGAAGAAGCAGTGTCTGTTCCAGATAGGATGGCTGACTGCTTCGAAAGAGAAGAATGACAGCAACTTATCAAAGTAATTAATTAATTTTATCTGATTTGGCTTCAAATTCTTTGAAAATTGTATAAAGGATAAAAAGTGATTACAATTTTACTAAGAGAATTAACAGCATGAGGGAAGAAAAAAATAAACACAAAATTATAATTATTTTTCTTTTAAAAAATAATTTATCAAGCAACCTGAGTATATAAATTTACACATAACATAAAATTAAAAATTTTGAAACAAACATTTTATCTAATAGAATGGAGAGAACACAAATAAGAAATAAGGGAAATTATGGGTGCACAAGAGGAGCCAGATATTATAGAAAAGAAAAGATTACAGTGGTATGGCCATGTCAAAAGAATGTCAGAACAAAGATTGCCTAAAACTGTTATGGAATGGATCCCAAGGAAAAGGAGGAAGACCAAAGAAAACTTGGATAGAAGGGGCACAAGCAGCTATGAATATCAGAGGAATGGAGGAAGATCAATGGATGGACAGAGAGGAATGGCATTTGGTTTCCGGAAGACGGCAACAGCTGCCATGATACCGGATGATGATGATGATGAAGAATGAGTTGTATATCTCACCTCATACACAACACGGCACAGGATCATGGTTTGAGGAAGTCATTCCTATTTTCAGCCATCTTTTCAAAAAGATGTAGAACATGGAGTGTTTGAGGTGAGATATACAACTCATTTTAATTATATTAATTTGAAAAGTCTCATAATGTCAATTCCCATCATACATTTATGAAATAAATGTTTTATCTCCCTATCTCCAGGTTCTACCATCTTCATTAAAGGAAAATGTAATAGCTAACATCACAAACTTGTTTGGGTAAAAGAATTTTCCAGACAAAAATTTGAATCAAGTTTTTTTGAATATATATATATATGTTACCGGGTCCAAGGGTATGCATGCGCAATATAGTTTCCATTGCAAACACACAGCCTCTGCATATCAACTCCTTTCCCAACCTGCTCGAGGTGGACCTGCTAATCTGAGTAACCCAAATCAAGGTTGTGGTATAGAATCCCTTCGGTGATTTGGGTCGGAGAACTGCTGGGAAGAGGGGGTCCTTTCTCTGGGACAATAAGAGACCCATACTCAGGGAAACAAGAGTAAAGTCCACAACGACAACTAATTTTTAATAAGTTGGCGGAAGTGGCAACCCTCTAGATGGGGTTAGTATATCCAGGAGCTGGACCTAAAGCTTCGAGGTGGCAGCCCCACCAATGGTCTACTCTGCATAGCGTTGGTACCGCGATCAGAGGAAAACACATTACTCGTATTCTTCACAATGGAATGTCGGATGTCCTCGGAAGAGATGGTCTTAGATCTATTAGTGAAGATGGCACAGGCAATTCTTGCCTAAACCAGGAAGTGAAGAAGAAGAAGATATATATCTTACCTCAATTTAATGATGATTTGTTCTCGAACATGTTTTGATATATTCTTCTATACAATCGTCAGCTATAATAGACTCAGTCTCACTATGATATAGAAGAATATCGAAACATGTTCGAGAACAAATCAACATTAAATTGAGGTAAGATACATATATAGACTCAAAAAAACTTGATAAAAAGAACCTCAAAATAAATTTCCTAAAATAAAATAAATAAATATTTGAATATTTAATTTTAGGAAGTGATATTTTGAGGTTATTTTATTTTATATATTTGAATAACTTATCACATCCATCAAGCTTTACTTAACTATAATGTAGATATAATATTTTTAATGAGCATAAGTTGACTACTATTCCTCTGGAAAATTCTCTGAAGTTTGCTTCATTGTTTCAATTGAAATTTACTTAGTACTCAATCAGGTATTCATAAAATTAGTTAAAATGCAGACAATTATTTCCTAAATATATATTTGATGAGACATTTTGGACAATTATGGATTTCCTGACATTTATTCTATGTTTGATGTATTATTTTCTAATATTTAATTTTAGGAAGTTATATTTTGAGGTTATTTTAATTATATTATTTTTAGTCTGAACATCTTACATCAATATGCAAGTTTTAACAAATAAAAAAAATAATTATAACTACAGATATTCAGTAAAAAAAATGTATCTTCTAAATGTAAAATTCATATTCTTTTAAAAATGTTATTAGCCAATTTTACAAAGAACATGCCTTGTTAGCAACACTTGTTATTGTATATAGACTTGACATAAGATTCAGAATTCTTCCGAATTTTAGTATGAACCTAATGAATTTGCCTATTTATCAAAATTTATGTTTGCCAATAGGCCTATGTTTTTTATAAGTTCTGCAATGAGCAATATATTTAATAATAATCATCCACCAAATTAAAAAAATTTTTTTTTAAAGAATAGATTTTTCTGCTAATTTAAGTATTTAACATATATGATGTCAAGGTATTCAATATTCCAACAAAAACACATCCAAAAAGTAATGCATACAATTTGTGTGAAATTGACAAGTTTTGACAATTTTCACACAAGTAACAAACCTTCTTATGTACAGTATCTTGCAGTTTCACGATTACATTAAGGTCATTTAGAAATGTCATATGTTTATATGTCCACATGTATTACGCACTGATTTCTAAATTTAATTTTGAAAAAATATATGCATGGCATACACGATAAAATACAGTATATTTTCTTCCACCACGTACATGTTATAATGTTTTTTTTTATTGTTTTGGAGAGGGAGGAAAAAACTGAAGGGTTATCATTAAAAATATCACAAACCAATTCAGTGACAAGTCTTTATGGGGCAGATTCTGAAATGGTTTGACGCCATGTTGCATGGAATGGTATTTTTAAAATCTTAACTTTAGTTTTTGGGAGGGAGCTGGTAAGAAGTCTCTGCAACTTGGGAAGGGGTAGAATTTCAACTTGTGGAGCAGCTGCTGACGCTTTGGCATCATCTGTTTCATCCTTATCTTCTGACTCATCTGTAACTTTGTCATCGGCTTTGTTGACATCTACACAGTTTTCGCCATCAGGCTGTTTGACAGAGATTCCTTCATCTGCCGGCTGGTGGATGGGTTTTAAGATGGGAATGCTATCGCTACCCCATGATTTCTTGCTGGCCTTGCTCGAGGAGGTCTTGCTGTCTTTCTGACCTTCACATTGGTCAACAAACAGCTCTGTGACTCTAAGCAGTTCGTGAGTCACACCCCAAACAAAATTAGTCAGTGAGTCACTCAACTGATTCACTCCATTAAGAACCATATGATTTGTAGTTGCTGACTGAAACAAAAAACCAAAACTAACTGTAATAAAGTATGCATCTCAGAGACATTTAGGTCAAATATGAAATATTATTGCCGATGACAATTATGGTTATAATGAATCTAGGATAAGTTGACTTTTTTTTTGTTTGCTTGTTTTGCATGATGACTAAAAGAAGACAAAACCCTAATTAACATTAGATATTCAAGAACCTAGATCCCCCAAAATATTGTAGAATACGAACAAATTCATATTTCAATGTTTTTATTATTAATTTCATACATCTCAGTGATGGATAAATCATATTTGAAGAGAAAAATTATTCGCTCAGACCGGGACTTGAACCCGGGACCCTTGGTTTTCTAGTCCAAGTGCTCTACCATCTGAGCTACCTGAGCAAGTACCGATCTAAACACAAATTTTCCTCTATATACATTGTAATTCGGTACTTGCTCAGGTAGCTCAGATGGTAGAGCACTTGGACTAGAAAACCAAGGGTCCCGCGTTCAAGTCCCGGTCTGAGCGTATAATTTTTCTCTTCAAATATGATTTATCCATCACTGAGATGTACGAAATTAATAATAAAAACATTGAAAAAAGCCGTACTGGCATTTATAATGTAATGTACAATTCCCAAATATGTCTTCTTAATATAGGAGCCGCCATTTGCAAAGATAGAAGCAAAGGCTTCATAGCATTTGGTGGGTGGGAATTACAACATATATAAAGGAAAATTTGCGTTTAGATCGGTACTTGCTCAGGTAGCTCAGATGGTAGAGCACTTGGACTAGAAAACCAAGGGTCCCGGGTTCAAGTCCCGGTCTGAGCGTATAATTTTTCTCTTCAAATATGAAAACTCACGCAAGCAAGCGCACCATGCACACACACACACACACACACACACACACACACACACACACACACACACACACACACACATATATATATATACGTTTTGAAAAGAAAAAGTAGCCTAGTTTAATAAAACAAATATAAAACCTAAGGAACTCACTGTTTGAGAATAAATTCATCACATTCAAAAAATTAATGATGTTTTTATTATTAATTTAACACTTCTCACTGAGGGATAAATTATATTTGAAGAGAATTTTTTTTTTCACCTAGACCGACACTCAAACCCGGGACCTTTGGCCTGCTGGGCCAAATGCTCTACCAACTGAGCTACCGAGGCGAGTTGGGATCTAGATGCAAATTTTTCTCTTATATACATTGTAATTCCCTCTCACCAAATGCTTTTGAAACCATTGCTTCTATCTTTGCAAATGGCGGCTTCTTAGTTATGAAGACATTTATTGGGAATTTAACATTACTTTATAAAGCTAGTAAGGCTTCAAATATAATTTATCTTTCATTGAGAAATGTTAAATTAATAATAAAAACATCATTAGAAGCCTTACTAGCTTTATAAAGTAATGTTAAATTCCCAATAAATGTCTTCTTAACTAAGAAGCTGCCATTTGCAAAGATAGAAGCAATGGTTTCAAAAGCATTTGGCAAGAGGGAATTACAACATATATAAAAGAAAAATTTGCGTCTAGATCCCAACTCATCTCGGTAGCTCAGTTGCTAGAGCATTTGGCCCAGCAAGCCAAAGGTCCCGGGTTCGAGTCTCGGTCTAGGCGAAATTTTTTTTCTTCAAATATAATTTATCTTTCATTGAGAAATGTTAAATTAATAATGAAAACATCATGAAATATTATTGCTGATGACAATTATGGTTATAATGAATCTAGGATAATTTGACTTTTTATTTGTTTGTTTTGCATGATGACTAAAAGGAGACAAAACCCTACTTAACATTAGATATTCAAGAACCTACATCCCCAAAATATTGTAGAATACAAACAAACTCATATTTATTTTAATTAAAACTCTCGCATCACACAGAAGTGTTAGTTGTTACATCAGTTTTGTATAATTAATGGCTAAAGTTTATTAGAACATAAAACTCAAAACATGTATTTTATATTTGAAGAGAAAAATTTTCGCCTAGACCGGGACTCGAACCCGGGACCCTTGGCTTTCCGGGCCAAGTGCTCTACCAACTGAGCTACCGAGGCAAGTTACGATCTAGACGCAAATTTTCCTCTTATGTACGTTGTAAATTTTTCTCTTCAAATATAATTTATCCTTCAATGAGAAGTGTTAAATTAATAATAAAATCGTCAATGTATTTTATATATTGACTTAGGCTTTCACGGCTGGAGTTACTATGATGATCTTGTAGATGATTTCCGGGCTGTTGGCCGTGGTCTTGAGGCTTGTAGTTCCCCAACGTTTCGCCAGATACTGCGTCCGGCATCCTCAAGGGTTGTCTTGAGACTGGAAATTTTGTCGACTACCTGCTCGATTTATAACGTTGGGGAACTACAAGCCTCAAGACCACAGCCAACAGCACGGAAATCTTCTACAAGATCATCATATGTATTTTATAACTCCTATAAACTATGGGTTTACAATTGCTTGCTGAAGTAAGATTCAATACTTCATACAGATGATTATTTTACTCACACTCTGTAAAACAGGTCATTCTACAATTACAACAGTTACCAATATAAAACTTTACATTTTAAGTGTGATTATTAAAAACAGAAACTCCATATTTTCTGTTAAAGAGATTGGAACACACACACACACACACACACCACACACACACACACACACACACACACACACACACACACACACACACACACACATATATATATATATATATATGTTTTGAAAAGAAAAAGTAGCCTAGTTTAATAAAACAAATATAAAACCTAAGGAGCTCACTGTTTGAGAATAAAATTCACATTCAAACAATTAAGAAAGAAAAATTAATGATGTTTTTATTATTAATTTAACACTTCTCACTGAAGGATAAATTATATTTGAAGAGAAAAATTTTCGCCTAGACCGAGACTTGAACCCGGGACCCTTGGCTTTCCGGGCCAAGTGTTCTACCAACTGAGCTACCGAGGCAAGTTGCAATCTAGACACAAATTATTCTCTTATATATGTTGTAATTCCCTCGTGCCAAATGCTTGAAACTTTTGAAATTCCCCTGGGGAAGATATATTTGATTGGGAGTTTCATTGGTCCAACAACAGATGGAGTAAGAAATAGTGCTCCTGGATGACAGAATCCAGTCGTGTAACTCCTGAAGATGTAATCACTAAGGTTACGAAACCGATATAATTAGATGACAGGATGTGAGGCGAGGTGAAAAGAATTTTATTTAAAATTAAACATCACAGTGATATTATTAAAATTCATCGGAGAACATATTGTTTAAACAACTCACCTCATAGGATTCATGCTTCCATGATATCACGATTTCAAACATAGTCATGTTCATCGTCACAGTGATATTTCTTATGGTATTAAAGTTTTGAAATCCATATAAGAAATATCATAGAGATTGTATGCTATTCAATTTTGTACTAGATCATACAATTGAATATTTAGAGGATGAAGAGAGCTCACAACTCAATAATATTAATGGAATGTTGGTACATCATAATGATATTTCCTATAGTATTCAAGTTTTGAAATCCATATTTGAAATATTCATTGTGTATTTGTGAATGATGATTCATTGCATTTGAATGTGGGACCAAGTGAGTAAGGTAAAGGAAGGATTTATGCTTGGATGGGAAGGAAGCTCAATGGATAGAACATCAGCATGGAAAGCTGAAGATTCGGAGTTCAATTCCCGGTTCAGGCATAAATTTTTGTCTCTACCATTTGATTACAATAATTTAGATTGTATGCTATTCAATTTTGTACTAGATCATACAATTGAATATTTAGAGGATGAAGAGAGCTCACAACTCAATGGTATTAATGGAATGTTGCTACATTATGATGAATTATTAGGCGAAAGTGAGGAAGTACTAAAAGGCAACACACATTCTATTAATTATTATGATTCACCATAAATTAAACCTCATAGTGATTAATTCCTATAAAAGTTAAAGTATTATGAGTTAGGAATTTTTACTCACCTCATCCTTTTGAATAAAATATGAGGTGAGTAAAAATCCCTAATTTGTAATAATTATAAGAAACCTCATAGTGTTTATCTCCTTCAAATATTAAACACATTCTATTACATAAAACTAAGAAACTGGGATGGATGTGAATATCAATAAAACTAAACATAAGGTCACACAAAGAAATGCATTATTAAATGGATTTTAAGAAGCAATGGAATTCAAATACATAGGAACCATAATAAGTAATAACAAATGGGAATGAACTGCAGAAAGAAATTGATCATCTATAATCCAACATAGGATCAACTCTGAAAATGCACACTATTTGCCCAAAAATCTATAAAAAAAGGTTTAAGCAAAAATATAAAGCAGCAATTCTCTCAGATACATTATATGGATGCAAAACTTGGTATATTAACATAAAGAAAATAGAAGAGAATGCTAATATTGAGAGTTAAAGTGTTTAGAAAAATGTTTGGATTGGAAAGGAACGAACAGATAGATAAATGGAGAAAGCATATAAGTTCTATAACCTTCATGCGAAAAAGATATTATAAGAAAAATTAAGTCTCAAACTTCAATGGGAAGGTCACGTGATATGAATGCATAATGAAAGAAGTATACGGAAACTTCTTGAAGGAAAATGAGTTAGACAATGAATGAGGTGGGAGAATAACATTAACCATGATACAAGGAATGAGGAAAACAATAGTGCAGATTGATAGTGTCAGTGAGTTATGTAGTATCATATGATTTTATTTTAGGAAGTAATATTTTGAGGTTCTTTTAATTAAATTATTTTGAGTCTGTTATATCTTACCTCAACGTTAATAATTAGCAGTTTGGGAAAAGATATATATTCAAAAAAAAAAATCATCAATTGAGTTGGTGTTTACTTGATGAAAATCCATATTTATTAATTAAATAAAAATAAAACGTAGTTTTATTTGATTTTCATATTTATTTATAATATGATAAATATGAAAATCAAATAAAACGTTTTATTTTTATTTAATTAATCAAAAATAATCATACTAGAACAGAGATTCCAGACGAACCAAGCTTGATTACAAAGTTCTTCAAAAATACACCAGATGGCAGTTTAGAAAATGACTCCTTCAAAAATACACCAGATGGCAGTTTGGATAATTACTGGCAAAAGAAAAAATTGACAGTTGTGAAAACAGCTGGCAACGGGGAAGATTGTTCTCCGATACTATGGTGCTGTGTTAAAAAAACATAGATGTATGAGGTAAGAAGAATTCATGATTCATTATATTCTTAAGATATAACAGACTCAAAATAATTTAATTAAGTATCATATGACTTTATAAATGAGTTTGAAAAAATGTTTTTATATCTCACCTCATAAAGTTGCAGTGTCTTCACAATATCAGCTTCAAAGGTCATTCACTATCATCTTCAGTTGGAGTTTGACTGAAGATGAAGGTGAATGATCTTTGAAACCAGTATCATGAAAACACGCAACTTTATGAGGTCAGATACAAAAATATTTTCTCCAACTCACTTATAAATTGAAAATACCTCATAGTATAGACAATACATTAAGAAGTAACATTATGAGGTTCTCCTCAATAAGTTTGGTTTGTCTTCATCTTACCTCATAAATATTTATGAGGTAGGATGAAGAGAGATCAAACCTATTTATACCTTATAGTGACACTTCTCACTTAAATTTTCATAAAATCATACGATTTTCTTCCAACATTTCAGGTCATAGCATTGTGATACCAAACTAGATAAGAAAAGGCCAACAAAGTTTGCCCACAAACTCTTGATTCCAGATTTTAAATACTTTCACAAACTTTAAAATCTCTTGACGTTTTTATTATTAATTTAACACTTCTCACTGAAGGATAAATTATATTTGAAGAGAAAGTTTTCGCCTAGACCGAGACTCGAACCCAGGACCCTTGACTTTCCGGGCCAAGTGCTCTACCAACTGAGCTACCGAGGAGAGTTGCGATCTAGATGCAAATTTTTATCATATATACTGGCTTTATAAAGTAGTGTTAAATTCCCAATAAATGTCTTAACTAAGAAGCCGCCATTTGCAAAGATAGAAGCAAAGGTTTCAAGCATTTGGCGCGAGGGAATTACAACATATATATAAGAGAAAAATTTGCATCTAGATCGCAACTCGCCTCGGTAGCTCAGTTGGTAGAGCACTTGGCTCAGAAAGCCAAGGGTCCCAGGTTCAAGTCTCGGTCTAGGCGAAAATTTTTCTCTTCAAATATAATTTTAATCTCTTACCCAAGATCCATGTCTCATTCCCTTTTTTCAAACAAATGTGACGTCTTCTGAAAAAAATTCTCTGACCATTATCAGATTTGAAGCAACGAAATCTCAGATCTAAGGATGGTAGCCAATGTATAAACATAAAATCAAGTGAATGCAGCGATTTCTACTAATGAATAACTAATTTATAAAGGACTGCAGAACATACCTGTGTCACATAGGTTGGAATGATGAGCAACCTACGTATATTTTTGCACTGAGCAAGAGCTTTGTCAAATCCAGGTTTGACATCAAAGTTGACAAGTTCGAGATGTGTGAGTGTGGGAAGGGTTGAAATTCCCTCCAGTATGCTAAATGTTGGACAGTTTTTGCCTTGCCCTTTCTCAAGACGCAATCTCTCCAACCTTTTCAATTGAGTCAGAGTTTCAGGTCCAAAATCTTCAGGAAAATCACAGCATTCTCCAAGCTCCAGTGATTCTAAGTTCTTTAGACATCCAATTATTCCTGGTTCCATTTTCCCAAGTTCCTTGAATGTCGTTAACGACTGAAACAAAACAAAATAAAAAAAATTCTATCTGGTTAAAATTCATCGGAGAACATTTTGTTTAAACAACTCACCTCATAGGATTCATGCTGCCATGATATCGCGATTTCAAACACAGTCGTGTTCATCTTCAGTGATGCCATCTATGGTTGCATTTATGAACTTCGAAATCAAAGTAATTTCGATAGGGATATCAAAATTCATTGATCTTTGTTTTTCTGAATGTATATTTTTTTCCAAACTGTCAATTCCAAAGGTTTCTCTACTTGTTCTAAAAGTTTAGCTTCTCTTCCAATTTTATGATGTTCTAATAAACTATATGCAGCAATTGCAGATTTTTCAATTTCACAATTTTTAATATTTCTGAAATGTTCTTTTGTCCGAATTTCCAAATTCCTTATTGTTTTTCCTATATAAACTTTATTGCAATCTTCATAACTTATCTGAGTAAGAAATCTGGAATTTATCAAATAAGTTGTGAAGATTGCAATAGTCTTCAATTCTTTTAAGATATCAGTGTTCCTTTTCCGATCCCATCTGTAGCAATATCCTGCGATGACCATAAATCCCTTGGAGTAACTTTCTCTGCATTCGGCATACCACATTTGAAATTTTTTTTCACTCCTTTCTCTATAGTAAATTGCCCAGGGTTTGTTGCAGTATCCTAGATAAACATATGCTTCATCAACTGTGACCAAAAATTTCCATTTTTCTCCTGTCATGTGCTTTTCATAGAGTTTCCTGCTGTTGGTGCAGCGTTTGGCAATGTGACGTGGCAACAAATTATGAACCCTACTTTTATGGCACTTCTCCATGTTTAAATCTTCGTTTATTATGGTGTTTACAGTTTTAAGGGATATTCCCAATCTGTTCGCAATCACCCTTTGTGTGGCAGGGTTATCACCAGATATAAGGGCCTGGACCTTTCTGATTACATCTGGGGTGCAGGTAGTAGCAGGTCGTGGATTTGCCTGTTTTTTTCTTTTTGGAATTAATCCCAAGCGACCCTTTCCCTTTTTATTAAGCACTGAGCTAATTCCACACTTTGACACCACAAAATTACGTTGCAAGCCTCAATAATCGTGGAATAACTATAATTGGCATCGGAAGGGCAGTAATATACCCTTCCCAAAACGGGGTCTATTTGCTTAGGCATTATGAGAGCAACACGCGTGCGAGTTTAACAGAAGCAGCACACTGACTGGTTTGATCACCTCGCACACACCTGTCCTGATGACTCACACTCCAACGTCACAATCTACTTGGCAAATCGTTCTCAGAGATCGGAAACAACCCTCCGTATTATCCCAAGCTTTCCTTCTTTTTAGTTCTTCCCAGTTGTATCCTCTTTCTTGTAAACTTTTCTTCCCTTGGTTAAACCATCTTTCTCTTGGTCTACATAATGGTCGTTTCCCTTGTATCTTGAGATTTAACAGTACAAATAGATACAAATCTTGCTATTCTTATCTCTTCCAATCAGCCAAAATGATACATAAATTGAAAATAAAACACATTAACACATTTTATCCACTTAATGCAGAACCTGAAGCACAACAAGTGTAGTGCATGGCGTTAGAACACATACAAACTTTAGGTAATTGTAATTATTATATCAGCTTACATAAAAGTCCAACTATGAATTTTGGCAAACTTTGGCACGAATGAAGTAGACAATCTAACAAATCAGAACAACTGCCACTTAAATACACTTTTTGTATAGAGAAGGAATAAGTTTCAGATAAGACACTAAGTATGCACAGTACGCACTTTATTAAGTAAAATTTTATCACCTCACCTCATACTATTCTTCTTCTTACACTAATTTTGGATCCTTCTTCGGTTCCATCATCAGTATTTTCACGACCACTGCTATGTCATCCTGAAGAGCAGTCTCTTTTTCCCTCTGTTGGTAGACTGAAAAACCTCAAAATCAAATCATTTTCCCCAGGAGTTTCAAAGTTCATTCATTTCTCCCTTTCGTTTTTTCATATGTAGATTTTTTCTCAGATGGCGAGTTCTTTAGGGTTTTCTATTTGTTTTACACCCAAAGAACTCACTGTTTGGGAAAAAACTACATACAAAAAAAAAAAGTAAAATAAAACGGGAAAGAGAAATTAATTAACTTTGAAATTCCCTGAGAAAATGATTCGATTTCGAGGTTCTTCACTCTACCAACAGAGGGAGTAAGAGGCTGCTCTTCAGGACAACATAACAATAGTCGTGAAAATACTGATGATGGAACCAAAGAATGATCCAAAACCAGTCTAAGAAGAAGAACAATATGAGGTGAGGCGATAAAATTTTACTTAAATAAATAATACATCATAGCATTAATTCCTAAAAAAGTTAACAGTATGCACTCTTTGATTGTGATTGCTCCACTGAATTCTAGGCTGACTATCATTTGAAGGCTAATATGAAAGTGATTACTTCTAGGCCTAAAATTTTCATGTGACAAACTCCTGGTATTTCTTATAACTTTGTTGGTTATGTCAAATATTAAAAGGTAAATATTAGGCATTCTTGAATGCAAACAATACTTACCAAGTGTTTGAGACTAGACAGTTGTTTGAGTGGTTCTAGCGTGCTGTTTAGATGAAAAGTCGTCTGGCTTTTAAGCCGCAACTCCTCCAGATTTGTATGGCCTTCAAACATCTGTAGGTTCATACTTGGACATCTGCACAAACATTACACATATAAGTTTTTCTGTTAAATCTCACATTAAATTTTCATTGACTGATAAATGAGCAAACATAAAAGTGTGGATAAACAGGTAGGTAAATAAACCAATAAGTAACAAATTAATGAATAAAGGATGAAAAATTAATGTTTATATTGTATTCACTTACACTTTCACGGCCAGAGTTGCTATGATGATCTTGATGAAGATTTTCGGGCTGTAGGCCATGGTCGTGAGGCTTGTAGTTCCCCGACGTTTCGCCAGAGACTGCATCTGGCATCCTCAAGGATGCAGCCTCTGGCAAAACGTCGGGGAATTACAAGCCTCACGACCACGACCTACAGCCCGAAAATCTTCATCAAGATCATCACAATGTTCATATTATTCATTTTTAAACATGTTAACGATGGACAAATTATATTTGAAAAGAAAAATAAGCATACACTTTTCTCTTCAAATATAATTTGATGAAAAATTAGTTTTAGTACATATTCAAAGTAAAATAAATAGAGTAATACACCGTAGCATAGTGGTTAAGGCACTGCGCTACAAGCCGGAAGGTAAAGGGTTCGAGTCCTAGTGTGGTCAGGATTTTTAAACTGACCCAAACCTTCTGGTGGCACTATGGCCCTTGGGATGACTAAGCCTATTATAGAAATGAGTACCAGATGCTTGTTTTGGGGGTAAAGACTGTCCTCACGCAGTTATAAGGAGAGGGGATTGATTTGGAAATTCGTCAGTCAGCGATCAGATGGCGTGGATGTCAGTCTGCAGGATAGAAGGCCGTTGGACGTCAGTTGTGAACATGACACAGCATTGAGAATGTCACAAATGATGTGACGAAACCCTGGGTTTGCGAGGAGTTATGAAGTATGAGGTGAGTGAAAGAAAAAATAAACAATATTAAAAAATTATTAAAATTCATCGGAGAACATATTGTTTAAACAACTCACTTCATAGGATTCATGCTTCCATGATATCACGATTTCAAACATAGTCATGTTCATCATCAGCCATAACTCCAACTGACGAAATTCTTCGGCCTTCAACTATTCTATTGTCGCCATCTTCATTGATTTCGAAGTTCATAAATTCAACCATAGATGGCAGCACTGAAGATGGCGACAATAGAATAGTTGAAGGCCGAAGAATTTCGTCAGTCGGAGTAATGGCTGATGATGAACATGACTATGTTTGAAATCGCGATATCATGGAAGCATGAATCCTATGAGGTGAGTTGTTTAAACAATATGTTCTCCGATGAATTTTAATGATTATACCTCATAATGTTTACTTCCCAACATTAATTAAATATAATATTAAAAAACCTCATAATGTTATTTCCTATCTACAAACTTGTTAAAAAATTGTTTTAATTTGAATATATAAATTCACATGCAATACACAACAAGCCAGGAGGTCAGAGGTTCAAGTCCTGATTGGGTCAGGATTTTAAACTGACCTTTTTAATAGCATCATGGTGTTCGTGTCAACCCAGCCTGTAATGGAAATGAATAACATGCCTATTCTGGGAATAAATATGAGCATCATATGGAGCTGTCAACCTCACTGACATCTCATGCCGATTGTCTAGAAAGGAGGGGCCATCTACTATCACAAGGGTCTCCCAGGGCCTGTAGTGGTATCACTTTACACTTTTTCTAATTCACATATTTCGTCAATCTAACTTTCTTTTTTGAGGTTATGACTAGGAGTGTAAGGAAATGGTGCAATATACTGGTAAAATAAAATCAAAATCAATAAGTAAAACGAAAATCCTAGCTTTTAAGGGATCAGATACCGTAAGAGCTAAAATAATTCTCAAGGGGAAACCCACTGAACAAGTGAACCATTTTAAATACCTGGGTTATGAAATCTCCTATTTTAAAAATGAAGATCTATTTAACAAACTTAATAAATTTAATTATATATGTGGAACAATCAAAAGGTTATTTAAAAGCACAAGAAAAGAAACAAAACTAAAATTTTATAAAGTAGTGGCAGTCCCCTTACTATTGTATGGTAGTGAATTTTGGGTTTTAACTAAAAGAGAAGAGAAGATCATAGAAGCAGCTGAAATGAGATTTCTGAAAAGTGTTACTGGTTGCAAACTTCTAGATAAGAGAAGAAGTGAAGATATTAGAAATGAGCTAAATATCTTTAAACTCTTAGATAGAATAACAGAATCTAGAAAAAAATGGAAAGAACATGTTCAAAGAATGGAAGATGATCGCATTCCCAAAACTATACTTGAATACAAACCAGAAGGATGCAGGAATGTTGGCAGACCGAAGAAGAGATGGATCTAACTTTTGAATGAGAATATATGAGACCGGAACAAGCCACATGGGCTTAATCCGTGATTGTTGATGATGATGAATAAAATCAATTTATACTATATCTTATGAATTTTACATATGTTTACCAATACAAAATAAGTAACTTACTTAATAGCCAAGGCGTTGATTACTTTGAGCTGCAGACATGTTTCAGCAATCATCTCGACAACCCAGGCAGGACATTTGCATAGGTCGAGACGCTGCAAACTGGTGGCTTTATTGATGGCACGAGTGAACTTGAACCACATACCATCTATATCATCGTTTGGAACTAACATCTTTCTCAGATCTAGATGTTGGGTCTCGTGTTTCCTCAGACTCTTTACCAATCCTTCCCAGTCACGCACCTGCGAGTTCTTCATTCTCACAGTTCTCCACTGCAAAACATTTTTACTTATATACACATCCTCATTTATATAGAAATGAGATGGCATTCAGACAAACACACAGCTTGAAGATGGTAGTAATTTTTAACCACTACATGAAAATATTTATTACTATAATTTCACATATACAGTAGAGTGCCGATTCTATCAACCAAATGATGGTGCATAGAAATATGGTGGAGAGGATGAAGGTAAACGGCTGGGCTGTAATGACAAGTACACGATAAAGATGACTGGCTGGAATCAATGGATTTTTTAGGATGGAAATATTCAAGGAGCAAGTCCTTCGGGAGGTATTTTTAAGCCATGGGCCCTGAGTCTGAAATTTTCAGGCTCAAAAAATAACCATAAGCCTGAATAAAGAGGCTTCTAAGCAAAATTTACCGACCTCCTTCATCCTAGTAATACCTCAGTTTAACTAGTTACTAGATAATTAAGTATTTAGTCTGTATATTCTTACCTATTATGGTTATTTTCATTAAACATATGTTTCAAGGCTTGTTAGCCCCCATCTTAAATAAAAATAGATTTAAGATTTGTTAATATATTTACCTAATGCCTTGTATAAAAAAAGCATAGATTAATTCATTGTAGTTTATTACTTTCTTTGTATTTTTTTCTTTTCTTTTTATATATAGTAGATTCTAGCTGTTATTCCTTTCTGTATTCATTCTATTGTTAATTTAATTTTAATTGTATTTAATTTCATTGTATTATTAGACATTATTTTCATTATTATTCAATTTGACAGATAATTAATCGTTTAGTATGACTATTATTGTAATTTTTTGTATTTATATATAACATATGCTTGTCCTGGTGAGTGGAAGAGAAGGCCACATGGCCTTAACTCCACCAGGCTAAATAAATATATTCTATTCTTCAGGAATTACAGACTGATTTTTCTCAAGTTCTCAGCCTTGATTCTTGACTCCTGCTCCATCTTCCCATGGTCCAATGAACTTGCTAATTAGGTTTCTTTTCCCGGGAATTTCGAAATTCATAATTCTCTCCTTGTTCATCTGTATGTGGATTTTTTCCCATATGGTGAGTTCATCTGTGTTTTCTAACTGTTTTAATAATTTTATGTTTACATCTATTATTTTGTGTTTTGCTGACCAAACGTGAGCAGCTACTGCAGATTTTTCTACTTCCCCCCTTTTCTACATTTCTTGTGCATTCTTTGTTCTAATGGTTAAATTTCTCTATGTTTTTCCCTATGTATATCTTATCACAATCTATACATTTTATTTGATATATTCCTGATTTTTTTTACTATCATCATTCTTCACATTTTTGTTGGTTTTTATTAGTTTGTTTTATTTTAGGAAGTAATATTTTGAGGTTCTTTTAATTAAATTATTTGGAGTCTGTTCATCTTACCTCAATATTAATGTTGATTAACGATCAACATTAATATTGAGGTAAGATGAACAGACTCCAAATAATTTTATTTTATAAGTTTATTTAAGCTATAATATTCTTTGGTGCTAAAATTAACCCCAAATAAACCTAATTAGCAAGTTCAATGGACCACAGGAAGAGGGAGCAGGAGTCAAGAATCAGGACTGACAAATTGAGAAAAATCAGTCTATAACTGCTGAAGATGGGGCTACCAAGCCTTGAAACATATGTTCATAAGTAATGCCACGAGTGATTCCCAATTTATCTAGAGAATTTGGAAATCTCTAGTGGAGAAAAAAATGAAACATCAAACTGTATATTAATTCATTTCTGATGTCATATGATGTAAATATGACAATTATATTTTTGTGGATTATTACCTGGGAAAAAATACATTTAAGAAAGTGCAAACAGTGGTTTCTTTTTTTGGTGGTATAATAAATTGCTACAAATGTTTTTATATTAACTCCTGCAAGCGCTATGTGTTGACATCTATGCACTATATATACAATCTGGTAGCCGTATTTCTTACAGGCTCAGTCACTGCAAAATAATGGTCAGACCTGTTCAGAATATTAAAAAGGAGGAGCTTTCTTTAATATGGTAAATTTAACACTGATAAATATTTCGTGAAACACGACTCTGATTGGTTGTAAAACAGAAATCATTGAAACATGATTGGTCATTGACTCCCATTTGGGGCATGAGTTAAATAGTCAACGAAAACAACCATAAGAGGTACGAATATACAGACTAAATAACTCAATTATTAAATAAACCTCTAAGAATTCACGATTCATTTGATTTTTATTAAACTTCTTAATGTTACTTTCTATAGTATTTTTAAAATAGTTACTACATGTGTCATTGGGTTGATACGTTAGACTGCATACCATTTATGACATCTTTAGGGAAATAAGTGTACCTAAATTCATTTGATCTAGTAACTCCTAACAAAGGATGCTAAGGCCCAACATTGGGCTGTTATGCCTTTGTAGATAGATGTGTGTAGCAAGTGAGTGTGTCTCAATATTGAGCAGAAGACAGATGTTCTGCAAAAATTATAAGAAGGTGTAAGTACAAGAACTATTTCTATAAAAAAATACAAGATTATAGTGTTCTTACAGAATTTAAAATTGAAAGGCAATGCAAAATTATAACACAACATGTGGATACACATAAAACCATGGAAAGAAATGTAAGAAAATGAAAATAAATCAAACAATCAACTAACCATTAATTGGAAAATATACCCGAGCCATCATATATCCAGCTCTGAAGTTTAGATTATGAGGGGTAAAGGGAGAATTCGCCCTCTACTGCAAATAAGGATATGATTGTAGTGAGTAGATGTCTGCCACAACCAATCACTGATCTTGATGCAGCTATAGCGTGCTAGTAAGGTTTGAAATTGCTGAGATGATGTCAGCTGTATGTCTGCTAACCGCATACATAAAGCGGCCACTCCCACTGAATATCCATATCGGCAACATTGTCGTGAAAATGTCTAGGCCAGAGAATCAGTGGCTGCAGTCTAGGATTTATGATTGGCTCAAACAAAAACAAAGTCAGGGGATTCCTACTGCAGGACCAAGGTACAAGAGAAAGCATTGCAAATAAACACAGAACTTGGTGGCGATACATCTCTTACAACACTGACACGGCATATTGTCTTTCAAGATAGTTGACAGAATTGGCTCTGTTCTATAACTGTATTACAGAGAACAAGATATACACCGTGTCCCATTCAAACATCCCACATTTTAATTAATCATAACTCTCAAAGTATGTGGAATTATGAAATGAGGTTGGTATTGAAAGAAAGAGAAACTCAAAGAATTTTTTATTTTCATTGTTGCAGTAAATTCATCAGTCGCATGTTGGACAATAATGACATAAAACAAAATGGCGACTCCTCAGCAACGAGCACAAACTATTTTCTGGTATGCAGAGACGAAGTCGATAATTACAATGCAAAATTACTGGAGAGAATGTGGAAATGCACCTGATGGGAAGACCATTAAGGCATGGCAGGATTATAGGTCCTTTTTTCTTCCATGAGAAGTCAATAACTGGCCCGGTATACCAAGACATGTTGGAACAGTTCTTGTACCCCCAAGTAGCTGATCTGCAACCCCAAGTGCAAGATGGAGCCCCACCACACTGGAGCCTGGATGTTCGGAATTCACTCAAAGAATCCTTCCCAGATAGGTGGATTGGACACAGCGGACCAATTTAGCTGGCCACCACGTTCGCCAGACATCACTCCACTGGACTTCTTCCTCTGGGGGTAAGTAAAAAGACCGTGTGTTTGCAACTCCAGTACAAGATCTTCATGATTTACGAACCCGTATCCTTGACACAATTGCAACAGTACCAATGGACATGTTGGACAGAACATGGCATAAAATTGAATGCACACTTGATATTGTTCATGCTACTAATGGTGCACATATAGAGGTGTTTTAGTGTGTGGCAATGAAAAATCTTTGAGTTTCTGTTTCGTTTAATACCGGCCTCATTTCATAATTCTGCATACTTTGTTAGTTATGATTAATTAAAATGTGGAAGGTTTAAATGAGACACCCTGTACATCAAACACATTACATAATTCAATCATTTATTTACATAATAAACCTTCTACTACCCCAAGGGCTTCCTAAGGCCTGTAGTGGGGTCACTTTACTTGTAACTAATATCAAATACAAATATATACTTAAAAAAAAACAATGATTTATTTATTTTTTTCATCTTGTACCTATTTATGAAAAAATATACCACCAAATTCAACTGAAGCTTTCAAAATTAAATAATTGACAATACTCACCAAAATACACTGAAATGAGAATATCAATCCAACAGTAAATCAATACAGCCAGAAGCTGGTACCACACAACATTTCAGAAGGTACAAAATTACTATGAAAATGAACTGATTAAGAGAGCTGTCAATCCAAAAAATTTAATCAAATGATTTTGGCACCAAAACAGATTGCATAAAAGAGTATTATCAACTTAACTGTAATTATTAATTAAGAACCTCATAATGTGTTTCCCAATTTTAACTTTGATTAACTGTAATTGTCCCACACACAAGGATAAACGAGAGGATTGATTTAATAATTTGTTGTAGTTTTTGTCCCTATTTATACAATTGAATGGTACCACTTCACATGGACTGTGTGAAAATCATATCAATATAATCACTACGAATTACAGAATGTCCCCCAGTTAAGGGTGGACTTTTTTTTTACATACTTTTTCTTGCTACGATCTCCTTTCACCGCCACCAATTGTGTTCAATGTGATGCCCACGTGCATGGACTATGGCTATGCAATTCCATTGTACAAGACTGCACCATAGAACAAGAAAGGGATTTAACTTTCACAAATTACTTTTTTAGTAGATATGAAAAGTAATTCAAAAAATAAAGTCACAATGAAAAATATGAAAATTTTGAAGGGTATAAAAGATAGAAATGTTAGAACCATGAACTTCGAAATTCCAGACGAACCGAGCTTGATTACAAAGTTCTTCAAAAATACAACAGATGGCAGTTTAGAAAATGATTCATTAAAAAGAACACCAGATAGCAGTTTAAAAAATGATTCCTTAAAAAGAACATCAGGTGGCAGTTTGGATAATTATCAACAAAAGAAAAAATTGAAAATTGTGAAAACAGCTGACGATGGTGACAAGGAGTCGCTGATACTGCAGTGCTGTGTTTAAAGGAACATAGAGGGATGAGGTAAGAAATAATCACAATTTATTCAATTCTTATGAATTGAACCTCATAATGTTAAAAATTCCCAAATTTAATATATAGATATGTGTGAGCTTAACTGGGGCAATCCTGTGTGTATAAAAATAAGTTTCCCCCCATCCTCTGAAAAAACGGTGCACTGAAGATGTAAAATACATAAGATATTTTGATCACATTTACCCAGGGAATCTACATAGTTACACTGCATACTAACATTTAATCTAAACAAATAAGTGGGACTGACCAGTGAGGCATGCGAGGCAATGTCACGCCACATACGACACACCCTAGTAGCTCGCAGCAGCTCCTGCACCTTCAGGTACTGGAACACGTGCAGCAGTGAAGAGTAGCCTGCACATATATTCATCATGAAGAACTGCATGTGCTGTTTTTCACTCTCTCCAGTAGGTGCAGTCTTTGCCCGCTTGGCACTTGGAGCATCTTGCTCCTTACTTGATAACTTCCGCTTCCCTTTGTTTGGTACCTCATCCACTTCCCTGCAACAGACCACATATTCATAACTCAACAGTTTTACAATCTGTGTACAAATGCAAATATCACAGTTTACTGGAGACTAAATTATTTACTAGTTCATACAGAGACATACAAAGAATGATTTAATTCCATATTTAAATATAGTATTGTTTTGACATAAAGATTAATATTTTTATACATTCCAGCAGCATAAAGTGATTTATATTAAGGAATCTCATTTGTCTTGACCCTAATCAAATGTCAATTTTTGCCTAGTCATTCAATTTACATATGCTTAAGTCTTACTTAGTCCCATGCCTTAGCCGAGTGGTTAAGGCAAGAAGCCTTGGCATAATGCTATGGGACTTGCGCTGGTTCGAGTCCCCATGGAATTTTGGCCAGTATGGGACTGGTGCCCAACCAGCATCGTGATGCATTTGGGTAGCTACAATAAGTAGCAACTCCAGGTTGAGAAGACCAGCTATAATGGCTGGAAGACCCGACACGCTGACCACATGTCACCCCTATTCTGGCTAGATGATCATCTACCTCTGTGATTAACGCAGCAGCCGGCTGGTAGGTCAAGGGCCTTCTAGGCCTGTCATGCTTGGAGCTGTTTTTATGCCTTACTTAACTCACTAATTTGCAACATTATAACCTAAATGGTAAAATTGTTGACTAATGTCTGGAATCTAGAAACGATTCAATATAGTACATACTCCATTCATTATTAAACATTCCAACCATCCATAGTAATTCTGCCCAAAGGCATGTCCTTCACTGCAATAATAGCATTTTCATGCTATGCTTCCAGCTTTACTAGGGAATTGTAGGTGTGGTAGCTTCCCGTTGCTTTCCACACCGGTGAAGGATGATGATGGTGATGATGATTATTGATGATGGCCATATGATTTCAGGGACCGTTTGGGCCTTAAAGATTTCCTGACATTTGTCTTATAGGTGAGGAAAAACCATCGATAAAACCTCACCTAGAAAAACTGCCCTGACCGGGGATCAAACCCGGGCCCGCTGCCTCGAGACCACAGTGGTGGACTATTAAACATTAATGAACATAAATTAATTACTTATGATTTAAAGCCAGCATTCCCAACAAGCTTACCTTTGTTTGTGAGAACCTGTAACTCAACACTACACCCTATTATTATATTTTGTGCATTTTGTTTCAGTCTTCTTTGGCTTAAGATAACTTCTGGTGAAAAAAAAATGGTTTCAGTATAGATGCACAGCCAAAGCAATTTTCAATAGTAAAGTTATAAGGGAGAGAGCAGTTACATTAACATTATATATATATATATATATATATATATATATATATATATATACACGAAGGTGGATCTAATATAAACTGGAATTTGTATCTGGAGGCTCTGGTAGCAAACTGCAAAGGTTGCGGTTTGGAGGGGAAGTTGGTGGGGGTGCCTGGAGTAGGGATCTTGATGTATTGCACTCCGAAGAGCGGCCGCTTGCTTCAGTACGCCATGAGCGAGCAAGAGGTACACACATCTGTTGCACAATGCATTATTATTAAGTTTTTGGTGAAAGAAGGCACTAACCCTTCTGAAATTTTGAGAAGGCTCCATGCGCAGTTCAGGGAAGCAACCCTTTCGAAGGCGCAGGTGTATGATTGGCACAAACAAATTTTAGCGGGCCGGGATTCAGTGGAAAATGAGCCCCACCAAAGACGGCAACAAACAAGCATCACTGCAGACAACATTCATGCTGTACGCGACCTTATTGAGGAGGATCAGCGCATAACAATTTCTGAAATTGCTTCACATGTTGGAATAAGCTTCGGAAGTGTTCAAGCCATCATCAGTGATGAACTCAAATTCCGAAAATTGTCTGCCAGGTGGGTTCCTCGGCTCCTCAGCCAGGAACAAAAAAATTTGACGAAAAACTGACAAAAATGCATTGGACACCTCTGGAACATCCTCCTTAGAGTCCAGATTTGTCACTCTGTGACTACCATTTATTTGGGCCACTGAAAGAAGACCTGGGAGGAAGGTGGTTTGGTGACAATGCAGCAGTAGAGGAGTTCGTGCACAACTGGCTGACTACACGTCATCCCTCATTCTTCAAGGACGGCATCAAAAAGTTGCCAACTCGATGGCAAAAGTGTGTTGGAAATGCAGGAGACTATGTAGATAAATGAGGTGGTGGTTTTGCAATTTTTTGTTAATTCAATAAAATTGTAAACAATAATTCCGGTTTATATTTGATTCACCCTCGTAGAAGTATGGTCAAGCAAAACATATCTTAAAATTTAAGAAAATGACGGTCCATCTCAGACGACCTGGATCCCCTTAAATATATGCAACTGTTATTTACAAATGAAACATTATCTTAGATAAAGAGAAACAAGGGCAGAATTCAAGCAACAGAAACAAAAATTTTCTAGTGTATGATATATAACACAAAGGAGAAAATTAAAAACAAAAACAAAGTGATCAGGAATAAATCAAACAAAGACATTTTATGACTTGGAAAGATAAAACAATAAAATGAAATGGACACATTAAGATGTATGCATGAATGACTTGCGCTGGTCAAGTCACCATGGAGGAAGAAATTTTCACATGAAATTTCAGTCAGTATGGGACCTGTGCCCACCCAGCATCGTGAGGAATTTGGGTAGTTACAATAAGTAGCTCCAGGTTGAGAATACCAGCTATAACGGCTGAGCGACCCGACATGTCACCCCTACACTAAAGGCTATCCGCTCTTAAAGTGACCTGCTTACTTTTCATTGGTTATGGACACCGATGTACAATGTAGAAGCAATAAGTACACAAAAAAAGTAGTTCCCTTCATTAAATTAAAAATATGTCCTCTGAACATACTTGTTATTCTTTGTGAATGAAAATAATAATAATAATAATAATAATAATAATAATACTAATATTCAGAATATATAAACTATTCCAAAATATATTTAAATTAATACTGAAATTGAAAAATCAGCAATTGCTGCACATAGTTTGCTAGAACATCATAAAATTGAAAAAGAGGCAAAACTTTTGAAACAACTGGATAAACCGTAGGAATTGATAATTTGGGAAATGATATTCATTTCAAGGTGAGGACTGGAAATACCTATCACCTTAACTTCATCCAGTTTCACCCTTCCCATACTTTTTTAAAAAGCCTGTTTTCTATTCATAAATTTGTTTCTAATAGTTGGAAAGTTCAGAAAAACAAATATAATCAATTGCAAATATCTGTAAATGATCGATAAATGTTTAAATATTCAGAAATATCAAAATTTTCTTGAAATTTGCCATTGTCTATAACATAAATATTTCTGGTTTCCACTTCATTATTCTTCATAGCTTAAAATATATTTATATTTTTACTCGCTAAATTGACGATTACATAAATATTTCTGGTTCCACTTCATTATTAGTCATAGCTTAAAATATGAAATTTATATTTTACTCGCTAAATTGACGAAAAAAATTCTGGTTCCACTTCATTATTCTTCATAGCTTAAAATATGAAATTTATATTTTTACTCGCTAAATTGATCTTCTTCTTCTTCCTTCCAAGTATTAGGCCAAGGCCTGTTACGATCCTATAGAAAATTTTCCCTCCAGCGTTTCATAGGATGGCCCAGTGATCTTCGTCCTCTTGGTACATAATTATAAACTGATATTACAGCTAAAGAAATCCCCTATTTGCACAATATATCATCTAATTGATCATCTTTATAGTTAATCCCTTGTACATTCCATGTACTAAAAAGCAAAAAATTTTTTTCTTCCAAGAGTTGTCCTTTTTCATGCTTTGGTCGTCATTAGTCTGATCCTTCCGGGAAATTCTCGTATAAGACTTGAAAGCATAATAATAGTCCCTAAATTGATGACTATCTGAATACATGTTCAAAACTTGACATGATTTTGCATATTCCATATTCATATTCTCTTGTGTAAAGAGGGCAGTTGGGGGATTATAGAGGTAGGGCAAATCTTTATAGGTGATGATCAGGCAATCATCTCTAAAACAGGGCATAAGATTGTCATGGATGCCTTTCTAAATAATTTTGATTATTATTTCAGGGTTTTATGCAATTTGCAGATCCATTTAAAGTATTTTTTTTACTGCTACCTTACAGGCATAATTAGAATTTCTTTTTCTTTTTTTATGTTACATTCGATTAACTCGTAAGGGAACTGGGATACTCGTGGGGATTGATGGAAGTCTCCTTTTGGTATTTTTAGCTTTCTTGTCTTCTTGTACAAATTCTGCATTTTACGATGTTTAAAGTATCTTGAACACTTCCATTCATTAAAATTTGTATGACTTATACTTTTTTTGTACTACAAAAGAATTTGCATTTTAAGTTCCAATGCAATAGATTTATTTAAGGTGGCAGCTTGTAATGCTTCTACAGTTGTTTTACTGCTACAATTATTAATATAAGCATTTGGTTTTAGATCCATGAGTTTTTGTTTGTTGTGTATGGAGAGATAATTGATTTATTCATACTACTTCAGTATGGATACGATGTGAATACAGTAGATTGTATTAAGTGTTTTCTGTGAATTGCCCCACAATTCTGTTAATCTTAGCAATTTTATTATTTTGGTTGCTTTCTCAGGGACATATCCTATATGAGGGTTCCCCAAATTAGTTATCAAACATAACTCCAAGATATTCCTCTTGATCTGTTCTTTCAAAATCTCGACCTCAATAAGGTGATACAAGGATAGATTAAGATTTATTATTAAATTACAAATAAAAAATTAAACACTCTATTGTTTGCAGATGACCAAATAATAATAGCAAATTCCGAAGATAATCTACAGAAAGGTCTGTATGAACTTAACAAAATTACAGAAGTATATGGATTAAAGATATCTACAGAAAAAACAAAAATTATGGCATTTCAAGGTGTAGATCCTGTCAGAAGTAAAACTGTACTGGACAATAACATTTTGGAGCAGGTGAATAATTTTACATATCTAGGATGCAATATCTCATATGAAGAAGAAAAGGATGTAAATGCAAAAATATCTAAATTTTTAAGAATTTTAGGGTTAATAAATTCTATCTTATCAACATGCAGGAAGAAGAAGACCAGGACGTCCACTCAAAAGACTTCTGGATGGTGTTTCTCTTGAGGCAGAAACAGGTCAACAAATGGCCTAAACTCGTGAATGTACTATGATGATGATGATGATGATAAATTCTATCTTCAAGCCACAGTTAGTCCAAACGCATTCAAGACTGAAAGTGTATAAAACACTGGCTCTTCCAACTCTTTCGTATGGTAGCGAAGTATGGACGTTGAAACAGAAGGATATACAGAGACTTAGATCTGCTGAAATGAGATATCTTCGGAGGACTGCAGGATACACACTACTAGATCACAAAAAAAATGAAGACATCTTAGAAGAATTACACATGGAATCTTTAGAAAACAAAATTTCTGATTATAAGTCAAGATGGGTACAACATGTTCATCGAATGGAAGATCACAGAATACCCAAACTAATGTTAAGATATCAACCTGCAGGAAGAAGAAGACCAGGACGTCCACTCAAAAGACTTCTGGATGGTGTTTCTCTTGAGGCCGAAACAGGTCAACAAATGGCCTGAATTCGTGAATGTACTATGATGTTGATGATGATTAAATTACAAATATTTAAACACTTCCTATTGTGTCTGATATAATATATTTATGTGAAAAAATTAAAGAAAAAAAAAAGAATAAAAGGTTAGCATAAATGAACCAACAAAAAGTAAATTTGTAATTATATGGATTCTATAATCACAGCTGCCTTTTAAGACTAACAGTAATATAGGAAAATAGGATTGTGGTTTTGAAGAACTAGTTTTCTCAGAAGATATTTGAGGCTGAAAATAGTAAACTAACTGTACAATCAAACAAATTAAGGAATCTGAGCATAACACATAACAAGTACAGTAGAATCTAGAACTGCTTACAGATTAATTTTAATCTCATCATCATGATCCATGCAAGTTTTAGGCCACGTGGCCTGTTATGGTCTCAAAGAGGAGTTTTCCATCCAGTGCTTTTTAGGACTCCCAGCGATATTTTGTCCTGGGGGCAGTAACGAAGCATGGCTTTTGGAATTCTATGAGATGGCATTCATTGAAGAAGGGCTTTCCAGTTGTTCTGGTAGTTTTGTATGTGGTATTTATTTTAATCTAATTTGTAGATGCTTTAATAACTAAGGTCATATTGCATCTGAAATGAAACAAGCCATGCAAGTCCACTGATGTATAAAGACATATTTTCTTAAGATAGTTTATTCTGATTATTAATTTTAATTTGAAGTTCTAATCAAGATTAAAGATTGTGACCGTGATGCGGCAATGAAACTCCAACGCTATACTTCATTTGATATAATAATAATAATAATTGTTTTAATATAATTGTAATAATATATGGCTACAACTCCAGAAAGTAATGATGTCGAAGAAGAATGGAAAAACATTAAAATGATAATTCAAAATGCTGCTAATGAAACTTTAGGAAAAGTAAATATACAACAAAGAAGAAATAGAACTCTAAAAATCTGGGATGATCAAATAAAACAATTGATTGAAGAAAAAAATGCAGCTTATAAAAAATATTTGAACACAAAGAAAGTAGAAAATGAAATAGAATTCAAACGCTGTAGAGCTATTGTTAAGAGGGAAATAAGAAAGAGACATAGGAAAACATGGCTAAATTTTGTTACACATTTAGAATCAGATTTGCATAAGCTCCAACCTAATGCCTTCAAAATATTAAAACATTTGAATAAAGATATTAAAGAATCTACCAAAATTAATTGCGGAGAAGTAACAAAAGAAGATTTTTTCAATTATTATAAAAGGTCTTTGGACTGGAAATAGCTATGAAGATACAATTTTCCGAAATAATAATGAGACAGATTCCATAATATCATTGGAAGAATTGAACACATCGTTTAAAGAAATTAAAAAATGGGAAGGCAAACTGGCACAGATGGTTTGAATTCTGAATTGTACAAATATGCAGGGCAAACAGTTCCATGAAAGACTGTTGTCCTTCTTTAATAATGTATTCAAAAATGCAGATATACCACAAGAATGGAAGACAAGCATTTGTTATACCCCTGTTCAAGAAAGGAGACAAGAGAAAAATGGACAACTATAGGGGAATCAGTTTGTTAAACACATGCTACAAAATTTATGCAGACATTTAAATGGAAAATTGAAAAGTTTCAGTGAAAAATTCCTTATGGAATGTCAAAATGGATTTAGGGAAAGGACCGATCTTGTATTGATTGTCAGCATTTTCTGTTAAACTATTGCTTGAAAAAAAGAAGAGAAGTTCAACTTAGAAACACATTTTGCTTTCATAGATTTTGAAAAAGCATTCGGACACAGTCAAGAGATCAAAACTCTTAAATATATTGGAAGACAGAAATATACCAAATTTACTTCGGAAGAACATACAAAATATTTACAAAGACAACCACCATAAAGATTAAATTAAATAACAGATTTTCTGAAGAAGGAATTATAAAATCGTGGTGTGAGACAAGGCTGCCTCCTATCCCCAACACTCTTTGCAATTTATATCAATGAAGTAATATGTGCTCTGGAACAAAACATATAAATTTTGAATAAGAATATCAGAAAATAGAAAATTAAACACCCTATTGTTTGCAGATGACCAAATAATAATAGCAAATTCCGAAGATAATCTACAGAAAGGTCTGTATGAACTTAACAAAATTTACAGAAGAATATGGATTAAAGATATCTACAGAAAAAACAAAAATTATGGCATTTCAAGGTGTAGATCCTGTCAGAAGTAAAATTGTACTGGACAATAAAATTTTGGAGCAGGTGAATAATTTTACATATCTAGGATGCAATATCTCATATGAAGAAGAAAAGGATGTAAATGCAAAAACATCTAAATTTTTAAGAATTTTAGGGTTAATAAATTCTATCTTCAAGCCACAGTTAGTCCAAAAGCATTCAAGACTGAAAGTGTATAAAACACTGGCTCTTCCAACTCTTTTGTATGGTAGCGAAGTATGGACGTTGAAACAGAAGGATATACAGAGACTTAGATCTGCTGAAATGAGATATCTTCGGAGGACTGCAGGATACACACTACTAGATCACAAAAAAAATGAAGACATCTTAGAAGAATTACACATGGAATCTTTAGAAAACAAAATTTCTGATTATAAGTCAAGATGGATACAACATGTTCATCGAATGGAAGATCACAGAATACCCAAACTAATGTTAAGATATCAACCTGCAGGAAGAAGAAGACCAGGATGTCCACTCAAAAGACTTCTGGATGGTGTTTCTCTTGAGGCCGAAACAGGTCAACAAATGGCCTAAATTCGGGAATGTACTATGATGATGATGATAATTGTTTTAAGAGCAGGTTCTGTTAGCTAAGTTAATGCATCTTAAGAGACATCCTGTTTTGGGATTTGCATTCTACCATTGAGTTATTTATTTTTTTTAAGCCCATGTTTTCCCTTTACAGAGATTTAGGTGCTCTCCCCGTACAGGGAAGAATTTGAACCATACTAATTTAGTTACACATGTTTTCGTATAGATGTCATATTGAGTGGTCCGTGGTCAGCGTTCCGCCTCATACTGACATCTACGAAACCAAGGTAGTACTAAGACGGGAAAATTCGGTAAATTTTGCTTAGAGGCCTTTTCATTCAGGCTTAAGGATTTTTTACGAGCCTGAAAATCTTCAGACTCGGGACCCACGGCCTAAAGTCCCTCCCGGAGGACTTGGTCCTTAGATTTTTCCGTCCTAAAAATCCATCGACCCCGGCCGGGTTTGAACCCGCGACCCTCGGGACCAGAGGCAAGGAGCATAACCACTAGTCCACCGCGGCCGATTGAGTTATTCAGGATGTAGTTAACAACTCTGGTTATTTTACTATTATGGATCAGGGAAGTAAAAAAAATGAGATCCTTGTTTCAAATTACGTTTCAAGTTAAAATTATTATCTTACAATGTATTAGTACATTCTAAAACTTACTGAGTGGATTGCAGAAACAAAGTTTAAACAACAAGCACCATTTTTCAATTTTTATATATGCTAATACAATCTAAAACTTATTGAGTGGATTACAAAAACAAAGACTAAACCACGGCAACAGCTTTTCAATTTTTTAATAGTATTTATGGAAACAATTTAAAAAATGAAAAATGCAGTCATGATTTAGATTTATCTGTTATCCACTCCATAATTTGCAGTGGTAAATAGTCAAGCTGAAATTCTAACATAATTGTAATAAATGAATGGATGTGTATCTAAAGCTACGGATTTACCAATGAAATTAACTTCTTTCTTGGTTCCCAAAATAGAATGCAAGATTCACATAAGACTTGGGAGATATGCCATTTGCCAGATGTTCAAATATCCTTTCTTTCTTTTCTTTTTTTTTTCTTAACAAGCATTTGATAATCTGATTCAATGAAAACAAAACTATGTAAATATGGCCACAGCAATATTTGCAGAAAGAGGAGGAATTACTTTTAAATCTTTCTATCTTAAATTTGTTGTTGAGTTTGTTAAAGACTTGATACTTTTAAATTCATTACAAAACATTGTTGAGGTCATCATGTATAAGTTTAAAAATATAAAATTGATCCTCAACTAGATAGAATGTTGTAAGATATTCTGGAGGTCTTTCGGAAGAATGTTCCATCATCTGCTTATGAAATGGTACCATAAGCAGATGATGGAACATATGTTTCCGAAAGGCCTCCACAATATCTTAACCCGTTGGGTGGGCGTTACGTGAATATCCGTCTCAAGAAAGCCTTCACTCGGTGGGAGTTACGGATATATCCAACGAGACATATATTATTTTTTTTATAAATTATTTGGCGATGCAGGAACACAAAATTTTGAAGATCTGTTCTGTATGGGTATGACATCTAGTGTGATTTTTTTCAACCCCCTTTGACCGGTCTCTTAACAGTTTCTTATTACGAGAGTTAAAATCACATATCATGTATGCGCGCAAGAACGGACTAACATATATCGGTAACTGGCCAGCTATATAACATTCATGATAAAATATTATTCACTAGACGTGTTCAGAAAAAAAAACAGACATCATCTGTTTGCTCAACATAATATATCTTTCAACTCAGATTAGCCTTAAACCTTAATGCAAGAACGGTCTAAGTTAATGAAAAAATAATAACTCTGGTACAGTTTCTTGTAACTTCTCATTCACACGTTTAAATGAGAGGTCTGTCTTTTATCACATTAGAAAAATATTGCACAAACATTCAATTGGGGTTGCTAACTTTTACCCTCCATTCTCCAGTCTTGAAGTAACTAGTTCAAACGTCTTATTTCGCTCTAGTTTTTTTTTTTTTTTTCACTTCATCATATTTTTTTATAAGCTACTTACAATTTACTGAAAATATGAGTGTTTTCTAAAATGAAGTTATGTAGCATTCATAATACTAACAACAATAATAACCAGTGACTTCTCAACACACCAGTGTTCAATAACGCCACTGATAATATCTGATGACGTCAATAATCACTATTACTACAATAAAAACTACTAATTGTACGGATATATATTTTTACGGTATATTAAAGATCTAAAAATAAAAAAATGTGATTATTTGTAATAACTCAAAACTGACAGTATTTAGTAACGCCACTGGTCATATGTGTCGTAAAATTGTAATATTTACACAGTGTTAAAAGAGATTGTATATTTACATTATAAACTTCGGAGTAAATTGCCAATATAAATTAATTTATTTATTTATACATATATCCTAAATGCTTAGTTTATATCGATGTAAGACTTGAAACAACGCCACTGATGACAGACACCATGTAAGGCCAGAGTTAACATTTATTGCATTTAAGAGATTTGCATACTTTTTTAATATTCATTACATGTAATATAAATAATGTTTTCCAAATTACTTTAAATTGAACACGAGAAGACACTTGTGCCGTTTTTGTACTAAAGTTGAAAAAAATAAAAATATGAAATTTCGATTAAAAAATATGACCATATGAAAGAGAATGGTTGTTTTGTATAATATTTGATGGATATGTTACAAATGTTTACTCCCTGTATTTTTTATAATATTTTAAATTAAAGGAAGAAAAGGCTCCCCACAGAGCTGTAGAACTGCACTAGCTAGGTCCCCAGTTAAGGGGTTAAAGCATTTTATTTAGTCAAGCATGACAGGCCTCAGATACCAGTTGTATATTTTTAACTGTTAAATACTTGTGATAATTTTAATTAGTTTTTCTTTTAATAATTATAATAAGTAAAGCTTCAAATATAATTGCAAATACAAAAATTATGTTATCAGTAGAGTCCGGATTTTCATGCACTAAAAGTTAAGAATGCAACATAGTATAATGAGCAGTTAGACTCATGAATCTCTTTTGTTTTGGTTCCACACACAAACAGTTGAATAGTATAATGAGAAGTAAGACTCCTGATTGTCTTTTATCTTGGTTTCACACACAAACAGTTGAATAATACATACTATCTGTATTGCAATCCTACTTTTTATTACATAAAAATTCAAACTCTAGTTATCAGTATGTTATCAACAAAGCATTCTGTTCTTACAAAATGTTGGTGCACATACAAATATATATAAATGCTTTTGCCCAATAACCCTAATATCTTTTAATAAGTGCAGTTCAGATAGGCAAGAGAAACTGATTTATATCATCACTATCATCAACTGGGAGCTCGTGACAATTAGTCATTGTTTGCAAAAGTACAGAACCTAATCTGTTATTTTAATTGAAACATTATCAATAAAACATAAACCATCAAAAGATGATTTCTGGCAATTAAAATCACTCATTTCTTACATAATCATCCATATCATTGAAGGAATAATTATTTATGCTTTCAAAAAATGAATAATCCAAATCAATGCAGATATTCTATAATCTAAAAACCAGAATACATGTATACAATAGAGTCTCTGTAAAAATAAATTGTCTTGAATGATGCAACAGCTCATTGTAGACCAAGGTATACATGTGGCAATTTAATGCAGTATATTTTGCCCAGGTATGATTCTCAGTCAAAACAAGTTTCCTGGGTGAGGTAAGACAAATGTCAAGAAACTGTAAGGACCAAACGGTCCACAACATCATCTGGCCATCATTATTCACATCAATAGTTGACCTCTCGTGGCACATCACTACCATCGCCATCATCTAACATATCATTGGGGCAGTATAACCCCACCCTCCAGGTGCCCCAACCTCAGAAGTGGGTTACAATATGCCAATGCCAGAAGAAAATACCAGAAATGTCGAAATGACAAACTGGTGTCATTGAACAACAAAAAATGTTTCCATAAAAATTTCTTTTAACAAAATATTTAATTTTTAAAAAAATTCAGAAAGTTCAAAGTATAACTGAAAGATTTAAAAATAATTTTGTTTAAAAACAAACCTACTTTGGTCTATGTTTCAAACTGAAATCACACAATTTTTAACTCTGTGATATTTTTTAAAAGGATTAATTAAAAACATAAATATATAGGCCCTTGGCCTATCAGCTGGCCTCACATCCAGATGTGTTATTCACAGAGGTAGACAATCATCCAACCATATTTACCAGGTTATTTAACAACACATTTTCAAAATTTATCGGCTCATCACAATTTAGGAACAAGATCACAAGGCTCTTCTTTACTTTAGATACCACAGCACAGGACATGTCTATACTCTGAATCTTACACAATATCTATGACTAGAGCATGGAACTCACTTCCCAGTCATGTCAGGAACTGTCAATCGCTATCATTATTTAAATCCAAATTAACTGATATCTTAAGTTTGACACAATGAAAACATTAACTGCATAACAACTATATTCAGCATTCTATAAGTAATCATCTAGGAAGCTACTTACTTTATTTTATATTTTAATTTTACTATATTCTATGTTTTTGTTAGTATTAGCTAGTATTAGATCATATCATTGTATTTTGTTTAGTCTGTATTTTAATAATATCTTAAAATTGTAATTTTTATATAATTCTACTATTCGCTGGTTGAGCGGAAGAGAAGGCCTTATGGCCTTAACTCTGCCAGCTAAAATAAAGCATTATTATTATAGCTGCTTTTCTCAACCTGGAGCTGCTACTTATTTTAGTAACCCAAATTCCTCACGATGCTATGTTATGAAAATTTTAGGGACTCCATAATTTGAAATAGTACTTACAAAATTAAAAATTATATTGTTTTCTTATTACTGAAGACCAAAGATAATTTGAATAAATTTGCATTATGATGATTAACATTGTTACACACTTCATTCCTATTAAGTTCAAATCATACAAATAACAGTTACTAATTTAATATTTATAGGAAATAACACTAGTGGTTATGCTCCTTGCCTCTGGTCCCGAGGGTCGCAGGTTCAAACCCGGCCGGGGTCGATGGATTTTTTTAGGATGGAAAAATCCAAGGAGCAAGTCCTCTGGGAGGGACTTTAAGCCGTGGGTCCCGAGTCTGAAGATTTTCAGGCTCGTAAAAGATCCTTAAGCCTGAATGAAAAGGCATCTAAGCAAAATTTACAAAATTTTCCTATCCTAGTACTACCTTGGTTTCCTAGATGTCAGTATGAGGCGGAACGCTGGCCATGGACCACTCAAAATGACATCTATACGAAAACAAGTGTAATTAAATTAGTATGGTTCAAATTCTTCCCTATAGTGGGAGAGCGCCTAAATATCTGTCAAGGGAAACATGGGCTTACAAAGAAAAAGATGAGTTCTATTAAGTTCAATACATACAAATAACAGTTACTAATTTAATATTTATAGGAAATAACACTATGAGGTTTCTTTTAATTATTATGAGTTAGTTATTTTGACTGACTTCACATAAAAAAATATGAGGTGAGTCAAAATAACTATAATAATTAACAGTTACTAACTTTATGCAGGTGGTCAACTGACCTGAAAAAAAAAAAATTCATTCAGCACCAAATGATGACAATTTATTTTGGTAAAACTGTACTTATCTATCCTAGCTCTTTCCATTTAAAATGCTAAACTTTAATTATTATTTATCTAAGGTCATATCAGAGTATGAAATAATGTTTAGTTTGCTATACATCACAATGAATAAAAAATTAAGTGAAATATTACAGGTGATAAAAAAATTAAGAAATTAAAAACGAACTTAAAATGGATTCCTCTCATTTAAACAAACAGTAATTATTGACTATATAAACAAGAGTCTGGAAATTGTTAATTTCTGAACTATCAGATCCTACAATCTTTTAAAAGAAATCTAAATTTATATTTGCTCTAACCTCGACTTCATCATTACCCAGTGTAAGGTACATATATTAATTGGTGTTTCTCATATAATTTATTATGTATAAACTATTATTATTGTTGTTATTATTATTATTATTGTCGTATGTATTATTATTGTTATCGTACAAAATGTTGTTTCTGCAAAAAATTAACATTGCAACATTAATGTATTTTTAACTCTTTACAGTACAGTTCCATCCACAGTAATTCTACTCGAGGGCAGGTCTTTCACTGCAGTCATAGCATTTGCATGCTATGAAAACTGAGAAAAGGAGAATTATTGTTTACAACTCACAATTCAGATAAATATATCATCCCCTTTTTAAATTGAAATTTGTTATACAATAATTTCCTTATCTAAACAAACTTATACGATTTTTCATCTATTGAGCAAGTAACTGTAAGAGCAAATAAGAAGGTAAATTAAAAAATGTTCAATTATTTAACATTGTTAACATTTAATTTTTCCATAATAAAAGTAAATATTTATATTACTTATAATTTATTTGTATAAAAAACTAAAATAAAAGCTCCTTATTTGCAGGTTAAAAAATTGCAACACAGTTCCTGTATTCACGGCTAAAAAGTCTTTATTTGCGGATCCAGTCGGTATACTAGGATTACTGTCCTTTAATCAGCAGTTGTTTTGTTTGTTTTTTTTTTACTGTACTACAAATAAATAGTGATTCAAACCAAATGGACAAATAAATATGGTTGGTTGGTATCTAATGTCGAGCACTTGATAATGAAATCATTCGCTCTTGGACAAATAAATATAAAAACAAACCTTATTGTCACTAACCCTAAAGTTCATTGTTAAAAGCTGTTGTCGTATTTCATGTGCCGATATGTATTCTGATAAATGCCTCCATCGCCACAATCAGTATATTATTGTTTCAACTTATCATTCATTGCAATAATTTTGATTGAATAACAGTCACTTGTGCTTTGTTTCCGGTTTATGATGTCGAGTAAAAGGAAAGAAAAATTAGTACCAAAGAGAAAAAAAAAGTGTTGGCGCTTAAAGTAAAAATAGAAACGTGTGACCGTTTATACGCATTGCCGAGTCATTTGTGTCTATATCACGCTGTTTCAATGTTAATGAATCAAGAAATCCAAATCCAAAATAATGAATTCTATCACAGAATTCATAGATGAATATCAATCTTAATTTGAAGACCATTTAAAAGCGGCAAAACAGGAAAAAAATTATCGAATTCTTTAAGTCCTTGCCTAAGCCTGACAGTATTAATTAACAGAAATTGTTCAAAATCTCTCGTTAAATGATTTTATTTTGACAATTTTTATTTTATTCTGTAACCTTGGAACATACTCCCTATATACCCATACAAATTACCATTCCATATTTACGGTTTCTGTATTTGCGGCATATTTGCAGAACATACCCTAGCAAATAAGGAGCTGTTACTGTATTAAAAATTGAAAATTTTAAATAATATTAATTGGCAAGATGACAGTAATATCAATAATTTAAAACATTCAAATTTAGAATGATTAAAAGTAATTAAAAAAATCATTCACCACTTTTCAATGCAGATGACAACAAAATTAACATGGACCTGCCACAAATTAAGCATAATTTTTTTTGTGAAATTAAAAAAATTAACTTTTTGACTGAATGAAAAATGATGTTACCTAAAACAATAAATGAAATTAAAAATTCTTATAATGACACCATTTTAAGATACATGTTTCAGAAGTCATCTTCAAACCCTTTTTCGAGAAAGGTTTCTTCCAAAGCATGTCAAACAATAAAGATTAATGATGTAAATATAAACTAAAATCATAAAATGAACTTTGTACTTGTAATCTTGCTATGTGTTTCTTTGAAAAGATAAAGCATTTTGAAAGCAATCCACAAGGATATCTTGATCTATTTATATTTTTCATAATTATATTAATTATCTTCTCATTTATGAAATTATTTATTCATTCCGGCCGTATTTTCAATATAAGTTGACACAACATATAGTTTTTTAAAGGATCAGATTGTAATTGTATAGATCTATGTTTTAAATATGGTGGGTTGGACGACCGATCTAGCGTTCATAAAGATAAAAATAACTTTTTCTATTTAGCATTTAATGGATCTGATACAAACTGGGTACCAAACCATTAGAGTAGGCATTTTTTTTGGTGTTATTGTAAACAAAATTATACACCTTAAATAACCAGATAGCGCATTATTATGTTCAGAATATCTATAAAACCTTCAAGTGTTAGGAAAATTGCTTTATATGGTAAAAGATTAAACATTAAAAAAACAAAATATAAAACAAGGGGGATGGATGGTGCGGGAGGGTTGAAAGGGTGGAAGGAATCTGTTGTATGCACACTGAGAGGTTATGTATCTGTAAAAAACAAAACAAATAAATTAATACACACTAAAAAAAGAAGCACACAATATTTCAATGGAACACACAGCTTACAGTAAATGTAATATTTTCACAAGAATAAATCATTAATACCAAGTAAGTCACAACCGATTAAAACTAGAAAAGGAATGAGAAAGATCATATACAATTAAATTTTGTTCTTGGACATGTTTTAAAACAATTCTGTTTTATCGTCAGCTTGTCCAGACTGTTTTTAATTAAAATAACCTCAAAATATCACTTCCTAAAATTAAATATCATATACAATATTGAAGAAAAACTCTGGAAATGCCTCAGGTGGCAAAGAGGTCTACAGTTAACAATTTAAGCAACATAATCAACGTTCTGCATACATTTAAACTTAGGAAGTAATACTATCAGGTATTAATAATTAAATATTAAAGATGAATCACCTCATATTTTGTCTTCTTTTAAGACCGGTTTCATAAAAATACTGACGATTGAACAATTACGAAACTATTCTAAAAAGAACACAAAATATGAGATGAGGTGATTCATTTTCAGTATTTAATTCTGTACACTATTTAACCATATATTGTAATTTTCCTTTTATATAGTATATTGCAGCTTATTGTGGTTTTCTGCTTGAGAAAATTAACCTATGTATCACACTATTCCTGTTAGTAGAAATAAAATTGAAGAAAAGGCACGAGATCCAATTACGAATAAAACTAAAAATACATAAGGAAAAGAATTTGATGCATTCCCACATAAAGCAGCAATAATAAAGAGAGAAAATTTTACTATTTATGAAAGAAATAGTATATTAATAAATACAATTTGATTCATGTAGGAATTTAAAATAGTCCAAGTTAAGAGAGTATTCGTAAAATTGTATGTAGCTAATGCTCTGGAGTTAACAACAGTTATTTTCCTTCTTGCTTCCCAACACTATTCATAGAATTTTACATATGCAAATAATTTTCAACTCTGATTAATATTATTGACAGAAAATCGCCATCGTAATTTTCTGCATAATAAAAATCACTGTACAATATCCCAGAATTATTATATAATTTCCTTTCCACAGAGTTAGGCTATTTGTTTGGCCTGTTCTGGTCCCATTTTAGGCTTAGTTCAGAAGTCTCTTCATTGGAATTCCTCATTGGTTTCTAAGACATAGAGATTTTTGGTAACATGTTCTATTAACATGTTCTAACCACTCATTTTTTAAATTTTCTATTTTTTGTAACACTGGAGTTATTTTTAGTTTGACTATTATTTCTGCACTAGTTTTATAGTGTGACCAGTTGTATCTGCTATTTTTTGCATACACCTCATCTCTGCTGCTCTTATTCTTGAGGCGTCAACTGCTTTGATAGTTCATGATTCACTGCCATATAGATGAGTAGAAATCAGCAAGATATTGTGAAATTAAAATTTTTTAAAATAGTTTTTAGTTTAAATACATTGTCAATTATCACTCCTGTTATTTTTTAAAAGTTATTTAACTTCTTGATATCCTTTTCTCCTTCACGTAATATTAAGTTACCTAAATAGTTGAACGTATTCACATGTTCTATTATTTTACTGTTAATAACAATTTTACTTCTTATTGGATATGTACCCTTAAATGCCATTGTTTTGGTTTTATTTATGGAGATTGTTAGCCTGTATTCTGTTGCTATTTTGTTTAGTTTAATGTGTCTTTCCATAAATTACTTTCTGTATCTGAGATTACCTGGTTGAAGACTACGCCAATTTTGGAATATATTAAACAGTACCAACTAAATTGGAAACACCATCTTGAAAGAATGAGTTCAAATCGGATCCCCAAAGCTGTTTATAATTATATACCAAGAGGACGAAGATCACTGGGCTGTCCTATGAAACGCTGGAGGGAAAATTTTCTATAGGATCGTAACAGGCCTTGGCCTAATACTTGGAAGGAAGAAGAAGAAGAAGATTACCTGGTTGTCTGCAAACAATAAAATACTTAATTGCTTTCTTCTTGAGATTTGGATTCCTGGCATTTCTTTATTTTGCCATTTTGTAATTTTGTTCATAAATAATATGTTGAATAGATAGCTCAGTTAGTAGAGCATTCGCCTAGAGTGCAAAAGGTCCAGGATTCAAACCTCAGTCTGAGCATATAATTTTTGTCTTCAAATATAATTTATCCATCATGGAGACATATGAAATGAATAATACAAACGTTGAAAGGAGCCGTATTGGCTTTATAATGTAATGTAAAATTCCCAATTAAAGATCTTTTTAATAAAGAAGCCACCATTTGCAAGGTAGAAGCAACGGCTTCATAGCATTTGATGCACGGGAATTAGCAGCCAGCATATATCTTCTTCGGGGCACGCCGTAGCGTAGTGGTTAAGGCACTGAGCTACAAGCCGGAGGGTCGCGGGTTCAAGTTGGGGTCAGGATTTTTAAACTGACCCAAACCCTCTGGCGGCACTATGGCCCTGGGGTCGACTCAGCCTCTAACGGAGTACCAGACGCTTGTTCTGGGGTAAAGGCGGCCGTCACACAGGGCTGACATAAAGTGCCGATTGTCTAGAAAAAGTGGGAGCCTTAACCTCCTACTACCCCAAGGGCCTCCGGGCCTGTTGTGGGATCACTTTATATATCTTCTTCTCCTTCTTCTTCACGGTTTAGGCTTATTTACTAGCCTGTTCCGGCCCGAAATTGCTACAGCAGCATATATAAGAGATAAATTTTGCATTTAGATTTAAGTTTCTCAGATAGCTCAGTTGGTAGAGCATTTGCCTAGAGTGCAAAAGGTCCTGGGTTCAAACCCCAGTCTGAGTGTATAATTTTCTCTTCAAATAGAATGTAGGATTATTTATGGTAAAATCAAATGTTTCCTAACTCTCCTCATATAAATCTTGTAAGTAGATCGCGATTGCGAGACCATAACGGTCTCATCTTCAGTACTATCTTGGCGACTGATGTTATGTCAATCGGAAGAAACTCTTCTTCTTCCCTCTGTTGGTGGACCGATGAACCTCTGGATCAGGTCAGAATTTGCAGGAATTTCAAAGTTCATAACTTTTCTTATGTTTTTCTGAATGTGAGTTCCAATAGTACATAGGAAATTAAAAAAAATATTTGATAAATACAACATTACTTTGGCACCAATAAATAAATTTAGTCTGGAAAAACTTCTAAGTACCAATAAAAAAATCAACATCCCAGACAGTAAGAAATCTGGAATTTATCAAATTAATTGTAATGATTGTAGCAAAGTATACATAGGAAAAACAAAAAGGAATTTGGAAACACGCACTAAAGAACATTTTAGAAATATTAAAAATTGTGAAATTGAAAAATCAACAATTGCTGCACATAGTTTGCCAGAACATCATAAAATTGAAATAGAGGCAAAACTTTTGAAACAATTGGATAAACCGTTGGAATTGACAATTTGGGAAATGATATTCATTCAGAAGAATAAATATTGATATATGAATTTCGATATTTCGGTGGATAAAAATGTAATTACAAAGTTTATAATCCCAATGAAAGATGGCAGCACAAGAGGTGATGTCACTAAAGAAATCAACAATCATGGAATTTCATCAGTGGAAGCCATGACTGAAGAGGGACATGATATTGTCTGAAACCGTCGGTATCAAAGAAATTTGAAAATGTATGAGGTGAGTCAATAAAAATATTACTAACAATATGAGGTGAGTGATAAACATATTCTACCTCAATAAAAATATGTTTTCCACTCACTATTAATGAGTTCCTTTTGTTTAATTAGACTGGCTTTTGATTCAATTAAATATTTTTCAGACCAAGCATGAGCAGTTACTGCTGACTTTTCCACTTCTCCATTTTTGACATTTCTAAGATGTTCTTTCACCCTTGTTTTAAAATTTCTTTTTGTTTTTCCAATATACATTTTGTCACAATCCCTGCATTTGATCCGATAAATTCCTGATTTGTTTTCTTCTTCAATTCTTTCATATTTATTGGTTTTAATTATCCTATTAAGGCTTTCGTTCGGTGCCAATCTTATATTAAACTTTTTGAAAATTTAAAAGACAAAAATTAATTAATGAAAGTACACTTATAAAAGAAACAGAAAAAATAATATTCAAGAAATTCAGTTACCATCCATTGAAACACCATAAGTTTAAAAAAAAATTAAAAAAGTTTAATATAAGATTGGCACTGAAGAATGAATACAGCCTTAATAGGATAATTAAAACCAGTAAATATGAAAGAATTGAAGAAGAAAAAGAATCAGGAATTATTAGATCAAATGCAGGGATTGTGACAAAATTTATATTGGAAAAACAAAAAGAAATTTAAAAATAAGGGTGAAAGAACATCTCAGAAATATAAAAAATGGAGAAGTGGAAAAGTCAGCAGTAGCTGCTCATACTTGGTCCGAAAAACATTTAATTGAATCAAAAGCCAGTCTAATTAAACAAATATATAAACAAAAGGAACTCACGGTTTGGGAAAAAAATCCACATTCAGAAAAACATAGGAAAACTTATGAACTTCGAAATTCCCGCAAATTCTGACCTGATCCAGAGGTTCATCGGTTCAGCAACAGAGGGAAGAAGAAGAATTTCTTCCGATCGACATAACATCAGTCGCCAAGATAGTACTGAAGATGAGACTGTTATGGTCTCAAAATCGCGATCTACTTGATTTATATGAGGAGAGGTAGGAAACATTTGATTTTACCTAAACCTCATGGCGATTAATTCCTGTACAAGTTAAAAATAGGATTGTTTGTTATTAGTTTTATTATAATGGAAATCCTTGCCTTATGCTTCTTATAATCTCTACAGAAATTTAAATTTAGAATTATATTTTATTTTTATTCTGTTATTGTTGTATATATATTTTAGTGTTTGTGTTGTGTGCCAAGGATGTTTCTTAGCTCCATAATTGTAAACAATGAATAGTTTTCATAATCTATGAATAATAGATAAATATACAAGTGGTGTTCTCATTTTTTTCACCAACTTGAGGCAGAATGTTGGTTCTACACACAGCCACCCCTTCCTAAATCCATTTAGAGTTTCAATTACTAAGTTTTCTGAGTACACTTGAAGTTTTATGTTGATGATTTCGCCAAAACTTTGTAGCAGTTATTAAAATACTTATTTCTCTATAATTCTGTGGTTTTTCACTGTCTCCTTTCTTGTACAAAGGTCGAAAAACTGCATTTTTCTATTCATCTGATGTTATTTCTGAGAACAAACTTGACTTAAAAAGTTCAATAAAAGTTGCTTAAACATTTTTGGTACATACTTATAGAGTTCCGAGTTTATATTACCTTCACCAGGACTCTTCATTTTTTGATAATTTCAATACTTGTTCCAGTTCTTTCATAGTTATGACAACCTGATGATAGCTCCCCTTGCTTATTCCATTATCATCATTTTCTTCTCGTGCATCATTATTATTATTATTATTATTATTATTATTATTATTATACCGGGCTTCCAATATAAACCTGGACCGGCCTCGCGGGGTTTCACCCGTCAGGCAGCGCTCTCTCCTCGTCCGCATTTCACTCTGCCAGCCGCTCGTCCTTGAACTAGTCAGTTTACTATCGTTCGACAAGATGAGACGTCACCTGACATTAGAGCAGCGCATTTATGTGTGTAAATGTTATTATAAATACAAATCAGCTCGTTGCGTTCGCGAGGAATTTATTCGGAACTTCCCTGGACAATTACCTCCTTCCAGATCGACAATCCACAATCTTGTGACTAAATTTGAGACCACTGGTTCAGTACAAAATAAGCAGCACACGCGAAGGCGTACGGTTCTCACCGAAGAAAAATTTGACGAAATTGGCGAAAATTTGGAACGTTCACCACAAAAATCAGTACCGAAATTAGCACAACAAGTTGAGATATCCCTCGCTCCCCAGATCTAACAATGTCTGATTTTTATTTGTGGGGTAGCCTGAAAGACAAAGTGTACAAAACAAATCTGCACACATTGGAAGAACTGAAGAACAACATAAGAAATGAAATCAGAAACTTGACAGTGCCCGAACTACAGCGTGTCAATCTAAATGTGTTTACTCGGTATAATGCCTGTTTAACTGCGGGAGGACAACATTTCCAGCATTTTCTATAAGGTAAGAAACAGTTTAAGGACGGGTGGCAGGCAGGGTGAATTGCGGGAGGAAGAGACAGCACTGCATGCCGGGTGAAACTCCGTAAGGCCGGTCCGGTTTTATATTGGAAGCCCAGTATAAGGTAAATTAAATATGGAATGAGTTTCTACAAAGCATTATATCACCAATGATAAAGTTGATAAATTTAAAATTGTCCTTATTGCTAAGCTATCACTTTTTCACTTAAATTACATGCAAAATAGTTAATTATTTATTCATAGTTAAATAAGGGAATTTATTATTAGTTTTATTATAATGGTAATAGTGTACACCGCTGTGGTCTCGAGGTAAAGTGCTGCCTTGTCACGCAGCGGGCCCGGGTTCGATCCCCAGTCAGGGCAGTTTTTCTGGGTGAGGTTTTATCGGGGTTTTTCCTCACCTGTAAGACAAATGTCAGGAAAACTTTAAGGCCCAAACAGTCCCTGAAATCATATGGCCATCATCATCCTTATCATTATCATCATCATCATCATCACCATCCTTCACCGGTGTGGAAAGCAACGGGAAGCTACCACACCTACAATTTCCTAGTAAAGCTGCAAGCATAGCATAAAAATGCTATGATTGCAGTGAAGGACCTGCCTTCAGGCAGAATTACTATGGATGGATAATGGTAATAATATAACGTAGCTTATGAAATTTAAAGGGAAAGCTCAAGTATAAAACTTGTAAAATCATCCAAACGTGCATTTCTAATTTTTAATAGGAGATAATTTTATTACTATAACACCTTGAAATATTGTATGCTTCTTTTGTAAGATAGATTAATGTAGATAATGAGAAGCTACAATATACCAACCTGGTAGTTCCATCTGCAGGGGCATCCTTAGTGTCTCCTGGCTTTGCATCTGATGGCTTGATAATAGGTGATTGCAGATTTCCAATGACTAAGTTGCCAGGCTGGAACCCTGGTGGCCCATTCAAAATCAGAAACTGTTGAGTTGTTTTATTCCCAGTGTCCTTCACTGAGCCCGGTGGTAAGAAAGGTGCACCTGTCCCCACGAATGGAACTAGCAAAACACCAGGAGGGCTCTGCAAGCCTCCCCCAGGAGCAGCAGTGCTCACAAAATAAGCCGAGGGTGTCGACAAAAGGGGACTGCATGTTGTCACAAAATTTTTAAGTGAAGTTGTAGTCTGTGTCATATTTACTGGCTGATCACTGCTGGTACTACCTGTTGAGGGAGTCATCAGAACTTGTGGCTGTCCCACTAGAGCTTGTGTATTGCCTAGAACTGAGGTTGTGTGACCTGCACTGTTTGAAATGACAAGATTTGCCGAAAGTGTTGCTGGGGCTTTGTCACCCACTGGAGATGAATCACTAGCTTGGACCAATGATTTTGAAGAAGGTGTTGTTGCTGTTGCAGCCATTGCTGGTGATACAGATAAAACATTGTGTTTTGGTACAACTATGTATTTCTTGCCTCCCATCTGAGCTATTGACTGTACACTGGTTGTAGTGGGGGGGGTTGTGGAATCACTTGCTATGCTTGTAGAAGGTACAGAAGATGTTGTTATAGGACTCGATGTTTTTGCTCCTGTGCTTGAAGTTAATTGAATTGTTGATGATGGAGGAAGCCATGTTGTAACTGAACCAACTATTGTACCCTTATTTCCAGTTTTTGTTCCTGACTGAGGTGTTAAAAGAGACTCGCGGTGTTTCGGCACTTTAACATAACGAGGTATAGTGATAAGCTTGCCAGATTCTGTAAAATGGGGTAAACGTTGCAACTTTGGCGGTGATGAAGGTGTTGCAGCTGACTGGCCTGTGATGGTGTTAGCGGGGGAACTCTTGCTTCCTACACCCAGAGCGCTGATTGGTGTTAATGGAGGTGGGGGTGCTGCAGTTATGACTGCCACTTTAGAATTTGTCACATTTGTCAACTTTGAGCTAGAGATGGCTAATGCTGGCTTTTCTTTCACATCTTGCTGGCAATTCTGTTGAAACAAAACATAATGCACATCTACCATCTGCTAAAATACTTTTATCATGAATACTTAATAATTATGGTTGAGTTTTGGAATTTTTGAGCATCTACAAAATCAGTCAAATTATAGACAAAATATTGGTCATGAGTCATGACTCATGAATATGCTTTACATCTATATAAAATTATATAAAAATCCATTAAAATACAATATAGCATCATATTAATAATGTATAGCAAATTCATTTTGGCTTTTGGCTAGATATATACAAACCAGCTTGTTTACTTGGATGGTATTAAATTATTACTCCTACATATTCATATTAAAATAAGTGAACTAATCCTCTGCCCCCAAAAGGGGATAAAAGAAAAGATGAAGATTATGTAAGTAATAAAAAGACCAGCTTCATGGTCTTGTGGTCAGAGCTTGTTATTACAGTTCATGAGTTTTGAACACATGCATTTTTTCTTAACCCATCAGTGTCGGAGGATTTAAATCCCCTGATGGTTCTCAGCTGCAGGAGGATTCCTTGAAATGGCATTTAAATTTGTAAGTTAGAAAACAAAATTACACAATTTGAAAATGAGTTATGTTATTAATAAAAGGATATTCTTTCCGCTACGAAATGATATTATTTAATCATTTATTTAGTGAACCTTTTCCAAAAAATAAGAACTACTTCCGGTAAAGAAATCATGTGGGCGGTGCACATCACTTCTCGCTGATGGGTTAAAGGGAATTATTTCTATGGTTGCACACGATCTACAATTTAGGTTAAGTTTAAGGACTTTTCTGGTACTTTGTTATCAATAGATTATGTAATTCATCCTTCAGTATGTCCCAACCTCAGAAGTGGTTTATAATTCTGCCAATGCCAAAAATATCATAAGACAACCTGACAGCATTGACAAAAAAAAATATATATATTTTTATTTCACAGTAAACATAATTTTTTCTTAGAAAATAAGATCCACCTCAATTACATGCAGTGTAAACTCAATTTACAATTCCTGATTTCATCATTTTCTTTACTAATCACATTTAAACTTTGTGGAGAAAAAAAAACCCACGTTTATTGTTCCTCAACATATAGTTTTTTTGTATTTATTGGGTAGAATTTTTAGTCCAGAACAATATAATTCCTGGTTGATAACACAGCTCTACAAAAAAAAATTGTTGCCCTGGATATCTCAGTGAATATCTGTTTTCAAGTGCACAGTTTACGAATATATTTATGAAAGTGCTGAATGTGCTCTAGTTTTTATGATTTTTGCATACCTTACATTTTAAACAGTAAACGATCTGTTACTAATAAAATGTATGTTTCCCATCATGATTCGATTTCTGCACATTTTTTTTGTGCATACAAACATCACGTGATCCCCACTCTCACATCCCTCACTCTGCACATCGACCGTGATCTCAGTTATTTGACAAAATTGAAGTACTCATGACGTGCATCTGGATATGATAAAACAATTCATCAAAGCGTTGGACAAGGAAGGAGAATGTTTCAAATACATTTGTAGAAAATTTTCTAAGCTCAGTACGGAAAAGTTAAAAGGCAGAATATATGATGGTCCTAAAATTCGGCAATTGATGAAAGATGCAAATGTTATCAAAGTTATAACTGTTCCGGAAAGTGAAGCTTGGAAGGATTTTGTATTGGTAGTAGAAAATTTCCTAGATAACTATAAAGTACCAAATTATAAAGAAATTGTGCAAAACATGTTGACAAGCTTCAAGTTTCTGGGAGCAAATATGAATATAAAGTTACACTTTCTCCACAGTCACCTGGATATATTTCTGGATAATTTGGGAAATTATAGTGACGAACAGGGACGGCGCATACACCAGGATCTAAAAGTAATGGAGGAAAGGTACCAGGGTAGATGGGACCGTCACATGATGACAGATTACTGCTGGTCTTTAAAAAGAGATTGTCCCCTAAAAAATTATAGAAGAAAATCTTATAAAAGGCGTTTCACCGAAGTATAACACGGGTTTTCGACAATTTCTTTCTATTTACGTTGGTGTATACTAATTTTTCAAAAAACAATTGACATTATAAATATATGTTATATTTATTCATATTTTCCGATTTTTGCAGTGAAAAATGAAAATAAAGTTTAAAAAAACCAGAGCAAATCTTCCAAAATCATTGAAAGTTTAATGAATTGTGAGCTAAATATATCCAAAATTAATCTTATATCAAGGGCAACAAAACCACTGTTGACCAGTGTAATTTTTAAGTGCAAAGTTAAACAATTTTGTAAGTTACTCATAGATATACTACGAATGAAGTTTTCAAAATGTACTGTAACAAGTTATAAATTATGGAATTTTTATGGTTGTTCATGAATTCTCATTTATAGCATAGAACTGACTGGACAATGGGATCTAGGAATTACTGAACCATTCCATTTTTACAAACAATTGTCGATTTCATCAATTAAAGTAATCTTTAAATTGTTATGAGTGTAATCCTCGACTCTTCTTAATTCTTAATCAGATTCAAAGATATGACTGCTACACAATTTCTTACGTTAGAAGAAAGACTTTGCATCATAGAAGTAGAGAAAAGTTCAAAGGAAAAAGGTTTGATATAGCTAAGTGCCTAGGATGCTTAATTTGAAAAGGAAAGGTACTAACAAGCAAATTAAAATTAATGATTATTTCATGAAACAGTTTAATGTACTGTACATTAAGACTGTCAAAGGTAACTGTAATAAATTAAGGTAGGATGGAGTAAGTGTTAACTCAAAATTCAGTTAGATCAACTTTAAGGCTCGAATCTATGAACGCATTAGACCGTAAAAGTCGTTCTCTGCCTGTACTCTGCTGAGAAAGTTGTATCCAAATACGTTTTTGCATTCTCAAAAATCTGTTCATGCGATAATTGTTGAAATTCCTAAGCTACCTGGCGAGGTGACTTAGCAGAGAAACGAATTGTGAGAATCCCGATAGGAACCGATGTAGTTTGAAACCTTGCTGCTTTATCCAAGATGTCGGACCTTGAAGACTTCAATCTTGTTTTCGGTATATGCGGAGAAGAGGAATTTGATAGAGTCTACCAAAGAATTCAACTGGAAGAACAGGAGAATCGGCGTAATATAGCACGACGCAGATGTCGTTGTATACGGTATTATTTGCGGGACGCACGCGTAAATGCGTTCCTCTATGAGACAAAAATAATGGAAGTGGTTTTATCGCTGAGAATTCTGGGTAATTTCTTGCCAATATTACAAAAACGACGACTTTCATGCATGACCAATTAGTGAGTAGCTAATTCGAACTTTGCACTTGCTCACGGTAAGTCAGCTCACCAGTGATTGGAAGTAATTTGAGTAGAGATTAATGTATTTGCATGCAGCCCTAAGTCTCAATATCATCACGAAAAATGAAGATACACCAATCAAATTTTTGTTGAAGTTTGCTGGAGGTATAGGAAACTAAACATATAACTGATATTAACATAGCTACATTGATAACATCTTCTTCTTCTTAAACTTAATTTGTAGGAATTTCATCCTGTTTATTTCCAAAATCACTCCTCGGAGGAAGACGTATTTGATGTGCAATTGATAACATATTTTTTTTTTTTGCAAATGCCCCAGGTTGTCTTTCGACATTCCTGGCTTCTCTCCTGGCATGGCGTACTTGTAACCCACTTCTGAGACTGGGGCACCTGGAAGGCGGGGTTACATTGCCCCGATGATATGATGGGTGATGATGATGATAATGGTGCGCCAGGAGAGTCCCTAATCCTAAGCTTAATCTAAGATGAATATGAATGATGATGGTTGCGATGGCCATATGATTTCGAGGACCGTTTGGGCCCTAAAGTTTTCCTGACATTTGTCTTACAGGTGAGGAAAAACCCCGATAAAAACCTCACCCAGAAAAACTGTCCTGACCGGGGATCGAACCCGGACACGCTGCGTGACAAGGCAGCACGCTACCCCGAGACCACAGCGGTGGACTGATAACATAATATCATTTATTTAAATTTTACATAATGATCATTTTAATATAAAATTATAGAATATTCACCTGAAAGGTCCGTCTCCTCAACTTAATTATCATTTAACTGTAGCGCTTTCGGGACTTGTCCCATCATCGGCAGGATTCAAAACTGGTGTTTCACTGAAGATCTGGTAGAGGGGATTACATGTATTGGGTTCGTTTTCGTTTATCAGGCTGTCGTTGTGAGCTGCTTTCATAAACGAACCCAATACATGTAACCCCCTCTACCAGATCTTCAGTGAAACACCAGTTTTGAATCCTGCCGATGATGGGACAAGTCCCGAAAGCGCTACAGTTAAATGATAATTAAGTTGAGGAGACGGACCTTTCAGGTGAATATTCTATAATTTTATATTAATTTGAATAAACCTCAACGGAACACATCATGAATCTTATAAAAGTTGATAATGATCATATTATGAAAAATTCAAATTTGGGGTAAGTTCCAAAATGTTTACTTACAACAGTCTAGACATATGCATATAAAGGAAACCAACACACAACACAATAGCTATACACCAAAAATCAAGACACCCAATACAACAGAAAATGACCTCCATCAGCCTAATCAACAGAATGTTAAAGCTACCACTAGACAAAACAAACTACAGAAAAGAACTAAATTATATAAAATCCCTAGCACATAAAACAATGGATACAAAGAAGAAATGATCAACAAATTAGTCAGAAAACAAAAAAAAAAAAAGGGATGAATCTAAAAAATATAACAAAACTAGAAATAGAATGTAACACAAACACAAACAAATGCATTACACTAGCTTATACAGGAAATGAATCGACCAAATTAGCTAATTCAATCAAGAAACAAGATAAAAACATTAAAATTGGCTTCAAAACTAATAAACTCAACAACATCATATCCAACAAAACAGAAATAACAAATAAGTACGAAAATAAAGGTGTTTATAAACTAAAATGGAATAGTTGTGAAAAATTTGACATAGGCAAAACAACAAGAAATTTTAACACATGATATTTGGAATATTAAAAAAATTTTATTAACAATGAAGAAAAATCTTTGCCAAACATATACTACAAATGGGTACTTGATTTGAAAAAAACGATAACTCTATGTCAATACAACACAGAGAGTATAATAACAACAGGATCAGCATCCTTGAAGACATAGAGATTCTTAAAGAAGCAAAGAATAAAGACCAACTCAACGAGAACATACCCGCAGACATAAATCTGTTATACAACACCATCAGTACCAGTTAAAATGCAAAAGATGAAACATTGTTTTTGAAAGGCCTCCATATTGAAATAACCTGATGAAGTTTAATAATTTAGTTGAGGACGACTGGCTTACCAGGTACCAATTTTATAATTAACATCTTATTTCATGCTTGTTATAATTTATAAGATAGATAGAAAAACTGTGAATGAATCATGTGCATAGAGCATCTTTTTCTGATTTAGATTTTTTTTTCGTTTACTTCAATATCTCAATATTACTTATATTTATCAAATATTTAATACACTTCAGGTTTTGTGATCTGATAAACACTAGTAGCTCAATTGCCTGTACATGTTTTCATTTCAAAATAGATGTGTTCAAAATGCCTATTATAATGAAACTAACCTACATTCTAATTCAAAATTTTCTTATTTTAATAGACAGTTAATGTGTATACGCGATTGAAACATCATTCCTCTTGGTTCAAGTTGCCTTCCACTTACAATTGTCCCCTGTAATATATGTTTTCCCCTATTTATTTTTCCTTACATAATTTCTCACCATGATGCAAATACAATAAAACATGTCTATGAAGGAACATGGCAGTTCCTTAAATATATTTCCACCTTGGAGTTTTCCTTCTTATAAAGAGTTCCCAAATAATAAGCTTGAATTTTCTCATGCAGTGTAAGGGTTTTACATGCACGTTTTAAAGACATAACATATTGAACTGAAATACAGACAAAATAGTGTACGTAACGCAGTTCAGTTTGCACGGCAATACAAAACAACTTCATTACACAAAAGCGAGAAGGAACTCAACTACAGGAAGACTGAAGAGTTTCCCAACTCCCTCACAGGTAACGGAAGCAGGCAAGGAAAAGCGAGGGATTCCCCCCATCACACATAAGCAAGGGTATCTCCGCAATACAATGACAACACAAGAAGGTAAAACGATATAACGCAGAAAGTGTCATATGCAGAATTTTCACGTGTAGTCATTAAAATGCATTGCAGAGACTTTTGATGTCCCAACTCCTTTCAAAAAACGTTAAGCTGAAAATATATAAAACTATTATTCTACCAGTTATATTATATGGGTGCGAAACACGGACTCTTACTTTAAGGGAGGAAAGGAGATTACGAGTATTTGAGAATAAAGTTCTTAGGAAAATTTTTGGACCAAAGAGAGATGAACAGACAGGCGAATGGAGAAGACTACATAACAATGAACTACATGGTCTTTATAGGAAGCCAGATATAATAAGAACAGTTAAGTCTCGTAGACTGCGATGGGCAGGACATGTTGCACGTATGGGGAATGAAAGACGTGCATGGAAACTTCTTGTAGGAAAGCCAGAAGGAAAATGCCCAGGTGGTAGACCAAGAATGAGGTGGGAGAACAACATTAACTATGATTTGAGGGAAGTAGATTATACAGGGAATGATTGGAAAGCATTATCTCAGGATAGGGATGTATGGAGAGCTTGTGTCCGCGTGGCCATGAACCTACGGGTTCGATAGTGCCAGTGAGTAAGTAAGTAAGTAAGTCATTAATACTGTAATTAGAACGTGCTTAAGAATAATTTTTCGTCTTACCGAGGTAAAACATTAAGTATTGGTACTTTAAAAATCATTCCGTTTCCGCATTATGAAGGTTTCCGGCCTATACAGGATGATTTTACATATAAAATTGCATCGTTCTGGAGATTTTTTCCATCTCTACAGGTTTGCTTCTTATGAAGGTTTCGGCTAATACAGGTTTTACTGTAGTTTGAGAAGAAATGATAAATAATATGAGTTGGGGTAAATGTAATCTATGGTATACACTTGTCCCAGCAATGTTGGTACACACTTCTATGTGGGAAATAGCTGGGGGAAGAGTGCACCGTGGTAGTAAATCCTAATCTGTTGTTATATGTTTTAAAAACAATAGAACAGCATTAAAGATTTACAAAAACTGACATAATTACATAAAACACATTCATAATATATTGGTCCCAGAATTACTTATATACAATTTCGATTTGTAAATTCCATCAAAATTTCATCATACAATTCCGATTTATAAATTCCATCAATCACATTCAGCAGACATCTTCTCATAAATTGTATATAATCTCCCAAAGATCTTGAAGAATCAGTCCTACCTTATGTGCAAATTTCAAACCATGTAATGAGATAGTTTAGACAACAGTTGTCAATACACGGTGGTGTAAGAATATTAAAATGCTGAGTTAGTTTACACTTGCCCTAGATTTACATTTACCCCATCTGACCTTATTGCATTTCTTGAATGTATGCATACAAATAAAAAAAAATTATATAATTTTTACAGGCATTCGTTTTCTCATATGCACTGTTTATTTTTAGGTCTTCCAACACAAACAAGAGATTTCACTATAGCTCTCTTTTACACGCTTTATTTACAATAATTTTCATAAGTGATGACACGAGTGATTTTCAAATTATTGATAAATGCACGACTCACGAAGTGTTACTTTAAAATATTTATATATTTAATGTAAATGGAGATGTTTGAAAACAAATGAGAAATGATTTTTATGCTTCATTTGTTCATCACTGCAACCAGATCATATTATTTATTGCCAAAGGATCGCAATATTGTAAGAATGCACCCTACTGGAGAAAAAATGAAACACATCAAACTGTATATTAATTAATTTCTGATGTCCTATGATGTAATATCTGAATTATATTTTTCTGGAACATTATTACCTGGGAAATAATATGTTTAAGAAAGTGCAAACGGTTGTTTTTTTTGTCGTATAATCAATTGCTACAAATGTTTTTATATTATATCCCGCAAGCACTATATATATAATCTGCTAGCCACATGCAGTCACTGCAAAATAATTCTATTACCTATTCAGAATGTTAAAAGGAGCTTGATTTTAAATTGATAAAATTGAGGTGAAAAACAACTGTAATTGGCTGTAAATCAAAACTCACTGAAATGTGATTGGTCATTGACTCCCATTTGGGGCATGAGTTAAATAGTCCTTGAAAAGGTATGTATATGTTGCATACATTAAAAAATTTAAAAAAATACATTCCTCCTATACTTTTGTCATTAAGGGAATATCTTTAAGAAAATTGTAAGAGGGAAATTTGTATAAGTAAAACTTTATCACCTCACTTCACATGATGAATATGAGGTGAAGTGATAAAAATGTACATAGGGTCGTATCTATGAACGCATTAGATCGTAAAAGTCGTTCTCTGCTGAGAAAGTTGCATCCAAAGAAGTCATGTATGAAAGTAGTTTGTTTTCGTAATATTGGCAAGAAATTACCCAGAATTCTCAGTGACAAAACCACTTCTGTTATTTTCGTCTGCTAGAGGAACGCATTTACACTTGCATCCCGCAAATAAAACCGTATATGACAATGTCTGCATCGCGCGATATTATGCTGATTCTCCTGTTCTTCCAGTTGAATTCTTTGGTAAACTCTATCAAATTCCTCTTCTCCGCGTATACCGAAAACATGATTGAAGTCTTCAAGATCCGACATCTTGGATAAAGCAGCAAGATGGGCAGCAAGGTTTCAAAGTACATTGGTTACCATCAGTTCCCATTGGGTTGCTCACGATTCGTTCTCTGCAAAGTCACCTCGCCAGGTAGCTTAGGAATTTCGACAATTATTATCGCATGAACAGATTTTTAAGTATGCAAAACCGTCTTTGGATGCAACTTTCTCAGCAGAGTACGGGCTGAGAACGATTTTTACGGTCTAATGCATTCATAGATACGAGTCTCAAAACGGATTGTGGGATCTAATATCAAACCAATTTTAGAAGATGGTCTAAAGGCCATACTTCTACTGTTTCAAATGTTACAAGATACAATAAAAACTGAATATATAAAACCTTTAAGAGAAAGTAGCACTTTTCTTCCACAACAAATAATCAGCTTTGTTCAGAGAAAACATTTATGCAATGAAAAAAATAAAATTTGGAGTTATGGTCTTTTCAAGCTAACTGAATGAATTTATAATTTCATTCTTATTTATAGACATTTTATACCCCTATGATTTAATTAAATGGCCGCAGTAAACTGACCGTGCAAAGGTAGCATAATCATTAGTCTCGTGTGATCCATATAAATCTGAACCATTTTAATAGGCCATAATTTCTCTCTGAAAGCTTGTAAAAATTTGAAATTTGTTTTAATGATCTCAGTAGCTCAGTGAGAATCAAAAACAATTGATCAATGCTATCTGTGGACTATATTGTTGATTTCGATGGTAATTACGAGCATTTTCATAGCATTGCAGAGTCTTTAGTTTGCAGTCATAACAGCAACATGCAGTATTCACTTCGAGAGCATGTTTTCATTGTGAAAACACATTGGAAGACAAATTCCTGGTAACAGCACAACAGGAATTTTGAAGAGAATTTAATGTACGGGATGTTCCGACAAAGGCAACAATTTTATCGCTAGCAAGAGAGCTGGAGACAACTGGTATACTCATTAGTGAGAGTGGAAAACATAGACCACCATTGAGTGCAGAGATTGTTAACAATGTTCGAAGAAGTGTAGTGAACTTTCCAAACAAATCGTTGCATCGATTGAGCCAGGAATCAGGCTATCATATGGCACATGCCAAAGAGCTGCGAAGAAAATGGGATTACGACCATAGAGTGCATATGGTGCAACAACTGAAAGAAGCACATTATGAAAAATAATCCTTTATTATCAATGTTTTCAGGATTTTCTTATTCCATACCCAGACATTCTCTCCATAACTTGGTTTACAGATGAGGTGTGGTTTCATTTTGTCAAGCTACATAAACACACAAAACACCAGATATTGGGCTGCTGTAAACCCCCATATGATCCACGAAACACCACTACATGATGAAAAGGTTGGAGTATGGTGCGCGGTGTCAGCTTCCAGGATCGTTGGTCCCATTTTCTTTGATACGATAGTAGACACTGAAGTTATACGGGTATCTTCAATACATTTGTGGATCAGCTGGATGATATTGAATTGAGAGAAGGTTATTTCCAGCAAGATGGAGCAACATGCCATACATCTAATGCCTCCATGGCCCTTGTAACCAGTTTCTTTGATAATCGAATAATCTCAAGAGGTCTGTGGCCCCCCAGATCTCCTGACCTAACCTCACTGGATTTTTTCTTGTGGGGATATCTAAAAAATAGTCTACAATTTTAGGCCTCGGACAATTTATGATCTGAAGGAATCCATTCAAAACAAAATAAGCAACATTGACGAGGATACTCTCCATAGAACTTCACAGAATTATGGTGAAACAAGTGCAAGTATGTATAAATGCTAGTGGAGGACATTTCCAACATTTGCTCTAGAAGGTGAACAGTGTAATGTAATCTCTCAATTGTGTATTATATTCTACCATTATTGGTTCAAGACTTATTTCCCCTTAAAATGGTTCAGATTTATATGGATCACTCTGTATCTATGGAAGTATGTCTCTTTAATTATGCCCAAAAGCTTGCACATTTTCATTGTTTTGTCATAGTTTTTCTGTAGAAATTCACAGATTTATTTATTTTCATAACAATATGAAATGGATTTGGATTTGACTGAAAAAAAAAAGATTGGTTCTGTATTTGAACTGGATATTTTTCAAATATGCTTCTCGAGCACGAAACCCTAAACCAACTCATTCAATAAATAATGTTGCTTTTTGCAGTTTGCATACAAACCAGAATTTGAAAAAAAAAAAAAATAAGACAAACCTGGAAACAATTTTGACCTCCAACATAGCATTACGCAACAAGCAAAGAATACTTAAAATTTATCGGAGAATATATTGTTTAAACAACTCACCTCATAGGATTCATGCTTCCATGATATCGCGACTCAGTCGGAGTTATGGCTGACGATGAACATGATTATGTTTGAAATCGCGATATCATGGAAGCATGAATCCTATGAGGTGAGTTGTTTAAACAATATATTCTCCGATAAATTTTAATGATTATACCTCATAATGTTTACTTCCCAACATTAATTAAATATAAGCAAAGAATACACTTACTTACCTTACAGACATAGCTGTGGATGGTCTCTGTTATGGTTCCTAGTCCCACACACTCTGGATGGTAAAGACAGAGGCACAAGCGGCACTGCAGAGATGGGATCAGCCCCATCACACCCAAACATCGGATCGAGCATGGTTCAGTCTGCGTCTTCTTTATAGTTCCACTCCTGCAAAGTGTGCGATGGTGGAGGCAAGCCAGGGTAGGTAAGCATCAGATAGAGAATGGAAATAGGGTAACAACGGACAAAAATAACCTCATTATATGCTTCTAGATTAGAGCAAGTTTCAAAATTGTAAATACATTTATAATAATGATTCAATAATTATCTTAATGACCTCATTGAAAATGTTTTAGATCTACGATACCAATACTATTTTTTAGATTATCCTTGTTTTTCGAGGTACTTTGTTTACTTTTGTAGAATTTCTAATGTAAACACTGTTAATTATCTATACAATTAAAAGCAACATTTTCCTTTACAATTAGTTAACAAGTGAAATAATTATTTACTTGATTTTTTCCTATTATGTTTGTTAAGTCTTCAGAAAAAATTCACAGATATTAATTTAATGGGCAATTTTTAAGATGCTAGTCTGCAGACAAATGTCATTTGTTTCATCAATTGTACTTCATACAAGAAAATTGCAATTCCACATCTTTCTCTAAGGTGTCCCATCAAAACCTAATCTAAAAAGGGAAACTTGAGTGCTGGAACATCGCATCTAATTTAGCAGTGCTTCCTTCACAATTAACATTCGATGTAATTAAAATATGAATGCAAATTATCATAAAATACTTTATAATAATCATGAAATAACTATTACCATGTGAAATAAAAAAATGCTCATTTGGAAATAATAAATAAATATTTTTAGTGTAGAACCTAATACAAAATTTCCAGACCTCGATAACCAATAATGAAATACAGTCATCTTGTTACATATTTTATTCAATGTTTAATAAGATTAGAACTTTAGATAACAGGAATGGATAAATTATGTTATGTGAGAAAAAAAAAATTGTTCATGAATATTCATTCACTGGCTTAGCTTGGCAGTAAAAGAGGGAATTTTTAGTTCGTGGATAAGAATGAAGAAACTGGATTCAAAGAGTTGAAAACTTATAAATACTTAATTGATAACCTCTTTAAAATAAGAGTATAATTTTTTTTTTTAAGTGGCAATTTTTAACAAATAACATGTGTGTACAATCAAAATTTGATACCTGTGTATTGTCTTCCTATAGAGATATAATATTTTTATTCAATGATGCTTTTTTTAATAGCCCAGGTCATTAGCATGACAATTCAAATATGGATGTGAAAAAGTCAAGAATTTTAACTCAAAAGTCTCATATTTCAGCCTTGTGATTCTTTTGCATGCCATAAATCTATGACATTGGAATCACAGGTTTATTTCCCTTCTGAAGGAAGCCATGTTCAGAGTGTTTATATCTTTAAAAGTCCATAGACCCAGGCTGGGTTAGAACCACAACCTTCAGAACCAGAGACAAGCATGATAACCAATAGTCTGCCAATAATTTCACTAAATAAATGAAAACTTCTTCTTCTAATAAAGTCTTAGGCCTATAGGCCTGTTACGATCTCACTGATGAATTTTGTATCCATTGTTTCCTTGGACGGCCCAGAGACTCTTCCCTGTTGAACAATAACGAAGCATGGCCTTGGAAACTCTACATGAATTAATCCATCCCAAATGATTCATCCAGTTGTTCTGGTATCTATGTATGTATTCAATGGCTGGTTCTAAACATAGTTCCATCAAGATATCATCATTGTGTCTGTGATCCCATTTGGTATATCCTGCTGTATATCTCATGAATCTCATTTCACTAGAAGTTATCCTGCTCTCTTCTCCTTCCCTCAAAGTCCATGCCTCATTACCGTAGCAAAGTGCAGGTCTTGCTAAGGTTTTGTATAACCATACTCTGGTATCTCTCTGGACTAGTAAAGGTTTCATCACTGAATTTATTATTCCCATGGTTTTATTAAAATTAATAATTTTATATGTTATGTCTACTTCATCCAAATATGTTAACATATATCCAAGGTAGGCAAATGAATTTAGTCTTTACAGTATTTTTTAATCTACACAAATTTTGCTATATACAGGGTATTTTCCTTGAAAGGCCATTCATTACTTTTGTTTTCTCCATATTGATTTTCATGTTATATTTGATGGCTATTTTGTTAAAATTATATTGTAATTCGTCCTCTGAGGATACCACTAATGCTACATCATCTGTGATCTAATTTCATATTTCTATTGAATTGTATATGTCCATGACGTTGTTCTCTCCATGGGATAGTAAAGTGCATTCTAAAACCTCTCCTGTCCAAAACCTAATCTCAACCTGCCCTGGTGCAACATGCTTATAATGGATGAGGCTCTGGGAACCGAGTATTGGCACAACCATAACATCACTTGCACAGTAAATGCTGCATGGATGGAAACCCCATCATTTTACCCCTTTGGGCTAGCAACCCATCGGGTAGTACTTTAATAGAGTTGCTTTCAATTCTCACAAGCCTCAGATGAACTGGGAGGATAAATGAAAACAAAAATGACAATTTGGCCACTTATCCTCCATATGGTCCCGTGCCGTAGCCGAGCGGTTAAGGTAGGAAGCCTTGGTGCAGAGCTACGGGACTTGCGCTGGTTCGAGTCTCCATGGGGGAAGAAATTTTCTCATGGTATTTCGGCCAGTATGGGACCGGTGCCCACCCAGCATCGTGAGGCAATTGGGTAGCTACAATAAGTAGCGGCTCCAGGTTGAGGAACCAGCTATAACGGCTGGGGGACTCGACATGCTAACCACATGTCACCTCTACACTGGCTGTTGATTATCTACCTCTGTGATTGACACATGTGGATGTGAAGGGCCAGCAGCCGGCTGGTAAAAGGGCAACCGCTGAAAAGTGGAAAGACCCTCAATCGGAATCCTCCATATGTTGGTGCTTACTAGTAACAAAAATATACTGCATATATCTGATATATATTTGAATTCTGGCAAAATTCTGTACAAATAATCTAGTGTAAGGACTGGAGATCTATATATTAAATTTGGGAATTTTTAACATTATGAGGTTCAATTAATAAGAATTAAATGAATCGTGATTTCTTCTTACCTCATACTTCTACGTTTTTTAAACACAGCACTGTTGTATCGGCGACATATTATCACCATCGTCAGTCGTGAAAACAGCTGACGATGGTGACAATGAGTCGCCGATACTGCAGTGCTGTATTTAAAAAAACATAGAAGTATGAGGTAAGAAGAAATCACGATTCATTTAATTCTTATTACTGGAGATCTAATTATTTGGATCACAACATTACCCAAACTAAAGAAAGAAAATCAAAATTTTGAAAAATATTCTACAAGCTTGAAAGACTCTAATAATATAGTTATGAAAATGTCTATTTTTAATATAAAAAAAAGGTAGATACTGTGGTAACAGGAGATCAAGGTCCATAGGGGAGGGCATAGATGGAAGAAACTTTAATTTTTTGTCAAAGGTCCAAGGTCAGAATGGTTAAGTCCTTTGCTCTAGCTGACTTTACACTTATTAACGTTTTTTTTTATTCACTTTTTAAGAGACTCAGTATGCCACAAAGCTTGTCTGGATACAAACAAGTAAAGAAAAATCTTCGCTCCTCTACTTTCAGGATTGAACCCAAGTCATTCAGTCCTTTATCATACTTCTTACTATCTGGCCCATAATGTTTGTACACAACAGTTTAAAAAAAGTAAATTTACTTAGCAAAAATATAAATTTTAATTTTTAAACACAATCTTAAAATTTTCACAATAATTCTAAGTAAAGACATTGCTATCAGTTCCTTGTATTATTTATAGTTTTGTTCATGCATGTTCTAATGGCACCAACTGTAACTTTTCGTGCTTTGGATTCAGCACTGGATGGATAGATGGCAATAACGTGGTTTAATCAATACTTTTAAAATTATGATCTTGATGAAGATCATCATAGTAACTCCGGCCGTGAAAGTCTATGTGAATACTTTTAAAATTCATTTTAAAGCACCATTGAGGTTATGTAATAAGATATTAAATACAAAATTGGTACCTGGTAAATCAGTCGTCCTCAGCTAATTATTAAACTTCATCAAGTAGTTCCAATATGGAGGCCTTTCAAAAACAATCATATGTATTTTAACTGGTACTGATGTATAAGTTTTACAAAGGGTTTAGGTCTGTGGGTGTGTTCTCATTGAGTAGGTCTGTATTCTTCGCTTCTTTTAGAATTTCTATGTCTTCATAGAAAACAGACCTACTCAATGAGAACACACCCACAGACCTAAATCTGTTGTACAACTTATACCAGTTAAAATGCAAAAGATTAAACATTGTTTTTGAAAGGCCTCCATATTGGAACTACTTGATGAAGTAATACAGCATGAGGATTAGAAAAACCAGTAATTCGTACATCTTGTGTTTTAATCCCAAGACGGTAGGTGGAATCTCTTCCCCCATATTTAATAATATAATAATAGTGGTATAATTTTATGATTGCACTTAGAAAAAAACATAAAGCTGAGAGTACATCCTTAAACAAAAATGGGGAAAAAGAAAAGAAGTGGCCCTAATAAGTATATAAATAATAGAGCAGTCACTTCCAGTCAACTCCCATCCTGTTCCTAAAATTATCAAATTTAAGTCTAATTTTTACTCCATGGCATGATAGGCCTAGAAGGCCCTTGGCCTACTAGCCTGTTGCTGACATCACAACATCCACATGTGTTAATCGCAAAGGTAGATGATTATCCAGACAGTGTAAGGGTGACATGTTGTCAGCATGTTGGATTCCCCAGCTGGTATAGGTGGTTTTCTCAACCTGGAGCCGCTACTTATTGCAGTTATGCAAATGACTCACTATGCTGGGTTGGCACCGGTCCCATACTGACCAAAATTTTGTGAGAAAATTTCTTTGCCCATGGAGTCTCGAACCAGTGCTAGTCCCGTAGCTCTGCACCAAGGCATCTTGCCTTAACCACTCGAGACATTTAAGTCAAATTACATAATGTAAACTTACCCGGAAGATGTATGTCAACCACATATTAGTGAGCATCTGACATCTGACTACTAAACTTAATACCATGGTTTGAATCCATGAGATATGTATTAGTTTTTTAAATGAACATTTTAACCATATCAACAAAATTATTAAACAACTGGGGTTATATTAAAATTCATCGGAGAACATATTGTTTAAACAACTCACCTCATAGGATTCATGCTTCCATGATATCGCGATTTCAAACACAATCATGTTCATCATCAGCCATTACTCCGACTGACGAAATTCTTCGGCCGTCAACTATTCTATTGTCGCCATCTTCAGTGCTGCCATATATGGTTGAATTTACGAACTTCGATATCAATGTAATTTCGTTAGGTATATCAAAATTCATTGATCTATTTTTGTTTTTCTGAATGTATATTTTTTCCCAAACTGTCAATTCCAAAGGTTTCTCTACTTGTTTTAAAAGTTTAGCTTCTCTTCCAATTTTATGATGTTCTAATAAACTATGTGCAGCAATTGCAGATTTTTCAATTTCACATTTTTAATATTTCTGAAATGTTCTTTTGTCCGAATTTCCAAATTCCTTTTTGTTTTTCCTATATAAACTTTATTGCAATCTTCACAATTTATTTGATAAATTCCAGATTTCTTACTGTCTGGAACATTGACTTTTTTATTAGTACTTAGAAGATTACCCAGACTAAATTTATTTATTGGTGCCAAAGGAATGTTGTATTTGTCAAAATTTTTTTGAAATTTCTTATGCATTTCAGGATGGTAAGTAATTTTCTTGTATTTTTTCTTTTCTTTGCAATTTTGTAGAGTAGTATATTCATTAAGTCTTTTTTTGTGTTTGAATTTCTTCAACTTATTTATAATTAATTCTTTATCTGCAATTGCTGCACATAGTTTATTAGAACATCATAAAATTGGAAGAGAAGCTAAACTTTTAAAACAAGTAGAGAAACCTTTGGAATTGACAGTTTGGGAAAAAATATACATTCAGAAAAACAAAAATAGATCAACGAATTTTGATATCCCTAACGAAATTACATTGATTTCGAAGTTCATAAATTCAACCATAGATGGCAGCACTGAAGATGGCGACAATAGAATAGTTGACGGCCGAAGAATTTCGTCAGTCGGAGTAATGGCTGATGATGAACATGATTGTGTTTGAAATAGCGATATCATGGAAGCATGAATCCTATGAGGTGAGTTGTTTAAACAATATGTTCTCCGATGAATTTTAATGATTATACCTCATAATGTTTACTTCCCAACATTAATTAAATATAACTGGGGTTATAATTTTAATAAGAAAAAAAAAACTGTCTTAATTTTATCCTCTACACATATTTTATATATTTATATGGATGTGAAATATGGACTCTTACTTTAAGAGAGGAGAAAATATTTAAAAGTATCTGAGAATAAAGTTCATAGGAAAATTTTTGGAACAAAGAGAGATGATCAGACAGGCGAATAGAATAGAGAAGATATGATCTTTACAGGAAACCAGATATATGTGTTAACACATTCAGTACCGTAAACCAGTTAAGGCGTTTAAAGAGACGATCGTGTATGCGGCCGTCAGTCAGTTAACTCGTTTTAGAGCGGGCGCGAACAAACCACGTTTATATTCAGTGCCTAAATATTGTGTTGGCTTAGTATGTCTTGGAGATCATAGATGGCATGTAAATGTACATTTTCTATTCCCGTTTGACACATTTAACCTAGGTGAATCCCCTTTTATTTTTAAAACAAACAACACATGGAATTCGTTCACCCAAACTTGCCTCCAGGCTCCAATACAGTTGTATATGTTTCTTGTTATTGCACTGTTGTTTGTGCATGAGTGAAACCATGGCGAAAGAAAAATATCTCACTGAAGAAGAATTAGTGAATATTTTGTATAATGATGATTCAGGTGATGAACTGATTCCTGAATTAGAAGATTTACAAAGTGAAAGTGAATATGAACTTCCACTTCCTGAAATTGATACGCCGATACCATGTGATATCAATCACCCAAGTTATTTCACCATCAAATCCTACTAGGATATCTCCTTTTGGTATGTACAAAATTTGAATTTTCTAGGACTAATAGTTTGTGAATAATGGTCAATTTTCTGAAGTGCCACGAATAGGGTATCTGGGGGGTATTTAAATGGCTGGCCTGTGGGTTTAAATGCCCTGCTCAGTGCCTGGTACTGAATGTGTTAAGAACAGTTAAAGTCTTGTAGACTGCAATGGGCAGGACATGTGGCACAAATGGAGAATTAATGAGAACCATGGATGCTACCAAAAACGAGGTGGGAGAATAACATTAACCATGACTTGAGGAAAGTAGATTATACAGGGGATAATTGGAAAGTATTAGCTCAGGATAGGAATATATGGAGAGTTTATGTCTGCATGGCCATTAATCTATTGATTTGATAGTACCAGTGAGTTAATTAATTATATGTACATATATTTTTTTATACGGGGGCACGCCATACCATAGTGGTTAAGGCACTGCGCTACAAGCCAGAAGGTCAAGGGTTCGAGTCCTGGTGGGGTCAGGATTTTTAAACTGACCCAAACCTTCTGGCAGCACTGTGACCCTGGGGTCGACTCAGCCTCTAATGGAAATGTGCTGATTGTCCAAAAAAAGTGGGAGCCTTAACCTCCTACTACCCCAAGGGCTTCCTGAGGCTTATAGTGGGATCACTTTACCTTATATATTTTATACATTTCCCTTCAAGTTTTTCATGTTACAAAGAGATTATATAGACAATATCAAAATTCAATTATGCAGACTACTGCTCCTTCATTAGTGGAGATTGTGTATGCACAGTCTCAGGAATATAGTACTTTATATTTGCAACTGACTCAGTCCTTTTTTTTTTAGTAAGTTTACACAACTAAAAAAAAAATATATTGGAAATGAAATATAATTATTGTTTAAATTTTAATTTTTCATTCTCTCTTAAAGAATTTGTACCCAAACTCTGTTGACATATACAGTATACATTATAAAAGGAAAGAATGAACTAATAACTGGATGGATTTTTAAGTGGATAAATGTGTAAAATATTTTCTTGTGTATCAATAAAGCTACTTATCGTATCACTTCCATCTCCTATCCTTCTGAACCGAAAGTGTGTTTTTCGGCTCATTATTGTAATGTCGTTCTCCTCCCTAGACTGGAATATTTATGAACTATGCCAATATCCCTTTCTCCTTGCATTTACCCCCTCTCTCTACTCTTTACCCTTCCCGCTGCGCAATGTCTACGGCGCATCTCCCCTCTACCTCAGAACCTTCATATACGTGGTGCACTGGCAGAACGTTATCATTCAATCATTCAAGCGTTCATCGTTTAGTTCTTTGAGCAGATTCAAAGTTTGAATCAGCATCCAGTTCGCAATGCGATTGAAGCTCTAATGGACAAGCTGGTCTGAAGCCGAGAAGCGGCGTGGTTTAGTTGGTCCGGCAGACCAGGGAAGAAGTGGCTCCTCGTTCGGACGTTAGCATGAGTGTAAGAATATCGTTATTTATTTGTTTATATTTTTTTTGTTTTATTGAATGATTGAAATCTCTTTGTTAATTTGTTTTTAATTCAGACAACTTGTTTCTATTAAAGGTCATCTTTTATTATATCTGCTGGTTCATTGATGCGCACGTAGTTGTTTTCAATCCTATACGGAAATTCACTCACGTAGGAAATTATTTCCAGCTCCCTTGCTATTTTGCTGTTTAGCTTTCTGGAATGACAATTATTATCTTTTTCACTCACTCTATGTATTTGAGAATCATTATTTATTTATGTCAATATATCTGAGAGAGAGAGATGAATCGATTGCTGCCTTCTATGGGCCCAAGGCAAGCAACTTCGTGATTGATAACCTTGCAGGAAAGCAGATCCACGTTAATAGAGACAGCAGTAACAAAACCCGATCCCGGATTTATGGTAGTAGAAGCGTGGTTCCTAACCCGCACAAATGGTAGTAGTAGCGTGGTTAATAAACGCCACAAATGGTAGCAGTAACCGTAGTTTATTAGAGAGGTTAAACTAATCTCCCTCACCCCGGCCCGCACAAATGGTAGCAGAGCGGCGTGGTTTAGGTTATCTCCCTCACCCCGCCCGACACCTCAATCACTATTTGGGCACATGCATAAGAACCTCCTCCTTCAAATACAGCAACACAAAACCCCCCATTATTCTAATTCCTATACTGTATCTATTGCTAGACTAAGGAACTCCTTACCACAAGAAATCAGAGGCTGCCGGACATTACCTTCCTTTAAAAGAAATTTATAATCTTTCTTTTGTCTTTCAATGGATTAATTGATTTAAGAAAAATTGTATCACCTCACACCACATCCTTATTAGACCGGTTTCATACTGTTAATTCCTAAAAAGTCAATTGTAAGGATCAATTTATGTTTCTGAGTGTTTGCTTCTCTAATAATATTGACTTGATTTACAATTTTAGTTTAATTTGTATAAATATCTACTTATAATTGAACATATTATCAACTTGTGTAAAGATTTTCCGTATTTAATATTTTTAGTGGTTGAATGGAAGAGAAGACCGTATTATAATTAAAAGAAACCATATGGGATAGAATAACTGGAAACGCATTATGAAAAGTCCCACTCTTCAAAAAGTTCAAGAGTAGTGAAAGACCATAAAAAGGAAGCAAAAAATTAAGAAAACCCCAGGTCAATGTACGTGCATTTTTTAGAATATAAAAACAGCTTTAAGGATAAACGTGTTCAACTTCAGAGGTGTGCAAAGTATGATTTAAAATAAATAATGCGAATCTATTGCATCTTACCTCAAATATTTGTGTTTAATTTAAACATGTTTCAATATGCTGTCCCTATCAACATTGGCTAAGATGCATCAGATTCACCTTATTTATTACGAGAGCCTCATAATGTTACTTCCTATTGTAATTTATTGATATGATTTAAAATAAAAGAGTAAGAGTGGGTTGCAAGAACAAATTTAATGATCCATTAGATGCTATACCTCCAAAGTCGAGTAAGTACTACTAACAGTGTTGTAAGGAACATCACTAGTACCAATGAGTGAGTAAAGTATTTACTAAATTATGTATATAATTGAGCACCTATAAATATTTTATTGCCCCATTTTATCTCTATACATAATTCATTATCATTGGGTGTGTATATTTCCCATTAGAAGAATGACATAGATCAGATACAGGTATGTATAAAACTAAACATAATATAGTTTGATCCATATTTGGTTCGTCTTCCGGGCTTATAGGCCGTGGTCTGGTTGTCTTCTTACTCGACGTTTCATCTACCGCAGCAGTAGACGAAACGTCGAGTAAGAAGACAACCAGACCACAGCCTATAAGCCCGGAAGACGAACCAAATATGGATCAAGACGCCGGCCGTGAAAGCCTACAATTATATATAATATAGTTGCATTGTGTTACCATATGCAAAGAATTTGGATTATTTATTAACCCGTTGGGTGGGCGTTCCGTGAATATCCGTCTCAAGAAAGCCTTCACTCGGTGGGAGTTACGGATATATCCAACGAAATATATATTATTTTTTTTCTAAATTATTTGGCGATGCAGGAACACAAAATTTTGAAGATCTGTTCTGTATGGGTATGACATCTAGTGTGATTTTTTCAACCCCCTTTGACCGGTCTCTTAACAGTTTCTTATTACGAGAGTTAAAATCACATATCATGTATGCGCGCAAGAACGGACTAACATATATTGGTAACTGGCCAGCTATATAACATTCATGATAAAATATTATTCACCAGACGTGTTCAGAAAAAAAAAACAGACATCATCTGTTTGCTCAACATAATATATCTTTCAACTCAGATTAGCCTTAAACCTTAATGCAATAACGGTCTAAGTTAATGAAAAAATAATAACTCTGGTACAGTTTCTTGTAACTTCTCATTCACACGTTTAAATGAGAGGTCTGTCTTTTATCACATTAGAAAAATATTGCACAAACATTCAATTGGGGTTGCTAACTTTTACCCTCCATTCTCCAGTCTTGAAGTAACTAGTTCAAACGTCTTATTTCGCTCTAGTTTTTTTTTTTCACTTCATCATATTTTTTTATAAGCTACTTAAAATTTACTGAAAATATGAGTGTTTTCTAAAATGAAGTTATGTAGCATTCATAATACTAACAACAATAATAACCAGTGACTTCTCAACACACCAGTGTTCAATAACGCCACTGATAATATCTGATGACGTCAATAATCACTATTACTACAATAAAAACCACTAATTGTACGGATATATATTTTTACGGTATATTAAAGTTCTAAAAACAAAACAAAAAATTCGATTATTTGTAATAACTCAAAACTGACAGTATTTAGTAACGCCACTGGTCATATGTGTCGTAAAATTTTAATATTTACACAGTGTTAAAAGAGATTGTATATTTACATTATAAACTTCGGAGTAAATTACCAATATAAATTAATTAATTAATTTATACATATATCCTAAATGCTTAGTTTATATCGATGTAAGACTTGAAACAACGCCACTGATGACAGACACCATGTAAGGCCAGAGTTAACATTTATTGCATTTAAGAGATTTGCATACTTTTTAATATTCATTACATGTAATATAAATAATGTTTTCCAAATTACTTTAAATTGAACACGAGAAGACACTTGTGCCGTTTTTGTACTAAAGTTGAAAAAAATAAAAATATGAAATTTCGATTAAAAAATATGACCATATGAAAGAGAATGGTTGTTTTGTATAATATTTGATGGATATGTTACAAATGTTTACTCCCTGTATTTTTTATAATATTTTAAATTAAAGGAAGAAAAGGCTCCCCACAGAGCTGTAGAACTGCACTAGCTAGGTCCCCAGTTAAGGGGTTAAGAGGGTGGATCAAATATAAACCTGAATTTGTATCTGGAGGTTCTGGTAGCGAACTGCAAAGGTTGCAGTTTGGAGGGAAAGTTGGTGGGGGTGTCTGGAGTAGGGATCTTGATGTGTCACACTCCGAAGAGCTGCCGCTTGCTTCAGTACGCCATGAGCGAGCAAGAGGTACACACGTCTGTTGCATAATGCATTATTATTAAGTTTTTGGCAAAAGAAGGCACTAAACCTTCCGAAATTTTGAGAAGGCTCCATGCACAGTTCGGGGAAGCAACCCTTTCGAAGATGCAGGTGTATGATTGGTGCAAAAAAATTTTAGCGGGCTGGGATTCAGTGGAAAATGAGCCCCACCAAAGACGGCAATGAACAAGAATCACTGCAGACAACAGTTGTGCTGTACGGGAACTTATTGAGGAGGATTGGCGTGTAACAATCTCTGAAATTGCTTCAAACGTTGGAATAAGCTTCGGAAGTGTTCAACCTATCAACAGTGATGAACTCAAATTCCAAAAATCCGCCGGAAACTGATCCGAAATGTGCTGCATAACAATGCAAGGCCACACTGCTCGGTTGACACAAGAAAAACTGACGAAAATGCATTGGACACCTCTGGAACATCCTCCTTACAGTCCAGATTTGTCATCCTGTGACTACCATTTGTTTGGGCCACTGAAAGAAGATCTGGGAGGAAGGCGGTTTGGTGACAATGCAGCGGTAGAGGAGTTCATGTGCAACTGGCTAACTACATGTCATCCCTCATTCTTCAAGGATGGCATCAAAAAGTTGCCAACTCGATGGCAAAAGTGTGTTGGAAATGCAGGAGACTATGTAGAAAAATGAGGTGGTGGTTTTGTATTCTTTTGTTAATTCAATAAAACTGTAAACAATAATTCCGGTTTATATTTGATTCACCCTCATAACTGTCTACGCATGGTAGTTATTTATTTCTACATTACAGGCTCCATGTGTAGAAGTTTGGTTGAATCTTCTACAAATACCTCAAAGGCCATGAATTTTTAGAAACAAGTCCAATCTTATGGAAGATGATCATGATGTTGATTTCAAGTAACATTTTACATTTCGAAGAAAAATGTAAAAAGGCTTTATTACATTTAATTATCCCAGAAATTGAAAAGCAAATAGCACCGGTATGGCAACAGCACAGTTTCTTAAGATTTCTTATAAGCATATTGTTGATTGGCAGCTCTGTGGTGCAAGCAGTTAGACACTTGCCACTTACTGCTGGGGTCTCAAGATTGAGTCTCAGTTATTCCACATGGGTTTCGTGGTGGACTAATGGAGCTTGGGTAGGTTTCTCTCAAGGTTTCTTCTATTTTCCCCTGTCATAAACTTCATTCCATACTCATCTCATTTCATTTTGTTCATCTGCCCCTCTGGCGGTACATCAAGCATGATAACCCAGCACCCTTGTTCACAGATCTCTATGAATATGGGAGTTTCATCTCATCTCATCCCTCGACCTACCACGAGTTTGATATTATATATATTAAACATTGATTACAAATTTGATGTGACTATCTAAATTATCTTTGTGAGTTATCCTCTTAGTATAGACACAAGTATTTTTAACTGTTCTCAGCGGTCCTAAACCCAGAATCTTGCTGTGCATTGAAAGAGACAAACTTTTTTTCCCCGAAGATTCAGCTTTCTGTTTATTTGTAATAGTATCTGTTTCCATGTTTTCAACAATGCACATATGTTTCTTTACTATATCCAACAACATACACATATCTCTTTTGGAAACATTTCAGCTTATATTTCTCTTGTGGCTTGTGATGAAATAATATATTAGCAAACTCTGAAGGAATGAAGCTATTGAGATTGTTCTCATGAAAAGATTTTTTGAAAAGTTTTACAGATCTTCACTGATCCCATCTAGTATGTGTGTGTATATATATATATATATTATGGGTGCGAAACACAGACTCTTACTTTAAGGGAAGAAAGGAGATTACAAGTATTTGAGAATAAAGTACTTAGGAAAATTTTTGGACCAAAGAGAGATGAACAGAAAGGTGAATGGAGAAGACTACATAACAATGAACTACATGGACTTTATAGGAAGCCAGATATAATAAGAACAGTTAAGTCTCGTAGACCGCGATGGGCAGGACATGTTGCACGTATGGGGAATGAAAGACTTGTATGGAAGCTTCTTGTAGGAAAGCCAGAGGGAAAACGCCCAGTTGGTAGACCAAGAATGAGATGGGAGAATAACATTAACTATGATTTGAGGGAAGTAGATTATACAGGGAATGATTGGAAAGCATTAGCTCAGGATAGGGCTGTATGGAGAGCTTATATCCATGTGGCCATGAACCTAAGGGTTCGATAGTGCCAGTGAGTAAGTATATATATATATATATATATATATATATATATATATATGACCATGACCAAAACATATATATGTGTGTGTGACCATTAATGCTCTAGTGGCCATAATTTTTGTTTAATTGAACCCAAACTATGCATATGGGAATTATTTTTAAAATAAAGTCAAATTAGTTAACCAGAGATATTGGATCATTAGATGTAGTAGTTCATGTGAAACGAAAATTTAAAAATTGCTCTAGTGGTCACAATTTTCAAAGTTTCATAATGAAACTTAGCATATGCTAAATCAATGGAAAAAGAGACAATTTTTTGCCTGAACCAGGAATCGAACCCCGAACCTTTAGCTTTCCGTGCTAATGCTCAGACCACTGAGCTAATCCAGGCTTCATTCCCATCCAAGCAAGAATCCTTCCTTTACCTTTACTCTCAGGTAAAAATTTTTCTCTTTACATTGATTTACAATAATTGTGTTTATTAATTTACTTATTTCTATCATAGTAATAGCTTTAGCTTCCCAATATTAATTTAATAAATAATACTATAGCTGTGTGGAGACCCTTCATGTCTTCTTCAGGTAGAAGCCATTCATTGTGTATTTGTGAATGATTCATTGCAATTGAATGTGGGGCCAGTAAGAGTAAAGGTAAAGGAAAGATTCTTGCTTGGATGGGATTGAAGCCTGGATTAGCTCAGTGGTCTGAGCATTAGCATGGAACGCTAAAGGTTCGGGGTTCGATTCCCGGTTCAGGCAAACATTTTTCTCTTTACCATTGATTTACAATAATTTAATTGTGTTTATTAATTTACTTATTTCTATCATAGTAATAGCTTTAGCTTCCCAATATTAATTTAATAAATAATACTATAGCTGTGTGGAGTCCCTTCATGTCTTCTTCGGGTAGAAGCCATTCATTGTGTATTTGTGAATGATTCATTGCAATTGAATGTGGGGCCAGTAAGAGTAAAGGTAAAGGAAAGATTCTTGCTTGGATGGGATTGAAGCCTGGATTAGCTCAGTGGTCTGAGCATTAGCATGGAACGCTAAAGGTTCGGGGTTCGATTCCCGGTTCAGGCAAACATTTTTCTCTTTACCATTGATTTACAATAATTTAATTGTGTTTATTAATTTACTTATTTCTATCATAGTAATAGCTTTAGCTTCCCAATATTAATTTAATAAATAATACTATAGCTGTGTGGAGTCCCTTCATGTCTTCTTCAGGTAGAAGCCATTCATTGTGTATTTGTGAATGATTCATTGCAATTGAATGTGGGGCCAGTAAGAGTAAAGGTAAAGGAAGGATTCTTGCTTGGATGGGATTGAAGCCTGGATTAGCTCAGTGGTCTGAGCATTAGCACGGTAAGCTTAAGGTTCGGGGTTCGATTCCCGGTTCAGGCAAACATTTTTCTCTTTACCATTGATTTACAATAATTTAATTGTGTTTATTAATTTACTTATTTCTATCATAGTAATAGCTTTAGCTTCCCAATATTAATTTAATAAATAATACTATAGCTGTGTGGAGTCCCTTCATGTCTTCTTCGGGTAGAAGCCATTCATTGTGTATTTGTGAATGATTCATTGCAATTGAATGTGGGGCCAGTAAGAGTAAAGGTAAAGGAAGGATTCTTGCTTGGATGGGATTGAAGCCTGGATTAGCTCAGTGGTCTGAGCATTAGCACGGTAAGCTTAAGGTTCGGGGTTCGATTCCCGGTTCAGGCAAACATTTTTCTCTTTACCATTGATTTACAATAATTTAATTGTGTTTATTAATTTACTTATTTCTATCATAGTAATAGCTTTAGCTTCCCAATATTAATTAATAAATAATACTATAGCTGTGTGGAGTCCCTTCATGTCTTCTTCAGGTAGAAGCCATTCATTGTGTATTTGTGAATGATTCATTGCAATTGAATGTGGGGCCAGTAAGAGTAAAGGTAAAGGAAGGATTCTTGCTTGGATGGGATTGAAGCCTGGATTAGCTCAGTGGTCTGAGCATTAGCACGGTAAGCTTAAGGTTCGGGGTTCGATTCCCGGTTCAGGCAAACATTTTTCTCTTTACCATTGATTTACAATAATTTAATTGTGTTTATTAATTTACTTATTTCTATCATAGTAATAGCTTTAGCTTCCCAATATTAATTTAATAATTAGCATATGCTGTTAATCTATCTATCTATCTTCGGGTTTTTACAGCTGCTGCCGTCTTCCCGTGCCAAACCTCCAAAGCCTACGGTCTTGGGCATCTTCGATGCTTAGCCCTCTAGCTTGCATTACTGTCTTCATGTTTTCCTTCCATATTAACCTTGGTCTTCCTCTTTTCTTCTTTCTGTTAGGATGCCATTCATATAGTTGCTTCGGCCATCGCTCATCTTCCATTCTTAAAACATGTCCTAACCACTTTAATTCCTTTTCCTCAATTCTTTCAATTATGCTTTCTTCTGCTTCCATTTTGTTTCTAATTTCCTTATTTGTGACACGTTCTAATTTAGACTTTCTGGCACTTCTTCGTAAATAATCCATTTCTAGAGCTATTAGTCTATTCTTGTAGTACTTATTGATTGTCCATACCTCACTTCCGTACATTGCAACAGATTCCACCAATGTTTTACCAATATATTTTTTTGTGTCTTTCCAAATATGCTTATCCCACCATATGGAATTTAATGATGATATTATTTTGCTACTCAATTCAATTCTATGTTTTATGTTCTCTTTGCCTATACCTTCGATGTTATCCATAATCATTCCCAAATATTTAGTTTGCTTCACTTGCTTTATTTGGATTCCATCTTCCAATACTAAGTTTTCTCTTTCATTGCTATTTATTGCCAGATATTCTGTTTTTTGTAAATTTACATATGCTGTTAAAATTAACCAAATAATATATTTTTAAAATTACCAAAATCCGACCATTAGATATGGGGGTTTACCTGAAAACCGAAATTAAAAATTGACTCTAGCAACTGCAATGTTTAATTCATTGGAATACATACCACACATTCTAATTAACCTTTAAATTGGCAATGTATCCTATAAGTTACATTTGTTTAATTTATTTAATATTTTAATAAAGTAATGAAAAAATGAATCAGTAGATATTATTCATATTGGTGTCAAATTACACAATAATATGCAAATAAGTAATAACTTACAGTTACGCATGATTTGCTTTCACTGCAGTCTGATACTTTTGAATAAGCTGACATCAGAAATTCAGATTTTCCAATTTAACAAAAGAAATACATATTCCATAAATCCGAAAAAAAAAATCATAAATTCGACCTACTGAAGAATTCACTTAATTTACGCAGTTCCTGCTTGACAAATTTTTATTTTATTATAGCGAACCAATGACACAAACATTAATACAAACAAATTGAAAGTTGTGTCATATGGAGCATCTTTTGTATTCTATCAAAAAACAAACACTGATGTAATATAGAAGGTAATGGTCAATCTCAAATTTACAAGTTTCAAAGATAAATCCTCAGTTAATTAGAAGTTCATTAAAGATACGAGGGTGGATCAAATATCAACTGGAATTTGTATCTGGAGGTTCTGGTAGCAAACTGCAAAGATTGCGGTTTGGAGGGGAAGTTGGTGGAGGTGTCTGGAGTAGGATTCTTGATGAGTCGCACTCCGAAGAGCGGCCACTTGCTTCAGTACGCCATGAGCGAGCAAGAGGTACACAAGTCTGTTGCACAACGCATTATTATTAAGTTTTTGGCAAAAGAAGGCACTAAACTTTCTGAAATTTTGAGAAGACTCCATGCGCAGTTCAGGGAAGCAACCCTTTCGAAGACGCAGGTGTATAATTGGCGCAAAAAAATGTTAGTGGGCCGGGATTCAGTGGAAAATGAGCCACACCAAAGACGGCAATGAACAAGCATCACTGCAGACAACATTCGTGCTGTACGGGACCTGAATTTCTAAAATGGCTTCACACATTGGAATAAGCTTCAGAAGTGTTCAAGCCATCAACAATGATGAACTCAAATTCCGAAAATCTGCCAGAAACCGATCTGAAATGTGATTGTGCTGCATGACAATGCAAGGCCACACACTGCTTGGTTGACACAAGAAAAACTGACGAAAATACATTGGACACCTCTGGAACATTCTCCTTACAGTCCAGATTTGTCACCCTGTGACTACCATTTGTTTGGTAGAATACCTGGGAGGAAGGCGGTTTGGTGACAATGCAGCAGAAGAGGAGTTCGTGCGCAACTGGCTGACTACTACACGTCATCCGTCATTCTTCAAGGACGGCATCAAAAAGTTGCCAACACGATGGCAAAAGTGTGTTGGAAATGCAGGAGACTATGTAGAAAAATGAGGTGGTGGTTTTGTATTTTTTTGTTAATTCAATAAAATTGTAAACAATAATTTCAGTTTATATTTGATTCACCCTCGTATTATCAGCAAATCACAAAATTTGATAAAATTAATTACCAATAAGTAATGAAGGAATAAGGTCTGTTTTCTTGCAACTCACTCTAAGGTTATTGAACCTCAAAGGCATGCAAAGTATCATTCAGATTAAGTTGCACACCTGACTTTTCTGGAGATATTCAGGAGTAAAAAAAAAATCTGCGCAGAGTATTTAAATAAATTTATAACTAATTTAATTCATTAGTGATCATACATTGCATAATATTCTGACAACCCAATTTTTTTGGAGACATTCAGAGGAAAACAAAACAAAAAAAAACTACACAAAATATTTAAGAAAATACAGTAATAGTTTACTTTTCTTCTTCTTCCTTCCAAGTATTAGGCCAAGGCCTGTTACGATTCTATAGAACATTTTCTCTCCTGCATTTCATAAGAGGGCCCAGAGATCTTCGTCCTCTTGGTATATAATTATAAACAGTTTTGGGGATCTGAATTGAACTTTTTCTTTCAAGATGGTGTTTCCAATTTAGTTGGTACTTAATATTTAATTTTAGGAAGTTATATTTTGAGGTTATTTTAATTATATTATTTTTGGTCTGGACATCTTACCTCAATATTAATGTTGATTTGTTCAAGAACAAATCAACATTAATATTGAGGTAAGATGTCCAGACCAAAAATAATATAATTAGTTGGTACTGTTTAATATATTCCAAAATTGGCATAGTCTTCAATTCTTTTAAGATATCGGTGTTCCTTTTCCGATCCCATCTGGTGTAACCCACTGTTCTGTGCATGAATCTTATTTCACGAGCCGTTATTCTGCTTTCATGTTGTCTTTTTAGTATCCATGTCTCATATGACTTGAGAGCACAATAATAGTCCCTTCGATTGGTTGCTGGCCAAAGGAAGGCAAGACCAGTGATGGGGTTGCCATCTTATAGCCTCTGGTCAGGCTTTTCTGGAGAAGAAAAGAAAATAAAGGAAGAAAGGAAAGGCTCCCTAGCCCTAGGATGCCCTAACAGTATTGGGGTCGTAAAACAAGTTTAAATTTCATTCAATCATATGTTGGGTATTATTATGATAATGTCCACCGCTGTGGTCTCGAGGTAGCATGCTGCCTTGTCACGCAGCGGGCCCGGGTTCGATCCCCAGTTGGGGCAGTTATCCTGGGTGTGGTTTTTATCGGGGTTTTTCCTCACCTGTAAGACAAATGTCAGGAAAACTTTAAGGCCCAAACGGTCCCCGAAATCATATGGCCATCATCATTATCATCATCATCATTCTTCACAGGTGTGGAAAGCATTGGGAAGCTACCACACCTACAATTCCCTAGTAAAGCTGTAAGCATAGCATTAAAATGCTATGATTGCAGTGAAGGACCTGCCTTTGAGCAGAATTACTATGGATGGATTATGATAATGATATTAATAACAAACATCAGAGTATGTGAACTTTGTCTAATAAAACAATCGCTACATAAATTTCTTTTACAAATATCGAATGTATAATTTTCTTTCAATATTTTAAAAAATAATCCAAATAACTAAAGGATGTTTTTTTATAAATATGATTTATCACATTTAATGATAAAAAAGTGTATATACAGTGAAACATGTCCTATTAAGTGACTAACCCCTTAACGACGAATTTTTTTGGGAATGTACATTAAAACTCATAATACCAATGTAAAAAGATAGCTCTATTAAAAGATGACCCCTTTAGACCACTGACCAGCCAAAAGTGAGACATATTTTATTATTTATAACTTCAATATGGCCAAACATACCGTACTCTCAAAGCAGACATATTTTATTACTTATATCTTCAATATGGCCAGAATACACTGTACTCCCAAAGCAGACTTAAAACTTTTAAGAAAAGTATGGTACAGTTCAATGAAGTTTAGCAATCACCATGAATTCTTATGATTTTGAGAACAATGACAAGTGTGTGTGTGTGTGTGTGTGTGTGTGAGAGAGAGAGAGAGAGAGAAAACAGGATTCTGATCAATACAATGCTGCACTACACAACAGACAAATAGCAGAATAAAAAAAAGGATGATTATTATTGGAATAGGCGTCAATCTAAAGTGAAGAATGCCCTTTGTCTCCTTGAGCATTCAATTTACTAAAACAATCACACACACACACATATATATATATATATATGATTAAGACAGTTTCTTAGGTTTTCTGCATCATATTGTAGATGTAATTTTTCTCATGATGCAAAAACCCAAAAAAACTTTCTTAATCATACTTATATTCGCAAAAATCAACAATATAACACACATACACTCACATATATATATATATATATATGTGTGTGTGTGTGTGTGTGTGTGTGAATTAACAGCAGTAAGAAGATAATTATTTTGAACATGGGGGTGGGAGGATGTTAAACTTAATTTATTTGTGGATATGAAAATGAAAATTCATAGAGAAAATTAGTCAAATTTAACTGTGGTAAGGCTCAAATTAGCCTTGTTAGTGACGTAATTGAATGTGAATTATGGTACAGAAAGGAAAAGAAAGGAGAGAGTCAATATTAATTCATTGCTAGTGATATGGTTTGAAATCATGCTATGAAGTGAGTCAAGACAGCTTAATTCATAACTGAATCATGAGTTTACAGAAAATTAACATTAGTGGACCTCTGTTACAAGAAAATGCATTGAAAATTGTAATGGAGCTAGTAGCAACCAATTTTAGTGCCAGTTAACTGCTAGTCGAGAAATTCAGAGTGCAAAATTATATAGTTTTTCTGCCTAATTTGTATGTGAATGACACAATGTTTGAGGATTAGAAAGGAGGTAATTTCCACTCACTTAGTTCTAGGATATGCTCTAAATGACATCTATTCCCCTACACCTACCAACTTTTCTTAAAATTACTAATGGTCTTTGAATAGAGATTTTTACTGGATATAGTTTTCCTTAAACAAATTAATTGATATATATATATATATATATATATATGTTACATTGCAGATTTTTGCGGATATAAGTATGAATATGAAAGTTTTCTTGGGTTTTCTGCGTCTTGAATTCAATTTCGGCCTCTGGCTACTGATTCCGACATGATCCCACATGCCATTATCAAGGAATGATAAGTTAGAGTCACAGGTTTAGGTCTTATATAATAAAATACATAGAGTTTTCGCTGTGGTCCGTTTCCGAAGACATACACCTATCCAAGGTTTAGTTCGTATGTGGTTAAATACCTTCAGTTTTCAAAGTGGTCCAAAAAAGTAATAAAAGAAAATATATATATAATTTGCAATATATTTTATAACAATAAGATGTGCTTCTGATAAAAAAAGGGTCATCTAAAAGATTGTCAATATTAAAGGAAACAGTATGAAGATGATTTGTTCTATCAAGATTACATAATAATAAAAAAAATAAAATGCTATACTTGCAATTGCTCAACTTATTAAAAAAACTTCACAGACATCTGCATATTGCAGCAAAATAATGAATCCTTTCTAGTAAAATACATGTAAACTATATTTTATCTGATTGATATAGAACAAAAATTCTGAAGAAAAAAAGGTTTATGGTGAAATTAAATGTTTCTTACCTCTCCTCATATAAATTTTCTAAGTTGATCGCGATTTCAAGACTATAACTGTATGTCGACAACAAAGTTCTGAGGATGAGACAGTTATAATCTCGAAATTGCGATTAACTTAGAAAATTTATATGAGGAGAGGTAAGAAACATTTAATTTCACCATAAATTAAACCTCATAGTGATTAATTCCTATAAAAGTTAAAAAAAAAAAAAGGGTTTACTTGTATTTAATAATTTTAATGCTGTATGAATAAATCCAAAATATAAAATAAATAAAGAAAGGAACTGTTGAGGGTCTATTATCACACCTATTAAATGTTTATGATCTAAAATACTCATATGGTGGATATATTCCCTTTTGGTTATAGTTATATTTAATTAATAGGAATTGCTAGGGGAAAAAAAAGGTTTTGCAGTACTACATACTAACTTTCATAATTCGAAGTTTTTTTGAGAAACTTAACACTTTTTTTTAGATAATTTAATGCACAAAAATATACAGTTTACCAGCATAATCAGAACTTCTATTCAGTTGCTTGTGGTGCCATCTTTTGAAATATATCCGATGTATAACTGTTTGCCATCGTAGATGATATTTTGGCTGTTGAATACGAAAAAAAATATATTTAGGCATGCAAATTTTGGAATTTAGCTCTTAATTTTGGTAGTTCATTACTGCTATCTAATGCCAAAAATAGCTACATGAGATGTTAGATAAACTACAAGAACAAATGCCAACACTTCAGTTGGCTTAGTTTTATTAGTTTGATTGAAATGACATATACAAATAACAATTGTTTAAAGTGATTTTTTTCTTTGCTTAGTGTTTACTTAACCTTAAAATAGAGTCCTAGAAAAATGTAATAATTTTAATTGTAAAAAGGATGAGAAATGTATATTTGCACTATGCTAATCAGAAGTTCGTATTGTTGTTTATTGAACCATTTGAATGCTCTGAAATAATTCAGGTTTATACTTCAGAGGACTATCTACTCAGTATTCCGATTGAGGGTCTTTCCACTTTTCAGCGGTTGCCCTTTTACCAGCCGGCTGCTGGCCCTTCACATCCACATGTGACAATCACAGAGGTAGATGATCAACAGCCAGTGTAGGGGTGACATGTGGTTAGCATGTCGAGTCCCCCAGCCATTATAGCTGGTTCCTCAACCTGGAGCCGCTACTTATTGTAGCTACCCAATTGCCTCACGATGCTGGGTGGGCACCGGTCCCATACTGGCCGAAATACCATGAGAAAATTTCTTCCCCCATGGAGACTCGAACCAGCGCCAAGTCCCGTAGCTCTGCGCCAAGGCTTCCTGCCTTAACCGCTCGGCTATGGCGCGGGACTCTCTACTCAGTATACTTAACTAATGCCTATATTTTAAAAGTGGAAGAAATTTTAACCCTGGAGATCTCTGTATTAGTCAACCCAAACAATTGGAAACAATTTATAGAAGAAGAACTTTTAGTTACTATCTATGTTCTTTTAATATCATTATTTCACATACACTGCCACTTATTTCTGTCAACAGCATAATGAATTTACAGTAATATGACAGCAATTGCATTTATGAATTGCATATTCAGGTACTTTCACACATATTTGTGAAATTTTGTGTAAAAATATTTACAGTATCATTTCTGTTAGGATTGTGCTAACAGTTGTGCAAAATCATATGGTGTTCCTAGAAATTTTAATTAGACCATTGTCAGTTCTGGTAGAGTAAGGTTAACATGCTAGCTTCTGGTACCAATGTTTCAGGTTCAAATCCTATCAAGGTTAATGGATTTTAAAACAAATTCGCAAGACACTTTCACGATTGCCTCTGGTTGCAAGGTTCATGGGTTCAAACCCAGCTGGAATTAATTTTTAAGGGTGTAAAATCCTAAGAATGGTTTCACTCAGAGGGAAGTGTAAGGCCATTATGCAAATAATGTGAAATAATAATATTGAAATTGATATTACTTGCCATTCAAAGTTAAAATTGGGAAACACATTATGAGGTTCTTAATTAATAAATTAATGAGTCATTTTAACATCTTACCTCATATTTCATGTTTTTCAAACACGGTAACTATAGTTTTCAAATGATCTTGTCATTCATTTTCAACCGCCATTATGACTACCGGATATTCGTTGGAATCTCCCTCTATAACGTTGCCATCTGGTGTTGATTTGACGAACTTCGAGATATCGTTGCCATCTGGTGTTGATTCGATGAACTTCGAGATGAGGTCACGTTCATCCGGAATGTTGAAATTCATAGATTTAAATTTGTTCTTCTGTATAAATATTTTCTCCCAAACTGTCAAATCCAAAGGTTTTTCCAAATGTTTTAGAACTTCTAAAACATTTGGAAAAACCTTTGGATTTGACAGTTTGGGAGAAAATATTTATACAGAAGAACAAATTTAAATCTATGAATTTCAACATTCCGGATGAACGTGACCTCATCTCGAAGTTCATCGAATCAACACCAGATGGCAACGATATCTCAAAGTTCGTCAAATCAACACCAGATGGCAACGTTATAGAGGGAGATTCCAACGAATATCCGGTAGTCATAATGGCGGTTGAAAATGAATGACAAGATCATTTGAAAACTATAGTTACCGTGTTTGAAAAACATGAAATATGGGGTAAGATGTTAAAATGACTCATTAATTTATTAATTACTTGCCATTTTTAAAATCTGAGGTTTGGAATTTTTATGGCACACACATTAAATGCTTTTCTGTGGTGACAAGTTACTAGCCAGTATACGTTGCCTCTTTCCTTTTATACTTGCTCAATTAAAAGCAAGTCCAGTATGTGTATGTAATTTACTTTTTGTTCTGTTGCCTAATGAAACATTATGCTTATGTGTGAAACAAATAAGATGTATATGAAAACAGATGAAAATTGGTAAAATCTCATTTCAGAACTGATTGGTATTTTCAGGAACATATTTAAAATATATTAGCAGATGGTTACTTAGTGGTTAGGATGTAAAGGAAGTATGATACACTTTAACAAGCAAGAATATTTCCACATACTGCAGCGCAGGAAGGCAAAGCCAAGCAAGCTTGTAATCTAATACCAGTGAAACAATTTTCCAATATCTTGAAATTTATAAATTTTCAATATACCAACATTTATAAAAAAATGAGAATATTTTAATTTAATTTTACACCATTAATTTGTAATTTACTTTCATTTCTAACAGGAATAGTTAACAGTAATATTTAAATAGATATGGTTTGAGTGATTAATAAATTACAATAGGAAGTAGCATTATGAGGTTCTTCTGAATAAATAAGCCGAGTCTGTTCATCTTGGAGGCATGCCATAGCAGTTAAGGCAATATGCTACAAGCCAGAAGGTTGAGGGTTCGAATCCCAGTGGGGTCAGGATTTTTAAACCGACCCAATTCCTCTGACAGCACTATGGTCCTAGGTCAACTCTGCCTCTAACAGAAATGAGTACCATATGATTGTTCTGGGGGTAAATGTGGCCATCACGCAGGGTGACAACAAGTGGCTTAACCTCCTTTTACCACAAGGGCCTCCTAAGGCCTATAGTGGGATCACACCATGTTCGTATATTGAAACACGTTTAAAAAAAACAAAAAATGAGGTAAGATGAACAGACTCTCCTTATTTAAGGTATGAATGATTTACACGTAGAAGACATACACTCAAGGCCCATCATTTGATACTACTAGTTTCAACCATAGGTTAACTGGATGGTACTAATACAAGGATGCATTAAAGTTCATGGGAACTGATCTTCACCAACGGGTTGGTTACTAAAAACTTATGTCCAGCACTATCATAGCCAAAATAATGTGGTTTGTTTAGTGGGCAAATAATTACAAATCTGTGGATCACAATTAATACAGATATAATGTCTTGCAATTTCTATTTGTAGGGTACCCTTAAAATCAAGCATGTTAAATCACTTTGAGAGAACTAGGAAGTTAGTGTTTAAAATGTCTTCACAATTTAGAAATGATGGATGTAGTTAGAGAAATGAAGCAGATTATGTTTACGATGAAATGAGAATGGAAAAATCGCCTGTTACTTTTAAAATGGAGCCCACATTTAGTTCTGACAGTCCACCCAAAGTAGGTACTCCTACTGAGAAATGTGGAATAAAAACAATAAGAGCCAACAATCAAAGAAGCTCCTTAATTATTCAGTGGTACTATGAAGATATGAATTTTGGTAAATACACAATGACTTTGTAAAATTATAACTTGGGAACTTAGCATAATTTGAAACAATGCTCATCATATAAGATCTGGCATAAACCTTTTACAGGTTCTGAAGAATCTGTGAGAATGACTAATAATTTTGTAAGATATCAACAATGTGTTACAACGATCTATCTATCTACAATGGTGCAGCCCAATGTTGAGCCTTAGCCTCTTTTTTCTTTGCTAGAAGTTACTAGACCAAGTTAATTTAGTTACCGCTTATTTGTCCATAATTGTCATGAATGGTATGCAGTCAACATACTAACCCAATGAGACATCTAGCAGGCAATTAAGGTATTAGGGAGTTACAACGTATATAAGAGAAAAATTTGCATCTAAATTGCAACTTGCCTCGATAGCTCAGTTGGCAGAGCATTTGGCCCGGAAAGCCAAAGGTCCCAGTTTTGAGTCTCGTTCTAGCCCTGAATTTTTCTCTTCAAATATAACCAAGGTATAACTAAGATGACGAGGTCAGTAAATTTTATTTAAATTAATATTGGGAAGTAAACATTATGAGGTTATATCATTAATAGTGAGGGGAGAACATATTTTTATCGACTCACCTCATATAATTTCAAATTTCTTTGATACCGACGCTTTCAGACAATATCATGTCCCTCTTCAGTCATGGCTGATATTGTCTGAAACCGTCGGTATCAAAGAAATTTGAAATTATACGAGGTGAGTCGATAAAAATATGTTCTCCACTCACTATTAATCAGTAAATTTTGCTTAAATGCTTTTTATTCAGGCTTAAGGATCTTTTATGAGCCTGAAAATCTTCAGACCCACAGCTTAAATTCCCTCATGGAGAACTTGCTCCTTGGATTTTTTGTCCTAAAAAAATTAAACTACCCGCAGGACCAGAGGTGAGGAGCATAACCAATAGCCCACTGCAGCCAATTGTGATACAACTAGAGCGAGGAATTATATGAAATTTTAGGTTTTAAACTATTAGAGAGCATTGAGACAAATACTTGTTATATTTTACAATGTGTTGGATCAAATAAGACTAAACAATTTTCACATTTCATAATATTTTGACAAACTGTACATATTTTAATGAAGATTTCATATTCCTTCATATTCCATTTTTAAAAAAGTCTTACAATTGTCACAATCTCCCATCCAACAAAATTAATTCTAAAAAATCAGCAAATATTATGTGTGAACGACTGGGAAGAACGACAATTAATAATAATCAATAAGGATTTATTAAATTTTATATTAAGTATATCTTTGTATTTTGTGAAATTAGCAAAATTTCTTGAAGGTAAGATTAACATTACTCAAGCCACCAAATGTAGTGCAATAAAAGTACATTGTGACATGGAACAATTTTTTTATAGTACAAAATATTTCTGTAAGTTTACTACCAGAAAACAAAGAGGAATTTCAAACTGTGTACTGAAAACAGAAGTGACATGTTATTGTTAGAATATATTTATATAATGTAAATAGCAATAATTCCAAACTGTACATAGTCTATAATTTACTAAATTTGCTTCAAATAATGAACATGATATTTTCTATTGTTAAAATTGATGAAGTGATCCAAGGACTGTTTGTCTAATTTAAGTGCAGGTAGGTACATCTATAAATTATATATTATCATCATCCATGCTAGTATTAGGCCATGTGGCCTGCTAGGGTCAAAGAGGAATTTTCCATCCAGCACTTTTTTGGACGTCCCAGCGATCTTTTACCTTGGGGATAATAACAAAGCATAGCTTTTGGAATTCTGTATGATGACATTCGTTGAAGATGGGCTTTCCAGTTTTTCTGGTAGTTTTGTATATGATGGAGAATGGGTTCTACATCCAACTGTTCCATAATTTCATAACTTCTTTTATGTCCCACTTTGTATAGCTTGCTGTATAACACATAAATTGTATATCATTTGCTGTTATTTGGCATGCATCTCTTCTTCGTATTGTCCATGCTCCACTACAATGTCTTAATACTGGTCTGCAAGAACCTTATAAAGCCATAATCTTGTATTAAAGATGGTTTCAGAATACTATTAATTAACCCCGTTGTTTTTGTGAAATTTCTGATTTTCTTTGATATATCAGCTTCATCTTAATTTTATTGTCCAAAACAATTTTGCTAGGTATAGGGTATTCCCCACAAAAGGCCATCACTTTAGTTTTCTTTGTACTGATTTCCATATTGTACTTTTTTGCAATTACATTAAAATTGTGTATAGAATACTGTAAATTTGTTTCTATTGGAGCTATTAATACCAAATCATGAACTTCCTGTGTTTTTCTATTAATAATTTCATGGAGAAATAACCATCACACCAGGATCGACCTTTATGAAAGCCATTCTGTTCTTCGCTAAGGAGAGTGTTAATACGGTTGTATAGTTTGTTCTTAATTATATTGGCGTAAATATATATCATTTTAGAAATAGTATCTCATAATATTTGTGTGCCAATTTTCTTACTTTTTATGTTGTGTTAATGGTGATTTCATATTCATAGTTAAATATGGGAAATAACATTATGAGGTTCTTAATTCGTAAATTAATGAGTCATTTTTTAAGATCTTATCTCATATTTTATGAAATTAGTGATTTCATATTTTTTGTATAATTTCTTCATATAATTCCTTGCTCTAGTTACAATTAATGAAGGACATTTTCAGCAATAATGTAAGCTTGGTAAGTACACATTTTTAAACTTTTGCTGTATTTAACATTGCAACATTGCACATCATGATAACCAACCCACTGGAAAGTAGGGACCTGCACCTGCATACTTAACTGGATTAATACATAAAGATTCTATATTTATATTTAAATTAATGTTGGGAAGTAAATATTATGAGGTATAATCATTAAAATTCATTGGAGAACATTTCGTTTAAACAACTCACCTCATAGGATTCATGCATTCACGATACCGCGGTTTTAAACACAGTCGTGTTCATCCTCAGCCATAACTCCGACTGTGTTTGAAACCGCGGTATCATGGAAGCATGAATCCTATGAGATGAGTGTTTAAACAAAATGGTCTCCGATGAATTTTAATTCTATCTTTATCATAAAGAAATTAACAGCTAAATGAATTTATTAACTGAAACCTTCCTAGCACTGATTAATAAAATGTCTTTTTGGCTAAGAGTACAGACAATTTTTTTTTGTTATGTTCCAAGGCCATATACTAAGGATTAGACAAAAAAAGACATGTCTTTTAACCCAAAAAGACTCTTAAATAAAATAATTACTTATCAGAATTGCTTCAAAACTGAAGATCAATTTATCCTGAATATTAACAAATTTAAAATATCACAATAATTTCCTTTTAGTTGAAAACAACATTTTCTAGAATTAAAATGTAGATACAGCAAGTTACATGTTTGTTCATAATGTGTCTAGATTATCAGAAATTACATTTTTAGCATCTCACTTTTGACTAATAAGTAGAGGGAAGGAGAACTTTTCAGTCATACACAAACAGAGATTATAAAGAGTGACGTGTGATCAAAAAAACAATAGGCCCAATTTTAAGGGGGTTGGATGGGGAAGGGGAGAGAGAAAGTTGGAGAACAATGGACTGTGCTTAATTGCAGAAAAATCGCACAAATGGAATGAATCTCCAAAGAAGTCAATATCAATAAGGTACTTGCTCATGTACACAGCATTCTTTAAATTTAAGAGCTCATAAACAGCATATTTACGGTTAGCTGATTTTGGCATTTGTTAGAATCTAAGAAATTATGTGAAAATATTCTACCCAAAATATTTTTTGGTCATAGATTAAAAGAATTCAAAAATTTTATAAGACAAAATACATTTTCAGGAATCGAAGGGAATATTATTTTAATACTAAATTAACAAACATAAAATATTTAAGAAAAATAAACATTTATACTCTAAAATGACAAGAAATTGGGTACACAAAGAGAACAAACTATCAACAACCATTTAAATGCATCAAAACACTAAAACCCTATAGGTTACACATCAAATAAATTATTTCCCATACCTATCAAAATACAACAATCAATAGCTCATACAAAATAAAGATTTACTTTATACATTTTAGGAGAAAAAAAAAAACAAACACATGAGTAAATTATAATTACATTATTTTTAGTCTGAACATCTTACCAATATTAATGTTGATTTGTTCTTGAACATGTTTCAAAACAATTCTGTTTTATTGTCAGCTTTTCCAGACAAATCAACATTAATATTGAAGTAACATGTTCAGACTAAAAATAATATAATTAAAATAACCTCAAAATATAACTTCCTAACATTAAATATTAATTACATGAGTACATGATTGATTTTTAGTATTATACTGAAACTTAAATTAAACATACACTCATATCTGTACACAGGTACACATCAGCAATGTAAAGTTGTAACATAGCAATTCAAATTATATTTGAAAAGAAAAACATACGCCTAGACTGGGGTTTGAACCCAGGACCTTTGACTCTCTATGTCAATGCTCTTCCATCTGAGCTACCTAGGCCTCCAATCTAAACGCATATTTTTCTCTTATACATAGTTAATTCCCTAACCCCAAATGCTATGGGCCGTTGCTACGATTTTTGCAAATGGCAGCTTCTTTATTAAGAAGACTTTTTATTGGGAATTTAAACATTACTTATAAAGCCAGTAGTGCTTCTTTCAATGTTAATATTGTTTAAATATAATTTGTCCATCATTAAGATGTTTAAAAACGAATAATATTAACATAGCAATTCAAATTCGGGCATGAAAGGGTAGACAAATTTTGCTCAGAGGCCTTTTTTATCAGGCTTGAGGTTCTTTTATGTGCCATATCTATGACCCGAGGCTTTAGTTTCCTTCTGAAGGAACCCATACTCTGGACTTTTAGGGCCTGAAATACCCAACTCATGTTGGGTTTGAATTCGCAAACCTTGTAATAAGAGACAAGTTATCCCTCTAGGAAAATAAAAAATAGATCTCATTAATATCATCTATCCACCTTGAGCAGAATCTGAAACCTGAAACATTTGATATCCAGCAGGGTTGAAAAGCTTGATATTAAACACTTTTCAATGTCATTACCAGTTTATAATCTCAAGTTGTGTACCACATGCTTGAACTTAATCACAATATGTAAATTGAGAATATATTTTTATTATTAATTTAATACTTCTCACTGAAAGACAAATTATATTTAAGAATATATATTGTAATGATGATATGTTGCATCCTTCGGATGGGGCATTAAGCCTGTCAATAACCTTTACACTTAATGATAAGAGTATGCTATATATTAGGCAGTAGGTTTCAATTTATAAGACAAATATCTCCAATTTATTGTACAGTATTACCCCGCTTTTACATTCCCGTGTTTAATGTTTTCCCGCCTTTTACAACATTCTTTAAAGGTTAATGAACACAATTAAATTATTGTAAATCAATGGCAAAGCAAAAAATTTCTGCCTGAACCAGGAATCGAACCCCGAACCTTCAGCTTTCCGTCCTAATGCTCTGTCCACTGAGCTATTTCAGGCTTCATTCCCATCCAAGCAGAAATCCTTCCTTTACCCTACTCTACTGGTCCCACATTCAATTGCAATGAATCATCATTCACAAATACACAATGAATGGTTTCTACCTGAAGCAGACATGAAGGGACTCCACACAGCTATAGCATTGTTTATTAAATTAATATTGAGAAGCTAAAGCTATTACTACGATAGAAATAAGTAAATTAATGAACACAATTAAATTATTGTAAATCAATGGTAAAGAGAAAAATTTCTGCCTGAACCGGGAATCGAACCCCAAACCTTTCGCTTTCCGTGCTAATGCTCTGTCCACTGAGCTAATTCAGGCTTCATTCCCATCCAAGCAGAAATCCTTCCTTTAATGATGATGCATTGCAATTGAATGTGGGACCAGTAGAGTAAGGTAACAGAAGGATTTCTTATATTATTTTTGGTCTGGACATCTTACCTCAATATTAATGTTGATTTGTTCTTGGACATGTTTCAAAACAATTCTCTGTTTTATCTTCAGCTTTCCCAGACTCTGGGAAAGCTGAAGATAAAACAGAGAATTGTTTTGAAACATGTCCAAGAACAAATCAACATTAATATTGAGGTAAGATGTCCAGACCAAAAATAATATAATTAAAATAACCTCAAAATATAACTTCCTAAAATTAAATATTAGAAGGATTTCTGCTTGGATGGGAATGAAGCCTGAATTAGCTCAGTTGACAGAGCATTAGCATGGAAAGCTAAAGGTTCGGGGTTCGATTCCCGGTTCAGGCAGAAATTTTTCTCTTTACCATTGATTTACAATAATTTAATTGTGTTCATTAATTTACTTATTTCTATCGTAGTAATAGCTTTAGCTTCTCAATATTAATTTAATTCTCTAAAGGTTAAAAATCCTTGATTTTATGTTTCTGCAATTTTATTTTCCCACTATTTACGTCACATCACGTAGATCTTCAGTGTTAAAGATTTCGAAGATATTAAATTTATTTCATCGATTATCTCGCCTCTGTATAATCTGTATACAGCAGATCAAGTTCATTGAGCCAACGAAGCTGGCTTCTATAAATCGATAAAGAACAAAGTAAGTTTAATGAGCCAATGAAGCTGACTTTCGAACAATCAATAAAGAGCAGAACATGTTCGAGTCAACGAAGCTGGCTCAGAGCTTTCAAACGTTTTTGAAATTCAACCCTTGTACTGCTACGGCAAAACAATATTATTTTAATTTCTCAATAAAGTTTCATAATGCTGCTTGCTGCACCTCTCCTTGTTATTTATTTTTGAAATAGAGAAAGTAAAAGAAAGTAATTTTATGTTTACAGCAGTTCAAAATACACAGTAGCCTACAATGAACCACTATAGGAATATCACTATGAGGTTTAATTTAAAATAAAATTCTTTACCCTTCACCTCTTATCCTGTTTTCTAAATAAATAAAAGACGGGATATGAGGTGAGGTGTAAAGAATTTTATTTTAAATTAAAAGAAACATTACATTATTTAGCCAATATTGTATATTATCCCAGACAGTGCATTTTTTGCATATTCTAGAACGGTTGCAGAATATGGGGGTAAACATTTTTTAGCTTTATTTAACTTTTATAGGAATTAATCACTATGAGGTTTAATTTATTGCGAAGTTAAATGTTTCTTATCTCTCTTCATATCAATTTACTAAGTTGATCGCGATTTCGAGACTATAACTGTCTCATCATCAGAACTTTGTTGGCGACTGGTGTTATGTCGATCGGAAGATTCTAAGTTGATCGCGATTTCGAGATTATAACTGTCTCATCATCAGAACTTTGTTGGCGACTGGTGTTATGTCGATCAGAAGATTCATAGGGAAAAGGAAGAAGAGTTTCTTCTGATCAACATAACACCAGTCGCCAACAAAGTTCTGATGATGAGACAGTTATAGTCTCGAAATTGCGATCAACTTAGTAAATTGATATGAGGAGAGGTAAGAAACATTTAATTTCACCATTTTTTAGCTTCTCATTTCCCATAATTTACACCACTTTCCCTCTAGTCCTTTGCAAAGTGTAAAAGGGAGGTAATACTGTATTTACAAAACTACTTGCATCTCTGAATTCCTATACATTTAAAAGTTATGCGCTTATATTTTAGTCCTGAGCCGTAGCCGAGTGGTTAAGGCAAGATGCCTTGGTAAAGAACTACGGGAATTATGCTAGTTCGAGTCTCCATGGGGAAGAAAAATTTCTCATGGAATTTCGGCCATTAGGGGACCGATGCCCACCCAGCATCATGAGGAATTCGGGTAGCTACATTTAGTAGTGGCTCCAGATTGAGAAAACCAGCTGTAATGGCTGGGGGACCTGACATGCTGACTACATGCCACCCCTACATAGGCTGAATGGTGGTCTACCTATGTGATTAACACATGTGGATGTGAAGTCAGCAGCTGGTAGGCCTATAGCCTTCTAGGTGCAATGGAGGTTTTTTTGTGTGCTTATGTTTTGTAGTAATTAATTAATTTTCATTAACTGGCTCTAAATTCTAGTTGTTTACATCCTGTGAAAAGTTCTCGAAGTTAATTTCAAAGAATCTAAAAAAAACTTTATAAGATTACAACTTAGGTAATTGAAATTAGGTAATTAAAAATTATGAGTTGATGTAACTTCTTCTCAAAACATGTTAATAATTCGTTCATTTGTAGTACCCACGTATGTGAAGATAAGATACAAGAGACTGTACTCACTTTGTAGACCAGCTGAGATTGGTGGAGTTGCTCGATGTTTTCTTTAAAAATGAAGAATTACTTGGACTCCACATGGGAGGTAACATTCCCATCTCCAGTTCACCGTCATCTGCTTTATCTTTCTTCGGTTTTGAGCCATATACTTTTGAATTTGATAATCTCTGAAGTTTCACAGAGGGAACCTAACAAAATAAAAATTTAACATAGATATATATCTATATTATGTACAACAATTATTTCTTATCAATTATATAGGGTTTCCAGTATAAAACCGGACACTCTGCGGCTGGCAGAGTGAAATGCGGACGAGGAGAGAGCGCTGCCTGACGGGTGAAACCCCGTGAGGCGTGTCCGGTTTTATATTGGAAGCCCTGTATATATCAAATAGTCACTAACCAAATTAAGTTGCTGTTTTAAAAACTGGTTCCACAAGATATAAAATGAGGTAATAAATCTAGTTTTTCTTGCATAACCATGTCAAATGATTTAATACTGTACTGGTTACATCTTCTTACAAAGTCTTATCATGTTACATTAATACTATATTTACTCACATAACATATGCTGAAAAAGAATGGACCCTATTAAAAAACAGAATACAAAATTTGTTTATAGATGAGTTGGAGAAAATATTTTTATATCTCACCTTCATCTTCAATCAAACTCATAAAGTAGGCAACATATTTTGTTTTAATCATAATTGTAATGGGAAGTAATACTGTGAGGTATTTTCACTTCATAAATGAATTGGAGAAAATACTTTATATCTCTCCTCATAAAATTCCGTAAAATTTATAAATTACAAATACTTCATAGTGTTACTTCCCACTGTAATTTTGATTAAAAGCAAATGTGTTGCCAAATTTATGAATTTAAAATTTAATAAAATATAATGTTTAAAATTGTAAAGTTGGATGGATTGACAAAATTTAAATAATATAATTATTTTAATTATATTATTTTTAGTCTGATCATCTTACCTCAATATTAATGTTGATTTGTTCTTGAACATGTTTCAAAACAACATTAACACTTTGCCGCTCCCATTTACCGTCCTCCTACTAGGACAGGATGGCTGGGTTTTTTAAATGGGCATTTAAATTTAGATACCTATAGCAGAATCTATGTTCCCCCTTAAGAAAAAAAATCATAATAATTAAAGTGAAAAAGGTAGGATCATAATTATTTTTTTATCTAATTCCTAATATATTTACGCATGTAATAACGTACTCACTTAATTTTGGACCTCCACATTTCGCTGCTGGTGATATTCCAGAAAACACACCATAGGGCACAATGGAATGTCACAATGTTTACACTTAAATGTTGTCTGTTTGCCCCTTCCAGATGGAGCTTTTTTATTTTTCTCTATACACAAAGCACACACTTTTGCACGGCCTGATATTTTTTCCAAAGGATGAAAAAGTTTAGGGGATGCAGTTCCGATGGCAAACTTCTCTTCCTGCCTGTACGCTTGCGAGATATGAATGTACTTATTAGCTGACGCACTAAGTTTCGTCTGAAAGCCACTTGCCTGTTTCTGTGTGCTGTAATCGAGGTCTGGTTTGTCAGGTCATATAAGATGAAACAGTTCACAACACACACATTTAGGACAAAATGTAATAGAAATTTCCGCCACTTTTTTGAAGATCGACCCCACACCATAATATTCACGTTTCTGATCACTTATATCCATGCCTCCCATGTGCTTCGAGTAATTTATGACGGCATTAGGACATGGAACTTCTATTTCTTCATTGCCTTTTTCTGTGTGTCTTGTGACTGAACCATCAGTCTGGGGATCGGAATTCGTGGAAAGGAGAAGAACAACACGTTTGTCTTGCCACATTACCGCCGTCATATCTTCATGCTGCATTTTTCTGGACTCGACCCTTTTGAACCTCATTATCTGTGACCTATATAAGTGTTTATCCTTGGTTCATATTTACACATGTGCAGGAATGCCTACTAAGTGATTTCATCACACCCACATAAAGAGATCACGTGTTCTGTACGCACAACGTAATATTTTTTAAGATGCTTTCATCAAGAGCGCTTTAGAACGTTTAGACCGGCAGGAGACATTTAAATCTCGAGCGCTTCGGAGCGTTAGGGCCGGCAAAGGGTTAATATTTAGGTAAGATGATCAGACTAAAAATAATATAATTAAAATAACCTCAAAATATTACTTCCTAAAATTAAATATTAATATAATTATGTTAAGTCTGATCATGAATGGTTTCTCCATAAAGTGAAAAAAAATACATTTATTAACTAATATCCCAGTCAATATTGTTATGTTAAAGTAAGTTCACATCATAAATTAATGAGTCATTTTTTACATCTTACCTCATATTTTATGTTTCTTTAAACATGGGAACTAGTTTTCAAGAGAAGGATCTCTCTCATTTTCAACCGACATTATGACTACCAGATTTTTGTTGGAATCTCAATTCCAATGATTCCAATGAAAATCCAGTAGTCATAATGTCGGTTGAAAATGAGAGAGATCCTTCTCTTGAAAACTAGTTCCCGTGTTTAAAGAAACATAAAATAAGAGGTAAGATGTAAAAAAATAACTCATTAATTTACGAATTAAGAACCTCATAATGTTATTTCCCATATTTAACTATGAATATGTTCACATCAGCTGAATTTTGGAGGATCTGAGCAAGCTGTGAATTGAGAGATGGTGGCTGGTTTCTAGAGAAAGAGATGCCTAGATAATGGCTCTTTGGGAAGCCAAGGCTCGTATTGGGCTGTAGTGCTACAGCTGATGATAACAAGGAAAAAAACTATGAGGAAGGCCATGGGAAAGATGGCTTAACCAAGTAAAGAAAAACCTACAAGAAAGGGGATGCAAAGGGGAAGATTGTGAGGAAGATAAGCATGGGAGAATAGAGATGAATGGAGGCATATTTGGAAACACCTTCCAAAAGGATATAATAAAAGGATGATGATGATGATTGAACTTAGAAAGGAAGTATATTCCTATATGGAAGAAGTAAACCATGTTAGAGATGAGTGATTGGCCTGCTATTGAAAATTGCATATCTACATGAACAGAGCTTATCGACAAACTTTCAACAATAGAAAATAATTTTTTTTTAATTTTGAAAAGAAAAATTAACGCTCGAACAAGGACTTGAAACCTGGACCTCTTGTTCTCCGTACAAGTATGCTATCCATTACACTATTCAAGCTATGATACAAACATTAATAAAGTCGGCTCAGTCATTTAGTTTACAGGCGCTTTACTTTGTGGTTAGGTAGGTCTACTTTGCACGCATAGGTATTTAGCATATCAAGCAGTTATATTTGAAAAAAAAAATATACGCCTAGACTGGGGTTTGAACCCAGGAACTTTGACTCTCTATGTCAATGCTCTTCCATCTGAGCTACCTAGGCCTCCAATCTAAATGCGTATTTTTCTCTTATACATAGTTAATTCCCTAACCCCAAATGCTACGATTTTTGCAAATGGCAGCTTCTTTATTAAGAAGACTTTTTATTGGGAATTTAAACATTACGTATAAAGTCAGTAGTGCTTCTTTCAAATTTGTTTTTAAACATCTTAATGATGGACAAATTATATTTGAAAAGAAAAGAAGCCACCATTTGCAAAAATCGTAGCAACGGCTCGTAGCATTTGGGGTTAGGGAATTAACTATGTATAAGAGAAAAATACGCGTTTAGATTGGAGGCCTAAGTGGCTCAGATAGAAGAGCATTGACATAGAGAGTCAAAGGTCCTGGGATCAAACCCCAGTCTAGGCATATATTTTTCTTTTCAAATATAATTTGTCCATCATTAAGATGTTTAAAAACAAATAATATTAACATATCAAGCGGTGTTGTCATATTTTATTCACTAGAATAAATTTTTACCAACTAAAGATACTACAAAAGACAAAAGTTGCAACTCTGTTAAGATAATTATATCCACGTGGAGTAGATATAGTCATTTAAAAATGCGAAGACATGGGCAGAGAATTGTTTTCAGTTTTTGGTGAATGGAACAGTGTCTTAGAAATCTCTAAAAAGAACTCTCCGGCTCTACCTGGCAGTAACAATGTATTTTTTTTAAACCATAGGGAAATAGTTGCCTTTGATGTCACCAATAAACTAATTAACTGAGCCGACTATAGCAACATCTATCTGCCTTTGGATGATTTGAGAATTGTATATGAATAAAGAAATGTTAATGTCTATATCATAGCTTGAATAGCATACTCATATGGGGAATGAGATGTCCAGGATTCAGCTCCTGCATTCAAGCATTAATTTTTCTTTTTAAAATAATAATGTCTAGTAATAGAAAATGTTATATTTAAAATCTAACATCAAAATAAAAAAGAAGTTTCTACTATAGAAGACAAAAATTTAGTGAGGAGAAACAGACTACTTCCTGCATTTGCAGGAGATCATAACAGATCATGAAGTTAACTTTCTTTCATAATTAAAAGACACTTATCCGAATTCAGTGTTCATTTTATACATATTTTATTTGCCTGAATAAAAAATGACCTCGAATTTGAAGAGGGGTTTTAAGAATTTCCTTTATTTACTTACAAACACTATTTCATGTTTGGTCATTATCTCCATCATCATCAATCTTGCTGTCTATTCATGCTTTTCCATTTTGATTTGTCTCAATAGGTACACTTTTTACATTTCAAAGTTAAAAATGGGAAACACATTATGAGGTTCTTAATTAATTTATTACACTTTTTACATCCTTATCGTCGACTGTATAACATTAAACAGCATACCAAAATAAATGGGCATCTGATCTGCATCTGGCCGAGCAAACAGTTATGTAGCTTTTGTAAATTAATTATGTGGCATTTAAATAAGATAGATTTCTTAGGATATTCTGCCACAATTTCAGCCTTGCTCTTTTCATCATAGGTAGATACCAGGTGACACTGGCTTTAAATGACACCTCACTCATGCTGCCAGTTTGTATAAGGTCATGCTTTGTCTCCAGGGCCTCTTATATTATAGAGAAATCTTCATTCTTTAGCACATACTCAATAAATTACTCTTCCCAACTCATGATATTTCCCCTTCTTTGATCCACTAAATGACTTTCAAGATGAATTAGTTTTTCTTTAATTTGTTGCCATTTAGGAATGTTAACTTTTAGAGACAAATTTTCTCCCTGTCACTGGTCAGCTTGGTGAGTTTTTCTTTTTTTGACCGAATTGGTATTACTACTTCTTCCCATACCAATTCCCTCTTTCAACTTTTCTATCCAGTCTCCCTTGACTGACCTCTTGTTTCTTTCGACCCTGATGGTATTAGAGTATTCGAGGCCTAGGGGTTCATTTCTCCTTCCTTCCTATACCTACTTTCTCTCTACGGGTGATGTAACCACCTACTATTTACAACTAGTTTATTGTACTCCATTTCTGCTAAATATTGGAGTGCAAGAGAGCGAATGATTTCATTATCAAGTGCTCAACATTAGATACCAACCAACCAACCAACCATTTTCTCCCTGTTTACACATTTTTTTATAAATTCTGCTTCCCAATTACCATCAACTTAAAATTGGCATCATAACATGTGTGTGAACTAATCAGAATGTGTGAACTCATAGTGACTTCACCACCCTTTTACACATAATCTGAATTTTTAACTTTTAACGCTCATAAAAAAACTATCTGCTCAACTTTTACTGCTACCATTATAATTTTTTAATGTCATTGTCAAGATTCTTCAAGATTTTTCACACTTTCCTACTGACTATCAGGTTATATGCAATTACTGCCATGTAATATTTGATAACTCAGGATCAGGAATTACACGTGCATTATTTTCATTTTATCAACCAGCAGGATACCACACAACAAATTTTGATGCAGAAGTAACGGCTATTCATATTTCACTCCAACAATTACTATACAGAATAAATAAATTTCAAAATGCTGTCATACTCTCTGATTCTAAGGCAGCAATATATGCAATAAATTCACACAAAATGAAGTCAATACAAATTAAAGAGTGCTACAAAATGATTCAACAACTTCAAAAACTACAGAAAAGAATTCAATTGCAATGGATACCTGCACATTGTGGAATTGCTGGAAATGACATTGCTGATTTTCTTGCCAAAAAAGGCTCCAATCTAATTCAGAATACTACTAAAAGCTTACCTTTCACATCCATAAAAAGAATAATTAAAAACAAATATAAAACCAAGACGTATGTAATAAAGCCAAAGACAAAAAATGGAATATTTTAGTAAAGAAGCCAGATATAATTCCAGAAATTCCACGTAAAAACACAGTAGCAAAATTTAGACTGCTTACAGAACATGACTATTTGGCCAAACATTTATATAAAATAGGAATCTACACGAATCCAAATTGTCCTCTATGCAACAAAGACGAAGAAATGAACGAAGAACATCTACAAACCTGTGAAGTATTACCTGTTGGATCCACCATAGAGAAATATTGGAGAGCAAGAATGCTAATGGCTTCATTGCCAAGGCCCAGCATTTGAAAACAACAAACATATTTGTCCGTTGTTATGTTTGCAAAAATTTCCTAGGCGGCACCTATACACTATGCAGCATAAAATCATTGACCTGCCAACTGGGAGCTATATAGCCTGTTACGAATGTAAAAAAACGCTGAACTCAACCTGGCTTATTTCCTAGTCTCCAAATTTAAAATGAGTCACGATTTTTGAAATTCAGATTTCAGAAAAAAAAAAAGAAAAGGTCATCTTATATTTGGGTTATATGGTACCTTCCTGAAAACTATGGCAGGATTCAGTGGGTTCACAATCCCTTGGGATAGCGAAGCTCCTTCAGTAACTGCAGAGGGGAACTTTCATTTGACACTTCGCTAAAAGCTAAGTTTCTATTCAATAAGACTGGAGTTTGAGCAAGAGGACACTATTAATTTCAACCTCTTTCATCTGCCAAGTGGATTTTTAGCAGTGGCCATAAAAAAAAACAAATACAGATCAAGACTGTGTACAGAGAAGAATATAAGGCTAGCAGTATCTCCATTGGTGCCAAAATATGACAAGCTGTGCAACAACAAGCAGGCCAGGTTTCACATACACATTGTGTTTTGAGCTAAATGGTACTTTAATCTTAATATTCTTAATTATTTTATTTCAGTTTTAGTTTCACTACACAGTATTTATAAGGATATCAAATATGGAGTGTAGTATATTGATGTGTCTTCTTGGACAAAACTAATAATTTTTAAAATGGTATACAGAGTTATATCAGCTGTTTTCTCTTTTGTAGCAAAATTATTTCTTGAATATTTTAATCTTGTATGTTAGTATACAGGGTTATTCTAAATGATGGACCCATTTTTAAAGATTAGTATTTATTAAAGTACAAATCCAAAAAAGAACAATCTTTATACCAATGTAAAGAGGAAGTTTCTAAGTTTCGGCAGGCAATGATGGTTCCAGAAGCGGCCGATAGAGTTCGTGCAGCAATAGGCCGCCATTCATTTCCGTCTCCCTCTCAGTTGTGGGTGAGATGACTACCATGGAGCACAAGGTTTTCTGCGTTCTTCAGTTCACAAAAAGTGAGTCACAAATTGTAGTTCAGCGGGCATTTCGTAGCAAATTCGGTATTGAACCACCAACTAGAAAAAGCATTAGCCGTTGGTTTACGCATTTTCAACAGACTGGAAGTGTGTGTAAAGGGAAAAGCACAGGCCGACCGCGTGTCAGAGGATGATGTCAGACATATTGAAGAAAGTTTTGTTCGCAATAGAGCTAGTAGAGAATACCCCAATCAACTGTCTGGAAAGTTCTGAGAAGGTGTTTGCTGTACAAGCCCTACTGATTACAACTTGTCAGGCTCTCAACCCTAATGACAAAGAGATGTGTCTCGAATTTTGTGGTTATGTGCTAGGAATGATGGAGGATGACGCGTTTCTACAGTGTATAATTTTCAACGATGAAGCGACTTTCCACCTTAGTGGAAAAGTGAACAGACATAATTATATTATTTTTGGTCTGGACATCTTACCTCAATATTAATGTGGATTTGTTCTTGGACATGTTTCAAAACAATTCTCTGTTTTATCTTCAGCTTTCCCAGACTGGGAAAGCTGAAGATAAAACAGAGAATTGTTTTGAAACATGTCCAAGAACAAATCCACATTAATATTGAGGTAAGATGTCCAGACCAAAAATAATATAATTAAAATAACCTCAAAATATAACTTCCTAAAATTAAATATTAACAGACATAATGTTTGCATACGGGGTTTGCAAAATCCACGTTCAACATTGCAACATGAAAGAGACTCACCAAAGATAAACGTGTTCTGTGCGGTATCCCGTACGAAGGTTTATGGACCATTTTTCTTTGCGGAAAGAACTGGAAGTGGACATGTTGGAACAATGGCTGTTCCCTCAAGTTATGGAAGATTCACAGGACTTCATTTTCCAACAGGACGGAGTACCGCCCCATTGGCACCTTGATGTACGAGGCTTTTTGAATGCATCCCTTCCTCAGTGCTGGATAGGTCGCATGGGAAATGAAGACTGGCTCTACACTTCTGGCCACCGAGATCTCCTGATCTCTCCCCATGTGACTATTTCTTATGGGGTTATGTTAAGGAAACTGTTTACGTCCCACCTCTACCAATAACTCTGGACGATTTGCGGAACCGTATCACTGCTGCCGTGCACTCAGTAACAGTAGATACACTTTCTCGTGTGTGGGACGAGTTCGACCATCGCATAGATGTTTGTCGTGCAGCAGACGGTGCACACATTGAACATTTATAATGTATTGCAAAAAAAAACTTTGAATTATATCATTTTTAGTCTAAAAATAATATAATTAAAATAACCTCAAAATATAACTTCCTAAAATTAAATATTAATTAAAACTTTGAAACTTCCACTTTCCATTGGTATAAATATTGTTCATTTTGGATTTGTATTTTAATAAATACTAATCTTTAAAAATGGGTCCATCATTTAGAATAACCCAGTACTTGTACAAAATCCTCCATTTGCATTAAAAATATATACATTAGCTTCTTATTTTAAAAAGTCTTTCTAACGTTCCTGATTAGATTAAAAGGTTGAAAACCACTGCTCTAAGAATGTCATTTGTATTTCATAATTATCAATAGAAATTATTTAACTTTCACAGGGAAAAAACATTATGAGGTTTATTTTAAGAATTAAATTAATGTTTTTATTACCTCACCTCATATCCTTTTTTCTTCTAGACTGCAGTTTCCAAGCTTATCTCCATCATCAGTAGCCTCTCATTGACCGGTGTTATGTTGTTTCTTGGTGATTTTGTTCTTCCTTCAGTCCATCGATAGAACGAAGAAGAAAACTGCCAAGAAACGACATAACACCGATCGACGAGAGGCTACTGATGATTGAGATAAGCTCCGAAACTAAAGTCTACAAGAAAAAGGATATGAGGTGAGGTAACAAAAACATTAATTTAATTATCAATACAATTATTTCATCATTCAAGAAAATGCTCACTTATTTTCAAAATTTAAAATCACTCTACAAAGATGTGCCCTAATTTTTTCATACAATTTAGAAAAAAAAAGTGGTATCTTTCATGCCAAGAGACATGATAAAACTTAATGCACAAAAAAAAAATTAAATTGAGAAAAAGTCAATTTAACTTACCTAAAGTATAGAATTAAATTTATATATTAAATTTGGGAATTTTTAACATGATGAGTTTAAAAAAATTTTCAGAAAATTTAATATAACATTAGCTCCAATTAACAAATTCAGCCTGGGCAATCTTCTGTTAACTAATAATAAATGTAATACCCCAGACAACAAAAAATCTGAAATTTATCATATTGATTGCAAAGATTGCAACAGGATATATATAGGAAAAACAAAAAGGAACTTGGAAACTCGTAAAAAAGAGCACTTCAGAAACATAAAGAATGGAGAAATTGAAAAATCAGCTATAGCAGCATAGTTTATTAGAGCATCATAGGATTGAAAAAGAAGCAAAACTTTTAAAACATCTAAACCTTTGGATTTAACAGTTTGGGAAAAGATATATATTCAAAAAAACCATACTAGAACTATGAACTTCGAGATCCCCGACAAACCGAGCTCGATTACAAAGTTCTTCAAAAATACAACAGATAGCAGTTTAGAAAATGATTCATTCAAAATAACACCAGATGGCAGTTTGGAGAATAATTCCTTCAAAAGAACACCAGATGGCAGTCTAGATAATTACCGGCAAAAGAAAAAATTGACAGTCATGAAAACAGCTAATGATGACGACAATGTGTCGCCGATACTGCAGTGCTGTGTTTAAAAAAAAAAACATAGAAGTATGAGGTAAGAAGAAATCACGATTCATTTAATTACTATAGAATTAAATGTCTACAAATAAGCTAAAAAAAAGTAAATTTCATAAACTTCAAGAAATAGCACAAATATAGATATGATAAAGTTAATTATTAATGATTTAATACACAAGTGATCTTCTTGGTGATATAATATTAAAATATATATGTAGTCAATATGCCCATTTCACCAATTAATGTTTTAAAATGGTCAACAAGTTTCTACAGCCAAGCTGTCATTCTCAAGACCAGATATTGACTCACAATTGAGTCACAATTGACTCACAATTGAGTCAATATCTGGTCTTGAGAATGACAGCTTGGCTGTAGAAACTTGTTGACCATTTTAAAACATTAATTGGTGAAATGGGCATATTGACTACATATATATTTTAATTATTAATGAGTTGGTTATTTTGACTCACCTTATATTTCTTGATTTTTTTATGCAGACCAGGTTTCATCGTGCAAAAGCGATGAAATCATGTCTGCATAAAAATCTAGAAATATGAGGTGAGTCAAAATAACCAACTCATTAATAATTAAAAGAAACCTCATAGTGTTATTTTCTACATATATTAAATAAATGATAAAGCTAGTTTGATATATGTCATTCACAATATTACTCTACATCGTCAGAGTATCACCATTGGAACTTTTGCTACTCGTAACATTCCATACGTGTCATCATCACTAACTCACTGGCTGTATTAAACCTGTAGATTCATGGCCACATGGAGATAAGCTTTCCATACACCCCTATCCTGAGCTAATGTTTTCCAATCATCCCCCATATAATCTACTTCTCTCAAATTGTGGCTAATGTTATTCTCCCACCTCATTCTTGCTTACCAACTGGGCGTTTTCTCTCTGGTTTTCCTACAAGAAGCTTCCATGAACCTCTTTCATTCTCCATTTATGTCCAAGTGTCCTGCCCATTGCAGTCTACGAGACTTAATTGTTCTTATTATATCTGGCTTCCTACACATATCACATAGCTCATTATTATGTAGTTTTCTCCATTCACCTGTCTGTTTATCTCTTTTTGGTCCAAAAATTTTCTTAAGAACTTTATTCTCAATTACTCATAACCTCCTTCCCTCCCTTAAAGTAAGAGTCCATGTTTCGCATTGATATAATATAACTGGGAGAATAACTGTTTTTATATATTTTCAATGTAACGTTTTTCGAAAGGAGTTGGGACGACAAGAATCCCTGTAATGCATAATAGCATACATTTCCAGAATTGAGCCTATGTTTAATTTCTTTGTGCATCTCATTCCTATTTGTAATTATTGTTCCTAGATACTTGAAATCAGTCACTTCTTCAAAAATTTCCTTCATTAGTCATTAGTTGTCCAGTTCCATTATATAATGCAATTCTATGTGTGAACATATATTTAGTTTCATTGATGTTTACTTCCAATCCCAATTTCCTAGTGATACTCAATACAGTATGCCTTAGTATCTCCTCATTTTCGCTCAATAATACTACATCATCAGCATAAACTAACGGTTATTAATACCATTGAGTTGTAGGCCTTTTTCATTCTTCAAAGATTTGATGGCATAATTAAGACATTTTGTCTGTACATTCTTATCTCTTATAGTTGTTTTTGTCGAATATATGCTTCTGAGCCCCATCGACAGCGATTACAGACTGAATTTTCTCAAGTTGTCGGCCCTGATTCTTGATTACTTGCTCTCTCTGCCTCAGGTCCAATGAATTTACTAATGAGGTTCCTTTCTCCAGGAATTTCAAAATTCATAATTCTTTCTTTTTTGTTCTGTATGTAGATTTTTTCCCATACAGTGAGTTCATTTTTGTTTTGTAATTGTTTGAATATTTTGTGTTTACATCTATTTTGTGTTTTTCTGACCAAACGTGAGCAGCCACTGCAGATTTTTCTACTTCCCTTTTTTTTTACATTTATGTGTTCTTTAGTTCTAATGGTTAAATTTCTTTTATTTCCCTTATGTATAGGGAAATGTGCAGACTGTGATAAGATATATACTTTTAGCCGTCACTCTTTAATTATTGTCATTCAAATTATATGGTATGGGCATCTGAAGAAGATGGAGAATAACAGAATCCCAAGAATGGATCGGAATGCTGAAGGCAGAAGGAGGGGAAAACCCAGGGAACAGTGGTTGGATGAAGTGAGAAGAAACATGATTAGCAGAGACCTCAAAGAAGAAGATGCTGAGGATAGAAATCTGTGGTGGAGCAAAATACATTTGGGCTGAAGGATAACTACTGTAATGTAGAGAATATCCTTAATAAAACAAATTATAATATGAAGTAAGAACAGCTGAATGCATGCAACTTCATAATTCATTACCAGATAAGCCTGTATCAAAATAATAAATGGCAGCAGAACAGTTCTACACTAGATCCTCTTTTGAGAGAAACAAGAAACTTCCCCACTTAATTTATTGTAATGTAAGGCATATTGAACAGACTATATATATACATATGATAAAATCAAATGTTTCCTACCTCTCCTCATACATTCTTCTAAGTAGATCGCGATTTCGAGACCATAACGGTCTCATCTTCAGTATAATCTTGACGACTGATGTTATGTTGATCGGAAGAAACTATTCTTCTTCCTTCTGTTTGTGGACCGATGAACCTCTAGATCAGGTCAGGATTTGCGCGAATTTCAAAGTTCATAGTTTTCCTTTGTTTTTCTGAATGTGGATTTTTTTCCCAGACCATGAGTTCCTTTTGTTTATCTATTTGTTTAATTAGACTGGCTTTTGATTCAATTAAATGTTTATTTGGACCAAAAGCCAGTCTAATTAAACAAATAGATAAACAATAGGAACTCATGATTTGGGAAAAAATCCACATTCAGAAAAACAAAGGAAAACTTATGAACTTTGAAATTCCCGCAAATCCTGACCTGATCCAAAAGTTCATCGGTCTTACCAACAGAGGGAAAAAGGAGTGTTCCTTCCGATCGACATAACATCAGTCGCCAAGATTGTACTAAAGATGAGACCGTTATGGTCTCGAAATTGCGATCTATTTAGAATGTATGAGGAGAGATAGGAAATATTTGATTTTATCATAAATTAAACCTTATAGTGATTAATTCCTGCAAAAGTTAAAAAAAAGACTATACATACCTTTATTTTTGGGAAAGTTTTAGGTGGTACAGCTCTCGTTTGAGGTGAAGGTGAAGGTTTAGCAGGATCTGAAGCAGGGCTAGAGCTCTTGGCCGAACTTTCAGACTTTGGAGACACAATTGATGTGTTTAATTTGGGCTTCACAGGTCTCCTCGCCGGTGTTAAATTCGGATCCTTTTAACAAAATTTACATATTAATAAACATTTACATACCAATGTTTTTATTATTCGTTTTTAAACATTTTAATGATGGACAAATTATATTTGAAAAGAAGAATATATTTTTTAATTTTGTTTAGTTGTTTCTTAACTCACCTCATACTTCTTAACTCCCAAGCAGACTCGAGTTTATTCACTTCATTTGTAACATTCTCAATGCTGTATTACGTTCACAACTGATCAGAAACTCGAGTCTGCTTGGGAGTTAAGAAGTATGAGGTAAGTTAAGAAACAACTAAACAAAATTAAAATAAACCTCATAGTGTTATTTCCTACCTACATAACTTAAGAAAAATATATACCTAGACTGGGGAATCAAAGGTCCTGGGTTCAAACCCCAGTCTAGGCATATATTTTTATTAAAAATCATCGGAGAACATATTGTTTAAATAACTCACCTCATAGGATTCATGCTTCCATGAAATCGCGATTTCAAACATAATCATGTTCATCGTCAGCCATAACTCCGACTGTTGAAATTCTTCGGCCGTCAACTATTCTATTGTCGCCATCTTCAGTGCTGCTATCTATGGTTGAATTTATGAACTTCGAAATTAATGTAATTTCGTTAGGGATATCAAAATTCATTGATCTATTTTTGTTTTTCTGAATGTATATTTTTTCCCAAACTGTCAATTCCAAAGGTTTCTCTACTTGTTTTAAAAGTTTAGCTTCTCTTCCAATTTTATGATGTTCTAATAAACTATGTGCAGCAATTGCAGATTTTTCAATTTCACAATTTTTAATATTTCTGAAATGTTCTTTTGTCCGAATTTCCAAATTCCTTTTTGTTTTTCCTATATAAACTTTATTGCAATCTTCACAATTTATTTGATAAATTCCAGATTTCTTACTGTCTGGAACTTTGACTTTTTTATTGGTACTTAGAAGATTACCCAGACTAAATTTATTTATTGGTGCCAAAAAAATGTTGTATTTGTCAAAAAAATTTTGAAATTTCCTATGCATTTCAGGATGGTAAGTAATTTTCTTGTATTTTTTCTTTTCTTTGCAATTTTGTAAAGTAGTATATTCATTAAGTCTTTTATTGTGTTTGAATTTCTTCAACTTATTTATAATTAATTCTTTATCAAAACCATTTAAAGAATTAATTATAAATAAGTTGAAGAAATTCAAACACAATAAAAGACTTAATGAATATACTACTTTACAAAATTGCAAAGAAAAGAAAAAATACAAGAAAATTACTTACCATCCTGAAATGCATAGGAAATTTCAAAATTTTTTTGACAAATACAACATTTTTTTGGCACCAATAAATAAATTTAGTCTGGGTAATCTTCTAAGTACCAATAAAAAAGTCAAAGTTCCAGACAGTAAGAAATCTGGAATTTATCAAATAAATTGTGAAGATTGCAATAAAGTTTATATAGGAAAAACAAAAAGGAATTTGGAAATTCGGACAAAAGAACATTTCAGAAATATTAAAAATTGTGAAATTGAAAAATCTGCAATTGCTGCACATAGTTTATTAGAACATCATAAAATTGGAAGAGAAGCTAAACTTTTAAAACAAGTAGAGAAACCTTTGGAATTGACAGTTTGGGAAAAAATATACATTCAGAAAAACAAAAATAGATCAATGAATTTTGATATCCCTAACGAAATTACATTAATTTCGAAGTTCATAAATTCAACCATAGATAGCAGCACTGAAGATGGCGACAATAAAATAGTTGACGGCCGAAGAATTTCAACAGTCGGAGTTATGGCTGACGATGAACATGATTATGTTTGAAATCGCGATTTCATGGAAGCATGAATCCTATGAGGTGAGTTATTTAAACAACATGTTCTCCGATGATTTTTAATGATTATACCTCATAATGTTTACTTCCCAACATTAATTAAATATATATTTTTATTTTCAAATACAATGTACATACCACTTATGTTTTATTTTCTTTCCTTTAGCACAACTAAAACAAAATAAATTATTGTTTCATAACAAGAAATGATTTTGATTGAACCAGTAAGTGATTCATAAGGAAAATTCTTTCTTTATTTAATTTGAATTTTAACTATTAAAATTACATTTTGTACATATTAAACATCTCTAGGAGGTATAATATTCAAGCTGATGATAAATCCATAGCATAAAGACTCTGAAGAGCAAAAACTGACTAAATGGTTGCAAGCAAAAAAATGGTCATGTGTATAGTGTGATGCAATCCCCTCAACCAGAAATTTCCTTAAAATGTTTCACCAATTAATTTCTTAAATGTTTCACCGATTCTCAATTCTAGTTTCTACTCAATTGTCTTCACATTGTTGAGTGGAACATTATGTCAGACCCTACAAAGAAAAAAGTTTGTCATGCAGCAACTGTGTAAATTAAGCAAATTCCTCAGCAAGTTGAATTCATAGTCCGGTTTTGGTAGTTTACGGAAAATATGTATCTTTTGTTAATTAAATTGTATGTAACCAGTTACATTGCGAGTAAACAAATATAGCGGTCCCTAGTGATTTTTAAGTTATCGGTTTCAGATAAATCCCCATTCCAAATTGCCAGATATTGACTTTTTTTGCAGAATTCCAACCAAACCATCACTTATACCCCGAAGAACACAGGAAGCAAATCAATGAGATTTTTCATGATTTCAAGCTTATGCTCTTATCATTTTGTCAGTTTAAAAATGTTTCTTCGAAAAAAGGAATTCTATGGTGTTCATTTTTGGCACACAGTTGAAAGAGATTATGCAATATTTCCAGTATAATCTTCTATAGATGAGTGATAAATAGTTATCTAATTGAAAATAAGCACATAGTCAAGTTCATAATGCAGTATTTTGGAAACACCCATTTTTGGCATTGGAAACTGCTGATACATTTTTTTCTTTTTTTGTCAGGATTTATTTTGAATCGTTCCAATTTTTTTATCCCTTAAGGGGTCCAAATCGAGCTAGGGTGGTCAGAATGGCATTATCATAAATGCTACTACGTTGGTTAAGTCTCATAATGGTCTGGTATATGATTCTCAGAGAAATCCCTAGTGATTTCAACAATTTTTACATTTATGCAATGATATTACAGTAATAAGATTTTCTTTCACCTATCAACCCATTTTCAAATAAAGATGAATACTCGATGTTTTTATTATTAATTTCATACATCTCAATGATGGATAAATCATATTTAAAGAGAAAAATTATACGCTCAGACCGGGACTTGAACCCGGGACCCTTGGTTTTCTAGTCCAAGTGCTCTACCATTTGAGCTACCTGAGCAAGTACCGATCTAAATGCAAATCTTTCTCTATATAAATTGAAATTTCCGCCCACCAAATGGTTTGAAGCCTTTGCTTCTATCTTTGCAAATGGCGGCTCCTATATTAAGAAGACATATTTGGGAATTATACATTACATTATAAATGCCAGTACGGCTATTTTCAATGTTTTTATTATTAATTTCATACATCTCAATGATGGATAAATCATATTTAAAGAGAAAAATTATACGCTCAGACTGGGACTTGAACCCGGGACCCTTGGTTTTCTAGTCCAAGTGCTCTACCATTTGAGCTACCTGAGCAAGTACCAATCTAAATGCAAATCTTTCTCTACATACGTTGAAATTCCCGCCCACCAAATGCTTTGAAGCCTTTGCTTCTATCTTTGCAAATGGCGGCTCCTATATTAAGAAGACATATTTGGGAATTATACATTACATTATAAATGCCAGTACGGCTATTTTCGATGTTTTTATTATTAATTTCATACATCTCAATGATGGATAAATCATATTTAAAGAGAAAAATTATGTAATGTATAATTCCCAAATATGTCTTCTTAATATAGGAGCCGCCATTTGCAAAGATAGAAGCAAAGGCTTCAAAGCATTTGGTGGGCGGGAATTTCAACGTATATAGAGAAAGATTTGCGTTTAGATCGGTACTTGCTCAGGTAGCTCAAATGGTACAGCACTTGGACTAGAAAACCAAGGGTCCCGGGTTCAAGTCCCGGTCTGAGCGTATAATTTTTCTCTTTAAATATGAAAGATGAATACTAACTGCTAGTAATAAGTTTTGTCTGCCTTCATCTTACCTCATATTTCATAGTTTCTTGTAAGACATGTATCAAAGCATCTCTGCTTCATCAACATTTGGTACAGACTGTTGATCCATAAGTTGTCAGCCCTGGGTCTAAACTCCTGCTCTCTCTTTTTGTGGTCCAAAGAACTTGCTTATTAAGTTTCTCTCCCCGGGAATTTACTTAAAACTGCTAAGGTAGGATATTTATTCAAGCTAAGAAACTTAGTAGCCCTGACTAGTTGCAGAAATGGAGAGACAGGGACAAACTTCTATGATAGTATTTACGATTAAACTAGGCACAGTTCAAATTTCAGAGATTGGAAATAAAATGTCTTTCTATTAATTGTGTTCAAAATTCTTCTAATAAAGCACCCTGTCTCATTTCACTTAAATCAAATTTTCTGAGGAAACTAACACAAATTCATGATATATAGCTGTAGAGTAGCTAGAACATTACTTTGTGTGACACATGAAGAAACTGCTGTTCCTAACTGCCAGTAATAAAAGCTCTTTATGCTTATCATTTCCTCACAAAATTTGTAAAAATCTATTCTCAAAAGCATAAAATGTTTAGTACTCATATATATTATAAATAAAATGAATAATAGTTTTAAAAAACTAAAACAGCACGCTTTATTAGAAAACCGAACACAAAAATGAAAAATAATTTTAATTTCCAACACGCTTGGGATAAATTTAAAGTGGTCAACAAAAAAATGGTCTCCAACACATATAGAATAAAACTAGAATTATCAACAAAAAGAAAATAATTTTACCATCAAAAGCATGGGGTGTTCTATATCAATTAACATATTTGATAATAAACAGATATTGGTAAAAGTAAAGTCTCTAAGAAGAACATGTAATAATCATAAAAGGACCCCATGCTTTTGATGGTAAAATTATTTTCTTTTTGTTGATAATTCTAATTTTATTCTATATGTGTTGGAGACAATTTTTTTGTTGACCACTTTAAATTTATCCCAAGCGTGTTGGAAATTAAAATTATTTTTCATTTTTGAGTTCGGTTTTCTAATAAAGCGTGCTGTTTTAGTTTTTTAAAACTATTATTTATTTTCTTATTTTTTAGTTTTAATATTTTACAGAATAAGATAATAATGTAAATATCTTTAAATTCCATACTAATGTAGTATGAGCTAAAAGTATTACACTTCTAAAAAAAAATCCTCCCCAGCCGGATTCGAACGAGAGACCTATGGATTACTGAAATTATATACCACTAGTTCACCGCTCTACCAACGATTGACTAAAAAGTCGACAAGTTCGTAACCTATTATACCAGTTCTAATTTTTTTATTTTCTGATGATTCTGGTCACGAATTTAGAAATAAAATATGACACTATTGTAGTGTCACGGGTCCTCTACAAGTATACAAAGTCGATCAAATATCTCTAAGTGGGTGAAATTCATGTTCAAAGATTCCATTACATAAATACAAAGACACTTTTTTTGATTTTCTGGTGATTCTGGCCAAGATTTTAGAAAATAAATATGAAATTACTGTATTGTCACGGGTTCTTTACAAGTATACAAGGTTTCAAGTCGATCCAATGTCTCTAAGTGGGTGAAAATCGTTTTCAAAGATTCCGTTACATAATATGAAAATCAAATAAAACTATGTTTTATTTTTATTTAATTAATAAATACGGATTTTCATCAAGTAAACACCAACTCAATTGATTATTAAATACAAAGACACTTTTTTTGATTTTCTGATGATTCTGGCCAGGATTTTAGAGAATGAATATGAAATTATTGTATTGTCACGGGTCCTTAACAAGTATACAAAGTTTCAAGTCGATCCTATGTTTCTAAGTGGGTGAAAATCGTGTTAAAAAATTCCGTTACATAAATACAAAGACACATTTTTTGATTTTCTGATAATTCTGGCCAGGATTTTAGAAAATAAATATGAAATTGTTGTATTGTCACGGGTCCTTTACATGTATACAAAATTTCAAGTCGATCCAATTATTTTAAGTGCGTGAAAAACACGTTGAAAGATTCAGTTACATAGATAGATAGATAGATACAGGTTAAGCTAATATAAAGCGTGTAATTATATTTCAATAGAAGACCAGCCTCAAGGGCTAGTGGTCAGTTTTTCTGACTGCTATTCATGAGGTCCCAGGTTCGATTCCCGGTCAAACCATAGGAATTTTTCCTTAAAGGGAATTATTGCGGTGGTTGCCCATGGTCTGGAATTTAGGTTAAGTTTAGGTTAAGAACTCTCCTGGCACTTCATTATCATTTATTCGCCCATCATATCAACGGGGTAAACGTAACTCTGTCTTCTAAGCATCCCAACTTCAGAAGTGGGTTACAATTATGTCAAACCAGAAATATCGAAATGACCTGGGCACTGAAATAAAAAAAAAAGTGCTTTTCATCATAAATTATTTATTTAACTTTCCCCAACTCCATCGATGTACTACCTATAATTTTAGGTAGAATGAACAGACCAGCCTCATGGTCTTGTAGTCAGAGCTCCTGGCTATAGTTCATGGGGTCCTGGATTTGATTCCCAGTCAGATCAAAGGAATTTTTCCATAAAAGGAATTCCTGTGGTTAATCATGATCTGGAATTTAGGTTGAGTTAGATTTAAGGACTATACTGGTGCTTCATTATCATTAATCATTTCATCAGTGTAATGTAACTCCAACTTAAGAAGGGGGTTAAAATTCTGCCATGCCAGGAGAGAATACCAGAATATCATAAAGACATAAATTAATGAGTCACTTTTTCACATCTTACCTCATATTTTATGTTTCTTTAAACATGGGAACTAGTTTTCAAGAGAAGGATCTCTCTCATTTTCAACCGACATTAAAGAAAACATAAAATATGAGGTAAGATGTGAAAAAGTGACTCATTCATTTACGAATTAAGAACCTCATGTTATTTCCCATTGAATCATAAAGACAACCTGGTAGCATTAAAAAAAAAAGTATAATGAACATTTGAAAGCTGATTCAACAATTTCTCTCAAAAATTAATTTATATTTTGCCTCACTGTATAAATTCCGACTGAAATTTGCTTCTATTGTTTTATCAGTCCATGCTACACTGTTCTCATTATATGAACTCATTGACAAACACTTCAACAACAAAACTGATGTGCCTCTTAAGAATATTAATCCAACTACATTGTTTTGGCACAGAAAGATATTTATCTACAAAGAGCAAGAATTTTTTAACTGTAAATCTCATATAACCTTCCTGTTTAGCCTACTTATCACCAATTAGAAAATTATTATGGACCCCTAACACCAGAGGACCACAATCGCAAATTTAAAGTTAATTAACATATTGATTATGAGATAGGTATTTTGACTCACCTCATATATCCAAATCATAATAATTAAAAGAGACATAGTGTTACTTCCTTACTTACTCACTGGCACTATCGAACCAGTAGGTTCATGGCCACACAGACATAAGCTCTCCATACATCCCTATCCTGAGCTAATGCTTTCCAATCATTTCCTGTGTAATCTACTTCCCTCAAATCATAGTTAATATTATTCTCCCACCTCATTCTTGGTCTACCAACTGCACGTTTTCCCTCTGGCTTTCCTACAAGAAGCTTCCATCCAAATCTTTCATTCCCCATACGTGCAACATGTTCTGCCCATCGCAGTCTACGAGACTTAACTATTCTTATTATATCCGGCTTCCCATACAAATATTAAATAAAAATATTGATTTTTTAAAATACAATAGGAAGTAACATTAAGAGGTTTAACCTTTTTTTATATAGGAATTATCACTGTGAGGTTCAATTCAATATTAAATTAAAAGATTCTTACCTCTCCTCACATTATTCTGTTAAGTAGATCGCGATTTCAGGCCTATAGCAGGCCCATCTTCAGTACACTGTTGTTGACCGGTGTTATGTCGCTCGGAAGAACCACTTCTTCTTCCCTCTGTTGGTGGACCGATGAACCTCTTGATAAGGTCAAAATTTGCGGGAACTTCGAAGTTCATAAGTTTTCCTTTGTTTTTCTGAATGTGGATCTTTTCCCAAACTGTAAGTTCCTTAGGTGTCTCTATTTGTTTAATTAGACTAGCTTTTGATTCAATTCGATGTTTTTCGTACCAAGCATGAGCAGCTACTGCTGACTTTTCCAATTCTCCATTTTTGACATTTCTAAGATGTTCCTTCACCCTTGTTTTCAAATTTCTTTTCGTTTTTCCTATATAAATTTTGTCACAATCTTTACATTTGATCTTATAAATTCCTGATTTATTTTCTTCTCTCTTCAATTTTTTCATTTTTGTTGGTTTTAATTATCCTATTAAGGCTGTATTCATTCTTAGGTGCTAATCTTATATTAAACTTTTTGAAAATTTTTTGAAATTTGTAGTGTTTCAATGGATGGTAAGTGAATTTCTTGAATTTTATTTTTCTGTTTGTTTTATCAGTGTGCTTTCATTAATTAATTTTTGTCTTTTGAATTTATTTATTTTCCTGTGTACCATGCTTTCATCATAACCATTATCTGTTGCCACATTAATTATGTATTCTTTTCTCTTTTATAGTTTTCTGGGCTCATAGGAATATTTACTAATCTGTATGCTAAGCTATTGAACACTGCCTCTTTGTGAGCAAAATGGTTGAAACCCGAAGCTTTAATATAGTTGTCTATATGAGTATTTCTTTCTATATATTCCAAATTCTATCCTGTTTTCTTTGTTTCGTGTTAAATTAAGATCCAAAAATGGGATTTGTCTTTCAATCTCAGTTTCCATGGTGAATTTTATCGTTCTACTCTGGATGTTCAAAAGCTTCAAAGCATCCTCAATTTGTTTCTGTTTGACAATAGCAATTACGTCATCAACGTATCTGGTCCAAAATTTGAAGATCAAGGATGTCCTCTTGTTATTTTCTGCTCGAAACTTCCCATGTATAAATTGGCCAAAAAGGGTGAAAGAGGGTTTCCCATAGAAAGCCCAGAATTTTGTTTATAAAATTTACCATTATAGGTGAAAAACATCTGTTCAATGCATATTTAGTAAGAATTATAAACTCCTTTATATTTTCTTTTTCTAATTTGTTTTTGTTTAGCCATTGTTCCAAGATCTCAATGGTGGTTCCTCTAGGGACACTGGGAAACAATGAAATTACATCGAATGACACTAGTCTGTCTGTAGGTTCTAATTGAATGTTTTCTAATTTTTGTACAAGTTGATATGAATTATCTATTGAGAGGTTATCAAATCCTTCCATTTTCTTGTACTCACTACATAACCATTTTGATATTAGGTATGTAGGAGACCCTATATTGTTGATGATGGGCCTCATTTTGTCTCCACCCTTGTGTGTTTTTGGGAGACCATGCATTTGTGGATTTCTAGGGTTTGAAACCTTCAGCCTGAATTTTTCTTTTTTTGATAGAATTTTGTTTATTGTCTTCAAAGTGTTATCTACGTCTTTGATACTTTTGGGGAGTGAACAGATGTTTTTCACCTATAATGGTAAATTTTATAAACAAAATTCTGGGCTTTCTATGGGAAACCCTCTTTCACCCTTTTTGGCCAATTTATACATGGGAAGTTTCGAGCAGAAAATAACAAGAGGACATCCTTTGATCTTCAAATTTTGGACCAGATACGTTGATGACGTAATTGCTATTGTCAAACAGAAACAAAATTGAGGATGCTTTGAAGCTTTGTGAACATCCAGAGTAAGAACGATAAAATTCACCATGGAAACTGAGATTGAAAGACAAATCCCATTTTTGGATCTTAATTTAACACGAAACAAAGAAAACAGGATAGAATTTGGAATATATAGAAAGAATACTCATATAGACAACTATATTAAAGCTTCGGGTTTCAACCATTTTGCTCACAAAGAGGCAGTGTTCAATAGCTTAGCATACAGATTAGTAAATATTCCTATGAGCCCAGGAAAACTATAAAAGAGAAAAAGAATACATAATTAATGTGGCAACAGATAATGGTTATGATGAAAGCATGGTACACAGGAAAATAAATAAATTCAAAAGACAAAAATTAATTAATGAAAGCACACTGATAAAACAAACAGAAAAAATAAAATTCAAGAAATTCACTTACCATCCATTGAAACACTACAAATTTCAAAAAATTTTCAAAAAGTTTAATATAAGATTAGCACCTAAGAATGAATACAGCCTTAATAGGATAATTAAAACCAACAAAAATGAAAAAATTGAAGAAGAAAATAAATCAGGAATTTATCAGATCAAATGTAAAGATTGTGACAAAATTTATATAGGAAAAACGAAAAGAAATTTGAAAACAAGGGGGAAGGAACATCTTAGAAATGTCAAAAATGGAGAATTGGAAAAGTCAGCAGTAGCTGCTCATGCTTGGTACGAAAAACATCGAATTGAATCAAAAGCTAGTCTAATTAAACAAATAGAGACACCTAAAGAACTTACAGTTTGGGAAAAGATCCACATTCAGAAAAACAAAGGAAAACTTATGAACTTCGAAGTTCCCGCAAATTTTGACCTTATCAAGAGGTTCATCGGTCCACCAACAGAGGGAAGAAGAAGTGGTTCTTCCGAGCGACATAACACCGGTCAACAACAGTGTACTGAAGATGGGCCTGCTATAGGCCTGAAATCGCGATCTACTTAACAGAATAATGTGAGGAGAGGTAAGAATCTTTTAATTTAATATTAAGAGGTTTGTTTAATAATTAAAACATTTTGTCTGTTCATTCTTATCTCTTAGAGTTGTTTTTGTCGAACATATGTTTCAGAATTAAATTAACGTTTTTATTACCTCGCCTCATATCTTTTTTCTTCTATGCTGCAGTTTCGGAGCTTATCTCCATCGTCAGTAGCCTCTGGTCGACTGGTGTTATGTCGTTTCTTGGCGGTTTTCTTCTTTACTTCTATCGGTGGACCAATGAACCTCTGGATCAGGTCAAAATTTGCGGCAGTTTCGAAATTCATCTTTCTTGTTTGTTTGGATGTGGATTTTTTCCCAGACTGTGAGTTCCTTTAGTTTATCTATGTGTTTGATTAGGCTAGCTTCTGTATCAGAAGCTTCTGCATCAGAAGCTAGCCTAATCAAACACACAGATAAACTAAAGAAACTCACAGTCTGGGAAAAAATCCACATCCAAAAAAACAAGAAAGATAAACTCATGAATTTCGAAACTCCCACAAATTTTGACCTGATCCAGAGGTTCATCGGTCCACCGATAGAAGTAAGAAGAAAACCGCCAAGAAACGACATAACACCGGTCGACCAGAGGCTACTGTCAATGGAGATGAGCTCCGAAACTGCAGTACAGAGGAAAAAAGATATGTGGTGAAGTAATAAAAACATTAATTTAATTTGTATACTGTAGGCTTTCACGGCCGGTGTCTTGATCCCTATTAGGTTCGTCTTCCGGGCATATAGGCCGTGGTCCAGTCGTTCTTCTACTCGACGTTTCGTCTACTGCTGCGGTAGACATCATCAGGAGATACTGCGTGCTCTCTGTGAACTCCTCAACAGTCGGCTGCAGACTGGCTGGTCGTTGGAAACTCCCTCCCTATTTATAGGCACGCCCCTGGTGGAGAGGCGGTTTTCTGCGAGGTCCTTGTTGTGTGCTGTTTTGTCCAAGCTGTCGCTAGCAGAAGTCATAGGCTTCGTTGTCGTATTGTGCAGTGCCGGGATCCAGATTTTGTTTATCTTCATGGTTTCTTCTTTTTTGTTAAAGGAATTTTTGTGTTTATATACTGTGTTTCAATGGCTTCTCTGTACAGTCTGGTGTAATAATGTGATGTTTGGGACAATACCTGTGTTTCTTCGAATCTTATTATATGTTCTTGGTTGTTCATCCAGTGTTCCGCTACGGCTGATTTTTCCTTTTGTTTTAGTCTGCAATGCCTCTTGTGTTCTTGCAATCTTGTGGTAACCATTCTTTTTGTTGTGCCGATATAAACCTGTCCACAACTGCAAGGGATGCGATATATACCGGCCGTACTTAACGGATCCGGTATATATCGCATCCCTTGCAGTTGTGGACAGGTTTATATCGGCACAACAAAAAGAATGGTTACCACAAGATTGCAAGAACACAAGAGGCATTGCAGACTAAAACAAAAGGAAAAATCAGCCGTAGCGGAACACTGGATGATCAACCAAGAACATATAATAAGATTCGAAGAAACACAGGTATTGTCCCAAACATCACATTATTACACCAGACTGTACAGAGAAGCCATTGAAACACAGTATATAAACACAAAAATTCCTTTAACAAAAAAGAAGAAACCATGAAGATAAACAAAATCTGGATCCCGGCACTGCACAATACGACAACGAAGCCTATGACTTCTGCTAGCGACAGCCTGGACAAAACAGCACGCAACACGGACCGCGCAGAAAACCGCCTCTCCACCAGGGGCGAGCCTATAAATAGGGAGGGAGTTTCCAACGACCAGCCAGTCTGCAGCCGACTGTTGAGGAGTTCACAGAGAGCACGCAGTATCTCCTGATGATGTCTACCGCAGCAGTAGGCGAAACGTCGAGTAGAAGAACGACTGGACCACGGCCTATATGCCCAGAAGACGAACCTAATAGGGATTAATTTAATTCTTAAATTAAACCTCATAGTGTTCTTTCCCTGTGAAAGTTAAATATGTTTCAGAGTTATGTAGGTCGGAAATAACACTATGAGGTTTATTTTAATATTGTTTAGTTGTTTCTTGACTCACCTCATACTTCTTAACTCCAAAGCTTTGGAGTTAAGAAGTATGAGGCGAGTCAAGAAACAACTAAACAATATATGTTTCAGAGCTTGTTAGCCCCATCGTCACGACATAAATTAGTTTATTTTCAAAAAGTCTCATCAATTTTCATAAATTTGTTTCAAGTAATTTAAGGTCGCTATTTTACTGTAAAAAAATAATCAGGCTGCAGAAGAAAATCTAGGTATAAAGATAAAGTGAAAAAGAAGAAAAGGGCTAAGAACTTGGGATGATGAAATCAAGAAGATTATATTTGAAAAATGAGAGGCCCACAAAAAATATATGTCTATGCAGAGAGAAGAAGATGAAACAAAGAATATAAAAGAATATGAGCTATCGCCAAAATAGAAGTTCGGGAAAAAACATAGAGAGAACTGGAAAGAATTTATAGCTTACTTGGAAATGTATATAGGCCTCAACCACAGACTTACAAAATTTTAAAACATCTAAATAGTGAATTGAAAGAAAATGTTAAGGTAAATGTTAATGCGATGTATTAAACACTTGGTCACAATATTTTCAGAAATTATGATCAGAGACAATAGAACATCTTGAACTTCCAGCGATTGAAAATGAAGATGAACAAATTGAACAAATATCCTATTTTGATGTTTTTATTACTGATTTAACATTTCTCAATGAAAGATAAATTATATTTGAAGAGAAAAATTTTCGCCTAGACCGAGACTCGAACCCGGGACCTTTGGCTTGCCGGGCCAAATGCTCTACCAACTGAGCTACCGAGGCGAGTTACGATATAGATGCAAATTTTTCTATTATATACGTTGTAATTCCCTCTCGCCAAATGCTTTTGAAACCATTGGTTCTATCTTTGCAAATGGCGGCTTCTTAGTTAAGAAGACATTTATTGGGAATTCAAAATACTTTATAAAGCTAGTAAGGCTTCTAATGATGTTTTTATTATTGATTTAACACTTCTCAACGAAAGATAAATTATATTTGAAGAGAAAAATTTTCGCATAGACCGAGACTCGAACCCGGGACCTTTGGCTTGCCGGGCCAAATGCTCTACCAACTGAGCTACCGAGGCGAGTTACAATATAGACGCAAATTTTTATCTTACGTTGTAATTCCCTCTCGCCAAATGCTTTTGAAACCATTGCTACTATTGACGATTTTTATTATTAATTTAACACTTCTCATAGAAGGATAAATTATATTTGAAGAGAAAAATTTTTGCCTAGACCGGGACTCGAACCCGGGACCCTTGGCTTTCCGGGCCAAGTGCTCTACCAACTGAGCTACAGAGGCGAGTTATGATCTAGACGTAAATTTTTCTCTTATGTATGTTGTAATTCCCTCGCGCCAAATGCTTGAAACCATAGCTTCTATCTTTGCAAATGGCGGCTTCTTAGTTAAGAAGACATTTATTGGGAATTTAACACTACTTTATAGCTAGTAGGGCTTCTATTGACGATTTTTATTAATATTTTAACACTTCTCATAGAAGGATAAATTATATTTGAAGAGAAAAATTTTTGCCTAGACCGGGACTCGGTAACCTTCTTAGTTAAGAAGACGTTTATTGGGAATTTAAAATACTTTATAAAGCTAGTAAGGCTTCTAATGATGTTTTTATTATTGATTTAACATTTCTCAATGAAAGATAAATTATATTTGAAGAGAAAAATTTTCGCCTAGACCGAGACTCGAACCCGGGACCTTTGGCTTGTCGGGCCAAATGCTCTACCAATTGAGCTACCGAGGCGAGTTATGATATAGATGCAAATTTTTCTCTTATATACGTTATAATTCCCTCTCGCCAAATGCTTTTGAAACCACTGGTTCTATCTTTGCAAATGGCGGCTTCTTAGTTAAGAATACATTTATTGGGAATTTAAATTACTTTATAAAGCTAGTAAGGCTTCTAATGATGTTTTTATTACTGATTTAACATTTCTCAATGAAAGATAAATTATATTTGAAGAGAAAAATTTTCGCCTAGACTGAGACTCGAACCCGGGACCTTTGGCTTGCCGGGCCAAATGCTCTACCAACTGAGCTACCGAGGCAAGTTATGATGTAGACGCAAATTTTTCTCTTATATACGTTGTAATTCCCTCTTGCCAAATGCTTTTGAAACCATTGCTTCTATCTTTGTAAATGGCGGCTTCTTAGTTAAGATGACATTTATTGGGAATTTAAATTACTTTATAAAGCTAGTAAGGCTTCTAATAATGTTTTTATTACAGACTTAACATTTCTCAGTGAAAGATAAATTTTTCTCTTCAAATATAATCCTATATTGAACTGGAACAAGTCTTGAAGAAAATGAAAAAAGGCCCCAGGAGAAGATTAATTAAACATTGAACTATTTAAATAGCAAGTAAGACATTTTAGAAAGATTTCTTCTTTTTTATAAACACTATTTGGAATGGGGAAGATGTACCCAAAAACTGGACTAAATCAATAATAATTCAATTTTTAAAAGAAAATGAGATATAAAATCTCGCGAAAATTACATAGGTATAAGATTATTAAACACAGGATACAAAATCTTCGCTAACATAATTAAGAACAAATTACATATTATCATTATCCTCTTATCGTGTCCTCCTTTCAGAAGTCGATTCCGAATATGCCTCCAACCATCTCATCTTTACATATTATGAAAAACTAAAATCTAAATTGTTAACAATTATATTTTTGTGTGTTCTCACCTTTGCTGCTACTCTCTTTGCATCTCTGATGATCTCTTTGGTGGGATCATTAAGTCCAAGTGCTTCCTTGAAGAAGGTGAAATTTTCTGACGTCAAATCCTCACCATCCACTATAAACAAAAAATAATAATACAGGAACAAATAAAATATGAATATGTGTGTGCTCTAATGCTACCCACTGTACTGTTCGTGCTTTGAGTTCCATGCTGCGCGGATAAATGGCAAAAACATAAATAAATTATATTTGAAGAGAAAAATTTCCACCTAGACCAAGATTCAAACCCGGGACCTTTGGCTTTGTGGGCCAAATGCTCTACCAACTGAGCTACCAAGGCGAGTTGCGATCTAGATGCAAATTTTTCTCTTATATACATTGTAATTCCCTTGCGCCAAATGCTTTGAAACCTTTGCTTCTATCTTTGCAAATGGCAGCTTCTTAGTTAAGAAGACATTTGTTGGGAATTTAACACTACTTTATAAAGCCAGTTAGAGAAACACAAAATTTATACACATCAACGTAACATGCAGTTGCCTTCTTCTGAAACTTTAAACATATTTGGTATCATAGTTATCCCAACTTTAATCAAGTTTCCAAACAAGGGAGGATGATTTTTGCACTGATTTATGACACTTTTTTATTTCTCTTACGAGACTATAAGTTGAAGCAGTATATATCAAATTTGTGACTTTTTTCTATTTAAAAATATACTGTATATTCTGCAGTTTTCTACATATGCATAGTATTTTTTATAGAATGTATAAATTATGATACATGATTACTTACAGTATTCCGATACTTCTCGATTTGAACGGACTTTCTTGCCAGCAGGTGTGTAGTAGTATATATCAGCCATTTTTTTAAATGATGAATCGCTTGTGTTTCTGTACACAAGTTCTCTTCGCCAACCTAACACAAAATTAAATGTAAATATACTTCTATACATGTTTATAATAATAGCAATAATATTAACAGCAATAATAATAATAAAAATAAATGCATAAAATAATAGATCAAAATCTTGTGTTGTGGAAAGGATATCTTAGCTAAAAAATTTTATTCGGTACAAACGACCCAAATTTGGAAAAATAAATAAGTAATTTGTGTGAATCAGGAACTGGAGCCAGTATAATGGTAGTATTTACACAGAAAAGGAGCAGATAATATGGAATAAGGAATTAGGATACCTTATTTCTACTATTACGTATCTGACAGAACCATTGTTGGATAAAGGTAGAAGCATATTTTATTTAACTTTCACAGGTTTAATTCTTGTAGGAGCATATTTCTAGGCAATTAGTATAGCTTCCCCGAATTAAGTTATTTTCAATAACATGGGCATAAATGCATTTAATACTGTCCACACTTGCTAAAAAGCAATTATGATTAGTGTGAATCCGGAACTGGAACCTGTATAACAGTAGTATTTATACAGGAAAAGGAATAAGCAATATGTGTGACTTGGAATTAGGGCTCTCTGTCTCTATTATTATGTATTTGACATAGCCATTGTTGGATATTTCTAAACAATTAGTGCAGCTCCCCTAAATTATATTATTCCCCATAACATGAGCACAAATGCAATTGATACCGTCTGCACTTCCTAAAAGCATTGAAAAAAGGGGAAATAGAAACAAAGCAATTAACTCCCCTTACTTACATCGTGTCCACCGCTGTGGTCTCGAGGTAGCATGCTGCCTAGTCACGCAGCAGGCCCGGGTTCGATCCCCGGTCGGGGCAGTTTTTCTGGGTGAGGTTTTTATCGGGGTTTTTCCTTGCCTGTAAGACAAATGTCAGGAAAACTTTAAGGCCCAAACGGTCCCCGAAATCATATGGCCATCATTATCATCATCATCCTTATCATCATCACCATCATCCTTCACCATTCACCAATGTGGAAAGCAACGGGAAGCTACCACACCTATAATTCCCTAGTAAAGCTGCAAGCATAGCATGAAAATGCTACGATTGCAGTGAAGGACCTGCCTTCGGGCAGAATTACTATGGATGGACTTACATCGTATGGAATGACCATAGGCAGGTGTCATTCTTATCTACTTGGCATTCGAGAATGGATGTGATTAATATAGGGAAATCATATTCATTTACAAACGAAAAAAAAAAGAGAGAGAGAGAATATTCAAACTGGACATTGTACACATTTACAATCAAAATATGGATGGGGTGGGCTGTGGACAGTATATCTTCAATGCAGTAAAGAATAAAATGGTACTATAAATAATTTCATTCATCCTTACAATGGAGTCTATAGTCTATCTGTGGAATGTGTAGAGATATTCGCCACCTTTCCGATTAGGCATCTTTCTCACTTGAAGCTCAAGATTGAAATGAGTAATATCACGTGATCTGTTCTCCCTTCTGCACTTACTTACGTGACCTCATTGACCATGCATTTTTGCCCAGTTCCTACATAGATGGATTATTCCGAACAACTTCTCTACAGATTCTATGGACAGACTATAGTTATCTGGAAAGTCCTGCATGTAAGACAACACATGACTGACACTCTTAGATTTTCACCTCGCTATTTCACTTAACACATTCAGTACCGTAAACCAGTTAAGGCATTTAAACAGACTATCGTGTAAGCGGCCGTCGGTCAGTTAACTCGTTTTAGAGCGGGCGCAAACAAACCGTGTTTATATTCAGCAGCAAACATTCTTGTAGGGAAATCTGGAGTAGTTGATTGCAGCATTCCAGTTGAACATGTTCAGAAATTGAAGTATGTTTCCTTTGTGTCTGTTGATATAGACTTTTTTTTATAACTTGATTTCGACAGATAAGTGTTAAGCTTTCTTCCTTGATAACTAACAGAATCAACTGTGGTTTGAAATTCTGAACATTTAAAACAATTTGCTGTTTCAATAGTTGGGAGTATTAGATAGATTTTAAGTGTATTATTTTTAATTGACAATGGCAGTGTCTTTCTGAAAGTTCAGTCTTTTATATAAGCACTGTTTGTACACTCAAGTAGTTTCCAAATCTATGTACAGGTCTAATGTTGGTTTCTTTGCCTAAGTCAATTGTATTGTAAGCCTATATTTTCCCTTTACAGAGATTTAGACGCTCTCCCCCTACAGGGAAGAATTTGAACCATTTACTAATTTAGTTATACTTGTTTTCGTATAGATGTCATTTTGAGTGGTCCGTGATCAGTGTTCCGTCTCATACTGATATCTAGGAAACCAAGATAGTACTAGGCTGGGAAAATTCGGTAAATTTTGCTTAGAGGCCTTTTCATTCAGGCTTAAGGATTTTTACGAGCCTGAAAATCTTCAGACTCGGAACCCACAGCTTAAAGTCCCTCCCGGAGGACTTGCTCCTTGGATTTTTCCATCCTAAAAAATTCATCGACCCCGGCCGGGTTTGAACCTGCGACCCTCGGGACCAGAGGCAAGGAGCATAACCACTAGTCCACCGCGGCCGACTTGCCTTAGTCAATACATTTGCTAAATTTGTACACATTGTACTAATTTTTCATAATTTTAGTATTTGTTATTCTATAAATTAACTCTGCCATGGCCGGTCCCAAGCCCAGATGAGAAAGGAGGAGGGGGAGGAGTAACAACCTCGTTAAAAAACCAGGGTTCAGTTGGCTCCGACTGATAGTACTCTGTAAGGGCCCCTAGCCAGGGTTATGGCGAAGACCTCAACGGCAGATTCGGCGCAAAAGAAGTCCATCACGGCGGATCTGGCGGAAGTGGCAACCCTCTAGATGGGGTTAGCATATCCAGAAGCTGGACCTAAAGCTTCGAGGTGGCAGCCCCACCAATGGTCTACTCTGCATAGCGTTGGTACCGCGATCAGAGGAAAACATATTACTCGTATTCTTCACAATGGAAACTCGGACGGACTTAACCAAAGATGACCTCAGCTTAGAATTAAGGACAAACGATTTGGTATAAAGGATCAGATTAAAGTCGGAACAGGCAACTCTTGCCTAAACCAGGAAGTGAAGAAGCTATTCTATAATTTTAGAACTTATGTTTTATAAAGCCTAAGTGAGGTACTAAACTAAACTCCATGCCATGGCAGCCCTAGAAAGCCCTTGGCCTTTCAGCTGGCCACTGGCCTCACATCCATATTTGATAATAAGAGATGGACAATAATCCAGTTAATAAAGGGGTGAAATGTGGTCACATGTTGGTAGAATTATAGCTGGTTTTTGTCAACCTGTATCCTGTATTTATTGTAGCCATCAAATTCCTCATGAAGCCTAAGTTATTTTAGGACACCTACAATCCATTTATAGGACCTAAAGATCTGCAGTCATGTCATGAGTAATCATGAGTAGAGTCTGGATGTTAGGCACTTAAAAAATTCAAAATAGGCAGGCAAAAAGGCACTAAAAATCATTAAAATAGGCACTAAAAAATTCAAAATAGGCTCATACAAAAAATGGACAACTACTTAACTTTTTACAGTCTTACGTTATGAATATAAACATATATTTAATTTTAGGAAGTTATATTTTGAGGTTATTTTAATTATATTATTTTTGGTCTGGACATCTTACCTCAATATTAATGTTGATTTGTTCTTGGACATGTTTAAAACAGAATTGTTTTGAAACATGTCCAAGAACAAATCAACATTAATATTGAGGTAAGATGTCCAGACCAAAAATAATATAATATAAACATATGCTTATCAATAGCATGCGAAGATATCAGAGATGATTTTGGAATTTGTTTTGCCTTTTTACAAAGAGCAGAACCGTCACTTGAGAATATTTCTGCGCCAAATACTTCACGAAATTGGTCAGTTTGTATTTTACTGTCGTCTGCCCATTTAGGTTTCTTAAAAAAAACTCATATTTAAAGAGAAAAATTATACGCTCAGACCGGGACTTGAACCCGGGACCCTTGGTTTTCTAGTCCAAGTGCTCTATCATTTGAGCTACCTGAGCAAGTACCGATCTAAACGCAAATCTCTCTCTATATACGTTGTAATTTGAAATTAATAATAAAAACATTTTAAAAAAACTGTTCTAAAGGTATATGTACTTATAAAACACTTGCAGCACCACTTTGTCCTTGAATCACCTGTCTGTGAATGAGGTCTGCAGACTGAATTCAGTGTTACAAACATCAGAAATAATATTGCCGGTTTCAGCACCAGGCACGAGACAGAGAAAGAAAGATTGAGTCATCTACCCTCTTTGTCACTCAGCAATGTTTGTATTGATAAGAAGCAAAGAACTTTTCTCCAAGGCTTAGAGCCGGAGCATAATGCAATGGGCAATAGCTTAGGGCTATTTCGGGAATGCATGAGGTGGAAAAATACAATATTTACCTAAAGGGAGTGCATTGAGGGGGAAACCATTTACCTGCTAGGTTATTGTCACTATTATCTTAAAATATTCTAAACAAATTAATAAAAAGAAAACTTGAAAACTTCTATGAAATGATTTGAACTTGTCCATTTTAATTGATTTCATTGAAATACTGAGTTAATTTCCAGAAAAAATTGCAAATAGGCATTTATAGGCATTATAAGCAGAAATAGGCATTTATAGGCAAAATGAACTTCATGGAAAACAACTCTAGGGTCGTTGGTATGAACTTACATGAAGTCACTTTTACAGTATCTATAATAAATAACTATAGGCATTTTCCCTAACATCCGGTCTCCAATCATGAGGTACTGCAGATGCCAGAACTTTACATACTTCTTTATGTACTTGCTTATGATCAAGAGTTAATAAAATGCTGACTTACCAAACTCAAAAGGTTTGAGAAAAGCCGGATTAGACATGTCTACAGAGCTCTTCTTATGTCTTCCTCCACTAGCCGACAAAGCTGGGGACACACCACGACTGTAGCGTCCACCAGAACTGCCTCCTGATCCTAGAGAAACTCTGAAACTGCCTCTTGAGCTTACCGAGGGGCTGCTGTTTGCTGAACTTGTTAATTCTGATGACATTTCTTCACTAATACCTGTTCATATAAAAGCAATATATAATTACAAAATAGTTATAAGTGCCAAATAAAACTGTATATTGTATTAACTTGAACTCCACAATATATTAAAAATGAGAGAATGTACTATGTGAATAATTAAAAAATATATATGTAACCTCCATTTTAAAAGAATTAGAAATTGCAAATTAACAAGTTTTAACTGTACAAACGATACTGTTTCTTTAATCATACATTATTTTTTTAAGAGATAAAAATTATTTTATGATTTTTCTTCATACAGAATCACTGCCTATTGAGACCTCTTAATAATAAATTTTATCGTATTTCTCCAATAATAAATAATATATAAAAACTAACATCAACCTGAGAAGAATCAATCAATTGAACAGTTACCTGTGGATATTGTTTTCACATGTGTTAGGGTCAAAATATCTCAGTTTTTGAAGAGAAAATAAAAGTTTGAAAACATTTTGTGTTTTTTAATCACTGTTCCCTAACTTAAAATTAATCTTAGTTAAATAATCTTCTAAACAAATAGGCATCTTCATTTCATTACATATAGAATATCCTATGTGCATGATGGAAGTATGAGAATACTGAATTTGAAGTGAAGGTCTTACCCTTGGCGAGATTGTGAAATTAATATATTATTCCATAATTAAGATATTAATGGAAAATATACTTAAGCAGTATTAGTACATCATATGAAAAGTAAACAAAAATGAGAAGTTTACAAGTATTTGTAGGAACTTTTAACTAGTTTCAGTGTATATATACGAGGGTCATACTGAAAGTCATGAGCAACATTTTTTAAACAATCATAATATTTATTTTAGACAAACCAAGTACACCATGTTAATCTACAGACCTTTGTGCTACTTTTCAACATAGTCTCCATTTCTTTGCACACATTTTGTCCAGCGTTCTACAAGCTTGAAAATTCCCTTATGATAGAGGTCTGTTCCAGCTGCTCGAAGACACTGACGCACTGCTTTCCGAATATCCTCCAGCGTCTCGTAGCGTTGGCCTCTCATCTGCTCCTTCACAGAACCGAAAAGATGGTAGTCGGAGGGTGCCAAATCGGGACTATAGGGAGGATGTGGAAGAGTTTCCCACCCAAATGTCCTGATCTTCTCCACAGTGGCACGAGCAGTGTGAGGACGCACGTTATCGTGTAGCAGAATGATCTTCCTTCCAGGGCGTTTGTCGTGCTTCACAAGTGTCTGGATATAGCAGGCAGCATTTATGGTTTGTCCAGGTTCAAGAAATTCAACCAGAATGCAACCTTGCGCATCCCAGAAGACGCTGCCCATAACTTTCCCAACAGATTGCACTGTCTTCGCCTTTTTCTTTGATGGCGAATTCAAGTGGTGCCAATCCACACTCTGGCGTTTTGTTTCAGGCTCGTAGCGATGAAACCAGCTTTTGTCACCTGTCACAATACTCGTAAAAAATCATCACCTTCATTTTGAAATCTCTGAAGAAGGTTATGGGTGATGGTTCTTCTCTGAAGTTTGTGGTCTTCACTCAATAAACATGGAACCCAACGGGCACTAACTTTTCGGTAACTTAAGCTGTGAATCATTTCTTGCACTGCACTATGTCCTACTGCAAGTTTTGTAGCGATTTCATTCACTGCGATACGCCTGTCATCTCTAATGAGCGCATCAACTCTTTCCTTGCTGCAATCCGTGGAGGCAGAGCGTGGGCGACTGCTACGAGGCTCATCTTTGATACTCATGTTCCCATCTTTAAAATGTTTCATCCATCTCCTAACACTGCTGGCATCTCCGTAAGCACATTGAAGTCTTTGGTGAATATCAACAGCAGATTGTTCCTCCTTAACAAGGAATTCAATGACAGCACGCTGTCGAAATGAAACATTGATGTCTGCCATTTTGGAAACACTGCGTGTGGTCACATGATAGAAGCTATGATGCCACAAAATGGCAATGTTGTGGTATAAAGTCTGTAGAATACGATTCTGCAGTTGTCTTTGTTACATTGTTGAAATTTGAATTTTAACAATGGGTAGCTCACGACTTTCAGTATGACCCTCATATATATTTACCTTCATTGGTAAATGTCAAAAAAATATAGTTATAACATCTATATATACAAGTGTTACTGCTATAAAGTAAATGTTCTTTTTAAATATGCTTACTTGTTATAGTGGCCACAAGATGGCAGTTGGGACGATATCCTGCTACCTCTCATGTAAATTGAGAATACTATATATATATATATATATATATGGTATGATAAGAAAAATAAATACCTGGACGGGATTCAAATCCAGATTTAATTATAACATATATATATATATAAGAAAAATAAATGTTTGTGTTAGGATTCCTGAGTAGCTCAGATGGTTAGAGTGCTAAACGTGCAGAGTTTAGAAACTTGGGTTCAAACCCTGACACAGACATTTATTTTTCTTTTCATGTCATATATATATATATATATATACATTATACATATAAACTCTAAGTGGGAATTATCAGTCTACATAATTTCAAATAAAAACCAAAATACCAAAAAATTATTGCAGCAGTTTATGAATAATTATGCATGAATGTATGTGATTTTCTTCCCCAAAATAAAAATCGAAAAAATGACTGATAATTAAATGAGAAACTGATGTAAAATAACCTAAAATACACCATATTATCGTTGGAACATGCCTATCATTGCTATATCAGAATAGCCTACTTATGAAAAATATGCTGACAAAAAATGCGGATTGCCAAGTACCTACATAATCTTCTCTAACCTAACCTGGCTAATCTAAGCTAACCTATACAATTTAATGTAAACAACCTGACCTAAATAAACATATTAATTGGCAGAAATCTGAATGAATCCATTATCACGAATCTTAACCAATTACTATTAATACAGTTAGTAAGTAGTGGTCCATTCCAAGAATCACAGACTGTAAATCACTTATTTCTTCGTAGACGAATTTAGTGAATAACTGATAATCGCTATTATTTTCCATTTTTAGTTTAGATTTTGGTCACGCTTTAATAATTTTGAAGCAAAACACTATGTCTAACCTTATTCTTTTTAACCTTGTAACTTTAAAATCAACAGTTATTATTGTTCACTTAATGAAGTGTGATATAAATTAACAATTTTTTTTTACAATTTTTTAATGGACAAAAATATCTAGATGCATTTACAAGTCTCAAGAATTAATCTTCAAGTAATGAAAAAAATCTGTCAATGAATTTTTATATATTTTAGTATACCTTAATTTATATATAAGGTATTCGTTTTTAAAACGTACAAGTCTAATAATACACACAATTTTCATTCCATTTCAAATTAAATTTATCAAACTTTTTTATTCTTACTTACTCCTAATGATGTATAGTTTTTAAAACCAATTGTTATATCCGTAATGATTATAAGTTAATTCATAAACATGAATAAATTCACCATATAAATATATTCACCATGTAAACGGAACAAAAGAACATCACTACTTTTCAACTGTTTACTGACAAAAGATAAAACACTAAACGCTTTGTAATTTAATCAATAATCACCAATCAATTGGGAAGTGATACACTCAAAAGTTATTTTTTTTTAATATTGCATTAAATACTGCTTCTAGCCCATTTTTCATCATAACAGAAAACAAGTATAAGTTGGAACAACAAAGTTTAAGTTTTTTTTTAAATACAATAGGAAGTAACATTAAAAGGTTTCTTAAATAATTAAAACATTTTGTCTGTTCATACCTCTTGTTTTTGTCGAACATATGTTTCAGAGCTTCTTAGTACCATCGTCAGCGATTACTTTGAGTCTGACGATGGGACTAAGAAGCTCTGAAACATATGTTCGACAAAAACAGCTCTAAGAGGTAAGAATGAACAGACAAAATGTATTAATTATTAAAGTTTAACAGATTATTCAGGAATGCTGTCCAAGTTATTTTTTTTATATCACACCGTTGAGGTTATATCTTTTATTATAAAATTTATATTTCCTTTTTTTATATTTTTATACTCCGTCTTCCTCAACTTTAATATTTCATGTATTATATCTTAGTGAAGTTTTACTTCATCTTCGTGACTTTGTTATTATTGAATTTACAAATTAATTAATTCAGGTAGAATAAATAAAGGTAGAATTGCCTGATCTTGTTAAACGTAAGAGGGGCCATTTGATAAAAATGTGGAGATGAAGTGGCACATCAATATGGAAAATCAGTATTGCCTCTACCGCCATATCATTGCAAACTAAACCCAAAAGAAACCGCCATATCATTGCAAAAGAAATGATCTGGTCACATGTGAAAGGTTACATAACAGACAATAAGAAGACCTTCACATTGAAAGACATTAAATATATATTCTTCATGAGGGAGTGGAACTCATAACTAACAAAGCATGAGCAGCCTATGTGAAGCACATGATTGAAAAAGCTCAGCCATGGTTCTGGCTATTGATGACACGATGGAGGACATTAATCGAGTGGTCATAATTCAGATAGTGATTAATGGTTATATTCGAGTTGGATATTTTGACTCACCTCTTATTTCTTCCATATTAAATAAAGTGATTAAATTTAATTTGTATTAATAAACCCTTTGCAAGACTACTATACAACTTAGTGAACCGCACTTACATTTTTCTTCCGATTACTTCCACCTTTTTCTTTAGTTTACTTCCCCTCTATAGACATCCTAAATTGATAACTTATATTAGAGTATATATGCCTGCGAGTATATTATTTTGAGTGTTTCATATAAATCTTAATTTACAAAGATTTTACATTTTATTCTCAAAAACATTAGGCAAATTCAGTTTCATACAATTAAAAAAAAAAGATATTGAATTTTCTGGCATGTTGTATTTTAATTTATTCTGTGAGGAAATTTGATTAGATAAATTTTAAACCAAAATTTTACAGAAAGTTTATAAATAAATAGAAGTGTCATGCTAAAATGGGGGAGAAAATCATCACCTTATAACTTTATGCATTTTTAACTATAAATTACAAAATCCTCCTCACAGTGTCACTTCCTCTAAATATTAATGAAAAATCATCTTAGGGTCGAATCTATGAATGCATTAGACCGTAAAAGGCGTTCTCTGCTGAGAAAGTTTTATCCTAATACGATTTTGCTTACTCAGAAATCTGTTCATGCGATAATAATTGTAAAAATTTGTAAGCTACCTGACGAGGTGACTTAAGAGAGAAACGAATTGTGAGAATCCCGAAGGAAACCGATGTAGTTTGAAACCTTGCTGCTTTATCCAAGATGTCGGACCTTGAAGACTTCGATCATGTTTTCGGTATATGCGGAGAAGAGGAATTGATAGAGTCTACTAAAGAATTCAACTGGAAGAACAGGAGAATCGGCGTAATATTGCATGATGCAGACGTCATATACGGTATTATTTGCGGGATGCAAGCGTAAATGCATTCCTCTAGCAGACGAAAATAACGGAAGTGGTTTTATCGCTGAGAATTCTGGGTAATTTCTTGCCAATATTACGAAAACAACGACTTTCATGCATGATCAGTTAGTGGGTAGCTAATTCGATCTTTGCACTTGCTCACGGTGAGTCAGCTCACCAGTGATTGGAAGTAATTTGAGTAGATACTAATGTATTTGCATGCGGCCCTTAGAGTTTAAGAAAAATGTTGATTAGGAAGACAGTGAGAAAGTAAAAACTAATTTTGAACTACAAGATACATTGAACTTTTATAGAATACTAGCTAATACCCGGTGTGCGCTGCTACGATTAAATAAATGAAAATTAATGTGCTTTTAAGTTTAGTTGAATAAGGAAGGATAATTATAAATTTATATTTTTTTCAGTTATTCCGTGCTGATTACCCAGCGTTACCCGGGAATCTACTTATTGCGATCTTCTTGATATAAATGAGGTCAAATACAAAAATTAATGTGTTTTATGTTTAGTTAAATAAGTGATAGGAAAAATTTATAACATTATTTTAGATACCCAGTGCTGTTTACCCAGCGTTGTCTGGGAATCTATTCATTCAAATCTTCCTGGCATAAATGAGCTGAAAGAGGGAAATTAATGTACTTCTTATGATTAGTTGAATAAGTGACATGAAAAATAATTATATATGTATATCGTAATTATTTTAAGATTCCCCGTGCTGATCACTCGGTGTTGCCCGGGAATCTACTTATCTCAATCTTCTTGGTATAAATGAGCTAAAAGACAAAATTCGTTATTGTGAGTTATCCGTAAAAGAATACTCGCCATGCTTGTACAGGAATCTACATCCTTGTCTGAATCTTCTTGGCATCAATAAAAGACAAAAATGGTTATTGTGAGTTATCCGTAAGAGATAAACATACGCTGTCGCATACTTTTTTGTAGAGCTTTTAGAGATATTTAATTCTGTGTACATTAATTTTGTGTATTTGTAATGGTTTAGGCAGTGTAAGTCATTTAAGCATCCAAAGAACTACTTTTTTTTATGTTTTCCACTACAAAAGGCAATTTTTAAGGGTGTAGGAGTTAAGTATCACAACTCTCTTATAGCCTATGTTCATCCCGGGAATCTCCTGAACATTTTGCAAAAAGCCCCATCACAATCGGATCAACGGTATGGTCGAGCTTACAACAAACAAACAAATATTCATTTTTATATATTAGATGAGGAGAGGTATGAAGCATTTAAATTTAATCTTAACTTTGTACATACCTGATGCTTCTACTTTAGTTTGAATGGCTGTATCATCTGCTTTACCAGTTTTTGTATCTTCTACATTAGTTTCTTTTGTTTTGTCCACATTCTCTAACTCATCTACTTTTATTTTTGAATCTGATTGCTCAGCAACTTTTGTTTTATCTTTATCTGCATCATCCGATTTTTCATCAACATCATCTTTAATGGATTCAGACATATTTTCTTCTGAAATGGACGGTTCTTCTTCCAGAGATTCTTCCTTTTCTTTAACTTTCTTCTTTTTTCCTGATTCTGAATTTGATGAATCTCTAGAATCTAATCTGCCTGTTTTGCTTCTGCTTTTTGGCCTGTTTACAGTTGTAGGGGAAGTTTTATTTGATCCTTTTGTGCTAAATGAATCTTCAGAATCGCTATCTACATCCATTGGTTCGTCTTTAATGGCAGAATTCTCTGAATCTGAAATTATCTTCAAAGTAAATGTGACATCTTCCTTTTCATTCTCTTCAATTCCATTTTCATCGACACAAGATATCACACTGTGAAAGTAAGTCTCTTTGAAGTTGGATCCCATATCTGTGTCATCTTTGGATGTGCTTGCCTCGGCAAAATCTGTATTGCAAACACTCAGTGATGATTCTGTCAAATCTACAACAAAAAACAGTTACAATTATATGAAATGATGTGCACATGCTAATATAAGAGAAAAACTACTTTTAAACTTTTAAGTGATGGTTGCTTAAAATAATTAATTCTAGTGTTTGATACTGAATAGTGACAACATATCAGAATTTCAAATTATGTTAACAAACAATAAACGGCTACAATGAAAGAAACATATTTTAATTAATAATTGGATTTAGCAATTTATGTGGACTTACAGCTTGAGATTCTTTTAAGAGGACAAAAATATTTAAACTCAGAATCCATGGGTTAAAGTCCCCTCATCCCTGAGGACTTGTCCTTTGGAATTTTTCCACCCTAAAAAAATCCACTGACTCTGGCAGGATTTGAACCTGCAGCCCTTGGGAACAAAGACAAGGAATTTACTCCTAAACCATCATTGGAAATTTTTTCAGTGTTTAGAATATACATAATTCTTTTTTTAGGTAGATGTTCTGTTAATAGTATAACCTTACACGTTATTTGAATATAATTTTTAAATTAAAAAATTAACACACAGTATCTCTTATAGAATTTTTAAGTTCAATGCTAAATTCACTAAAATTCAGGCCCTCAATTGGTCCCTAACCTTAGCCAATTAAATTCAATTCAAATTTTCAATATTCAGTTTCCTAAGATCCATTCATATACTTCCTTATACTTATGCCTAGGCCTCCCTAAAGTGTTTTCCCCAAGAGTTTTCCAAAATAAATTTTGAAAGCATATTTATAGTTCCCCCTTATTAGTTTCAAAATAATTTATAATTATTTACAGTTTTAACCTTTTGAACGCCATGCCCAGCATGCGACGGTGAAAGTGTGTATACAGCTGTATGCCTGGCAAGCTCCGGTTTTCAATCTTATTATTTCAAATATCTTTTTTCCCGAAGTTTTTACTTCAATTTACTAAAATTATTTTTCATTCTGTGTTTGTACATCCTTTCTTACCAATATTTTGCACATCCCTTACAGAATAATGGTACAGGCTGGTGGTAAAAGCATTTTCTAAAGGAGGGTGTATATTCATGTTTCAAGGTCTTTTTTTGACTATGGAATGTTGCAATTTCAGGATTTTCTCTTTATTTATTTTATTTTTAGTTGAAAAGATACCTGGCCACGGGGTAGGTTGTGCGGTGTAACACAGTGATTCATGTCTCGAAGATGACGAAAATACAATACGTGAGTTTATTGTGTCAGTTTTATCAGAAGATGAAAGTAACAGTGACAGTTCATCAAATGATTATTCGTTTGACAAATGTGATAGTAGTCCTGCTTCTAAGAGAATATTATTACAATCTAAGCCTGTAAATAGTAAAGCAAGTGATGTAAACCTAAATGAACATTGTGTCGTACCAGATGAAACACATGGCATAGAACAGCTGTTCGACTGGAATTGATTTGAACCCAGAACCCTAAAAAATGTTTAACAATATTTAAAATGATAAGTGTTTAGTGATAATAGCATTAAAATAATTCAATAGGATAAATGTTTTAGTGATAATGAAAATTTCAATAAAGACACCGTGCTGAATTCGAACCTGGGATCTTTACAAGTGGAAGCAACACCGTCTAACCTTCAAATAAATGTATAATAGTGAGTTTCAATTCAATTTAGCACGGCATGTAGACAGTAAATATACTTTATATAGGTTTATATTATATAGTATGGCGTAGTACTTTAAATTTAAAAAACCTGGCACCCACAGCCCAGCTGGCAAAAGGTAAACTCGGCAGTCAAAAGGTTAAAGGTCATATAGAAATAATTCGTGTTTGACAGAACCCAGTAAATCATCCATTCTACAATTAATTTTATTATACACATGATCAGGTGAACTGTGACAAGGAGGGTCTACAGGGATCTTTAAAAGGAGAAAATTTATAGAATATTTAAAAAATGAAGCAATCAGAAATAAAATAACTTTCAACTTTAAAAGTTAGTCTTTCAATCTATGAATGACGGAAGTAAAAACCACATATTGCTGAAGTGTTTCCTATGCAGTGCAGTGCAAATGAATGACAGCAAATATGAACAACATTTTTTTTTTAATTGTGCAGCAAACCATGCAAGTTGGGAATAAGATAAACAACCAAATTTAGAGATTGTTCAGATACATTCACCGAGTGTTTTGAAATAAGGATCCTATAGTCTCTAATACTTAACTTTTAAGTAATTTGATATTAATGTGTCATATACTGTAGTATTAAGTCCCTTGCATCATATACTATAGTCCCACTGTTAAGTATTATATCCCACCCGACACCAACCCCTAGGTACTAGATAATTCCTAGAACTTACGAGAAATCACCTTCACAATGGAACCTCAGATTAAGGTATTCTGATACCGAAAAAACAACAATAATTATTAATTACAATGGACATCTTTATAAATTGTATATGATTAATTTAATTTAAAAAATCTTCATAACAATTAACACTGTTATTCCATTCTTTTGCTGTATTTCATAATATTTACAGCTGACAAGTATTTTTTAATACTTGATACACCAACATCAAATTACTATATTAAGACCCACTAGAGTCCATAGGCTCCTTATATCTCATTATGGATGAATTCCAGATCAATAACACAGGCCTGCGAATTTAATTTTTTTTTTCTTCGGCACGGGGTTTAACAGGTCTCTAAACCTAATTTAGTGGGCTGAATTCAAATAGGTTAACAGTTTTTTTGTATCACGTAATTTTTTTTTTGCAATGTTGAAATTAAATATTTGTTACTTTTGGATTATCCTTAAGAGCCATAATCTTTTAAATTGTTGTATAACCTATAGAGGTTTGATACAATATCAGTTGTTCAGATAAAACAGTTTAAAATAAATAAAAAAACTACTAATACGCCTTAAGATCTCTACTTTTTCATATGCAAGAAATGAACAGTGAGTTGATATGCGTTTGTGCTCCTGCCGAGGATTTTCTCACACCAAACATCAACAATAGTAGACAGTCTTGGAGACATCATATCGACCCTGGTATCTAATTTCCATATCTTTTATGTCTTTACAATGGATTCTCTCACCATGTTCTCCACAGTGCTCCTTAATACTCTGGGAAATGTTAAAGGTGAGACTAAGAAAGCGTAGCTTCAAGCTCACATTACATTATATTTTACTTTTTCTAGAATAGTACACATGTTTGTACATGTACAGTGAATGATGAATGATATACCAGAACTGAAGCTAATTTATTCTCATTATCAAGAAGAATGCTCTTTAGACTTCTTTTGCTAGAGTCAATAAATTGTATATGCCAATCTGCCGGTTCACAAACTATTCCCAGGCACTTTTCAAGTCAGGGATATAACAACATTATACTACTCTCCCCCCCCCCCACTATGAAATACTTTTTAAATTCTTCTTCGTGATGTTTATACCAATAAAAAGTTGTATCAGAAGCTAAAAGATTGTCTTCTTTATATCTCAAGCATAAAACTTCACTTTTTTTCTTTTGTAAGACCCAAATCGCATACTAATTGTTTAATTTTGATTAACTGATAGGATGTGGATTGTTGTCTTTTGGTTGTTGGAACAAATTGAAATCATCTTCTGTGCTGGAGGTGGAAGCAGTGCTGGTGCTAGTCTCTTGTAATGTTGTTGGTGGTATTGGAATTTTAATATCTGGCTCATGTGCTGGTGGCTTATTGTTTCTGCAGTTTTTTTGCTAGAAACTGTGTAATACAACCACAAGAGGGTCGTAGAATGAACCTATCCTTAGTTAACACAAGAGAGTCATAGAATAAACCTATCCTCAGTTAAACACAATAACAAACTAGTATCAATAAAATCAGTGATTATACAGTGTGTCCACAGTGAGATTCCCTCATTTTAAAAGTCTGTAATTTTCTTATTAAAGGTAGTAAAACTGTAAATCTTAAAAGAGCAGAAACAGCAACTCAAAAAGTTTATGTGGTAATGTTGTAGTACGCACAATATCCGTAGTGGCGCTGCAACAAAGATTGTTTCTAAAATGGAGATTCCAAACCAGAGTGCCCAGGTTATCTGGTGGTATGCTGAAATGAAAATCCATTATTCAAGTGCAACGAAACATTCGTCGTGTTTAGAATAAAGATCCTCCATCACCCAAGAATATAAGGAGTTGGTGTAAACAGTTTTTGGCGACCGGCAATGTTTCAAAAGGACACGGTGGTGGTAAACCCAGAATCCAGGAAGAGACAGTAGAAAATGTGCGGAGGTCATTTGAAAGGAGTCCACGGAAGTCGATAAGACAAGCAGCAAGAGAACTTGGTATGAAACGGGCCGACATTCCCAGGTCGTTGGATAGGCCGCAGTGGTCCTATTCCTTGGCCTCCACGTTCCCCCCGACATTACCCCACTAGATTTCTTCTTGTGGGGGTACGTCAAAGATAGAGTCTACGCCACAAAAATGAACGATGTACTGGACTAAAAACAACACATTAGAGATGTTATAAACTCTGTGACAGAAGACATGCTGTTCAACACATGGCGTGAAATTGACTATAGGTTGGATATTCTTCGCACCAGCCGAGGCGCACATGTCCAAGTGCACTGAACTAGAGTTTGTCACAATCACAAAATTAAAACTTTATGAGTTACTTATCATTTTCATGTATAGTAATTATACTACACAACATTTACTTTGCGTTATGTTTGTTTGAAATGAGGGAATCTCACTGTGGAAACCCTGTATTATAAAATTGTATTTTAGGTATTTACATATTTTAATACAGCATGTATATACCGCATACAAGTGGTGGACCGTGCACTCTATTTTTTGTGTTAAATATAGAATTATGCAAAATCTGTATGTGGTACGCAAAAACTAGTAACAGTTCCATTAACAGGGTATTTGGCTTGACTTATTTGCATTGAAATATTTTATGCTGCAAAATCTTTGAGGTTGTATAAAGAATTTTTGTATTACTATGCTACAAAGAACTTACATTTGCACAAGTATACAAAATTATCATAAGTAATGCCACGAGTGATTTCCAAATTATCGATAAATTCACGACTCACGAAGTGAGGAGTGAATTTATCTAGAGAATTTGGAAATCAAGAGTGGCATTTGTTAGGACTATTTAACGAATAAAATTAAGCTGTTTACTCACAAATCATTATTTAACGATAGTTATTTTAAAATATTTATATATTTAATGTAAACGGCGATGTTTGAAAACAAATGAGAAACGATAGGTACGCTTCTACCGCTTCTTTTGTTTATCACTGCAACCAGATCATACTATTTATTGCCAAAGGAACGCAATATTGTAAGGAGGAGCTTTCTTTAATATGGTAATTATAACACTGATAAATATTTGGTGAAACACGACTCTGATTGGTTGTAAAACAGAAATCATTGAAATGTGATTGGTCATTGACTCCCATTTGGGGCATGAGTTAAATAGTCCATATAAACAAATTAAAAGTGAACATATAATATCAGTATTTAATTTTAGGAAGTTATATTTTGAGGTTATTTTAATTATATTATTTTTGGTCTGGACATCTTACCTCAATATTAATGTTGATTTGTTCTTGGACATGTTTCAAAACAATTCAGCTTTCCCAGAAAGCTAACGATAAAACAGAATTGTTTTGAAACATGTCCAAGAACAAATCAACATTAATATTGAGGTAAGATGTCCAGACCAAAAATAATATAATATAATATCAGGTTGAGATAAGTCCCTATTATGAAGACATGGATGCTGGCTGACCAGGCCTATTGCACCATCACTAGGGCAGATGAAATGAAACAAAATTAAACTGTGAGTATGGAGAAGTGGCGGATAGAAGTTTTTGGCAGGGAAAATAGGATAAATGCAGAGAAAACTTCCCTGGCTCAGATTGTCTGCCACTAACCCTGCATTGAGTGATCGAGATGCAAACTTGGGACCCAGAAGTCGAGAGAGAATGACACCGAGATATAAATTAATTAAATCCAGTAAAACAGCTAAATGTTCATATGACTAAAAATTAATTTAATTACATGAATGAAGTAAACTGTTGAAACATTATAAAATACAAATTCTACTAAAATACCCAAATGTATTTATTTAAGCAATCAGTAATTTTGAAAGCAGAATTCTTCTGAAATCAAGTTATATAAGCTAATTAATATGAGGTGAATCATGAATATTCCAATTCATATTACTTAAAATAAATCTCATAGTGACACTTCCTTTAAATAGTAAATTACGTAAGCTATTCTACTTTATAAACCGAGATTCGTAACATTCTGCTATACTGGCTCGCTATTCTTACACAGGATTATTTTATAATTCATTATCAACATGTATACATACCCCTAATCAAGACCATTTGTAACTATATTCTAGATGCAAGTTCTAATTCTACAATCAATATGTCTCTCTCATTCACACGATACACTCCAACTGCAGTTACAAATGTTGGTCAGACACGAAAACATGACTCAAGCATCATTCTCCAATCATATTCAAGTGAGTCATGTCATGAAGCAATACAATACTTACAACATAGAGTTCCCAAAATACATTTCTTGCTAGAGCAAAACAAGATTTCAATAAAAATGTAGTTTCAGATATTTACTATTTAGAAGGTAGTTTTTATACTGTCTTCTGTTGACCAGCTTTATGGTCTAGTGGTCAACATTTCTGACTACAGTTAATGAGGTTCAGAGTTTGATTCCTGGTCAGATCATAGGAATTTTTCCTTAAATGGAATTATCCCTGTGATAACCCTTGGTTTGGAGTTTAGGTTAAGGACTTCCCTGGTGCTTCATTATCATCCATACATAACATAAATTTCAAAATATATTTCAGAAGTTTAATATTAAATTAGCACCAAAAAATAACTACAGTTTAAATAAACTAATAAAAACCAACAAAAATGAAAAAACTGATAAAAATAAAAAGTCAGGAATATATCAAATTGAATGCATGGGTTGTGAAAAGATATATATAGGGAAAACAAAAAGAAACCTAAAAATTAGAACCAAAGAACACATAAGAAATATTAAAAATGGAGAAATTGAAAAATCTGCAGTTGCTGCTCATGTTTGGTCTGAAAAACATAATATAAATTCAGACACTAAATTATTAAAACAGTTAGAAAATACAAAAGAGCTGACTATTTGGGAAAAAATTTATATTCAGAAGAACAGAAACAGAGTTATGAATTTTTATATTCCAATGGAGGGTGACCTTGTTTGGAGGTTCTTTGGCCAACCACAGGATGATGCTGACATCGACATCCAGGTGGTGCAACATAATGCAACATAAATAAAACCAGTCTGGGAAAGCTGACGATAAAACAGAATTGTTTTGAAACATGTCCAAGAACAAATCAACATTAATATTGAGGTAAGATGTCCAGACCAAAAATAATATAATTAAAATAACCTCAAAATATAACTTCCTAAAATTAAATATTAAATACTCCAATATCTGTACGCATTTTTAGAATGTGGTTTAACGATTGTGATTATTTTGATTTGAATACAAGATAGATGTCGCTTTTACGAATTCCCGTCTTTTCCCAGTTTTCCTGGTTGCTTTCAAATTCCTGACTTACTCCCAGTTTTCAAGATTTTCTTGACTGCTGGACATCCAGGTCCTTCGTATCTCCAAGCTATCGCCTAATACTACTACACCATAAGCATAAGCTAACAGTTTATTAATACCATTGAGTTGTATTTTTAAAACAAACATTTATGTTTTTTAATGTAATACATAATCATTCAGCACATTTTACAGTATAAAGATTACTAACATATATTTACGAGAGCAATTTCTTTATGGAATTAATGGAATTATGAAAACAGACTTTTCCATGCAAGAATTTTTACATTACTGATTAGTTTTAATACATAATAATTTTATTGTCATTCTAAGAATTGGCTATTAGATACTCCTACTACAAGGTTAAACAAGAACCCGGAGGTATTATTCGTGCCATATTTTAACTGCCTCATTACCTGAAACTGACAAAAATTCTTCAGTTCCAAGCACCCTGCTGAGTGTCACTTAACAATGACCAACCGATTTTCAACCCTCATTAGAGAGAAAGAGACGGAAATATTTTGAAGTTATCAAATAAAGTTTCTTTTGCTACATCTGTGACTCTCTTTCAAACCCTCCCTTTTAAATATCTTAAGACCAACACAATAGACAATGTAAAAAGCCAATATTCCTCAATCACTTTCAGCCTTTCGAGTATAGTGCGTGGGTTGAGTGAGTTTTAAGTTGTATACTAAAAATTAATGTTTTCAGATCGTGGTTATCTTACCATGAAAATGATGATCAACAACATGCAAAGAACTCCAAGCAAGAACAAAGATAATGTAATAGGAAGAAGTTTTAAATTAACAAAACGAAGTGTACAAATTGTAAAACGAGGAAAACTTTCTTTTGTGAATGAATTAATAACTGTGGTATGTTAATTGTTATCTCAGTGCATATAGACTCATCGACTGAAGAATCAGATGAAGAAAACTAAACCAATCTTTTTAAAGGTATGTGCATGTTAATATAGCATAGAATGGTTTAATTTTAAAATCTTATTTTTAAAGAGTAATGTAGTCTTGGCAACATTGGAAAGTGGAACCATATGCGCATGGTAGTTGTAAGTATTAGCTTAGATTTCTTAGGGGGTAAGAGAAGGCCATTAAAACATGGAACAAATAATAATCATTTATAACTGAAATTTTGCTGTGGTATGCTTTAAATATCCGAGTGTTCGTAAATATGACATCTCTGTAATGTGGGACAATTTTTATTTCTCATTCAATAAATGGGATGAATCCAGAGACATCTTACTAAGTTAGTACAAGTTAGTAAGTGAGTTATTATTAGAGTCCGGATGTTAGGTACTTAAAAAATTTAAAAAAGGCAGGCAAAAAGGCACTAAAAATCATTAATATTCAAAATAGGCTCTTACAAAAAATGGACTACAACATAACTTTTTACAATCTTACGTTAAGAATATAAACATATGCTATCAATAGCATGCAAAGATATCAGAGATGCTTTTGGAATTTGTTTTGCCTTTTTACAAAAAGCAGAACCCTCTTTGTCAGTCAGCAATATTTGTATTGAAAAGAAGCAAAGATCTTTTCTCCAAGCCTTAACACATTGGTGACAGGCCACGGAGGTCTCCGTGTTTAAATGGCCAGCGCTAGACGACCGGTCACGGAGATTTCCGTTTTTACATTTTCTGTGGTTTCCCTGCCTCTTTGCTTTTGAATGAGGCATTCAATTTTTGTTTCTTCTCATTGTGAAATAAATTTTAGTTGTATTTGTACCCCTCTCTTCTCTTTTATGAAATTGCCAACTTTACAGAATTGTTTACAATTTTATGACAGACGGCTGGTGAAATATGGAATTTTAGTGCGGGTAGTTAGGCGATTACGGGATACGTATGTAACCTGTAAATATATTTTGCAGAGCGGAAAAATTAAAAGAAACTATTTTGCGTTCTGGAGACGAATTTATATCTGTGGCATCATGTCCACCAGGATAATTATTATAATAGTGTGGCTATAGCTGAAAATTTGCTCGAAAGAAAGACGACAGCTTCTGAAGCAATAAAGATTAACAGAGGGCTTCCAAAATCATTTGTGGAAGCAGGAAATAAACTCTAACCAGGAGAAAGTGTTTTTGTAATAAGGGGGACCTTTTGCTACAAACATGGACAGATAAAAGAGACGTAAGAATGGTTAGCACATTGCATCAGGCAACACGAGAGTGGGAGGAGTAAAGTTGTAAAAATGCCCTATTGAATACTTCAATATAACAAGTATGTGAAGGGTGTAGACAGGGCTGACCAATACCTATCATATTACTCCATCCTTAGAAAAATAGTGAAATGGTGCTAGAAGTTGTATTGTGGCTTCTGAATTGTGCACTCTTTAATGCTTTCAGGGTCTATACATTTCAAAATCCTAACAGCAAAATGTCAAACAGAAGTTTTTTGCTTGAAACAGCCTCTTGTTTGGCAGTCGTGAAATTAGGAACAAATGACAGGGAAGACGAGGAAAGACAGAGAGAAAAGACACCACTTCTAGGAGACCACCTCACGACCCACCAGGGAGGCTAAGACATTAAGAAAAATAAATTAACACCAACTGTGATTGGAAAGAAAAAAATACCCTCAAAACTTTGCCGCGATTTTAGTGAACACAAGAAAAGAAACTCGCTACGTATGCTCTATTGCACTTTGCCTTTACATAAAGGGAAATGTTTCCAACGCTATCAAACCCTCAATTTCTACTAGAAAGTCTGGTGAGAAGACTAATAAAGATTTACTTATGCATTACTGTTATTGATTGTAAATATATTGATGTAAAAGCCACAATGTGCTAGCTCGGTTTAAAATTTAAAAGTCCACCCTACTGACAGAAATGTCCGGTCCAGCAGCGGTGGGTGCAACGCAGAGCTGTCGGTCACCAATGTGTTAAGAGCCGGAGCATAATACAATGGAACATAGCTTAGGGCTATTTCGCTTAACGGGAATGCATGAGGTGGAAAAATACAATATTTACCTAACGGGAGTACACTGAGGGGGAAACCTTCTACCTGCTAGGTTATTGGGTTATTGCCACCCTTACTCTAAAATATTCTAAGGGAATTTATAAAAAGAACACTTGAAACTGCTATGAAATGATTGTGCTATGAAGTATGTCCATTTAAAAAAATACTGAGTTAATTTCGAGAAAAAATTGCAAATAGGCATTTACAGGCATTATAAGCTGAAATAGGCATTTATAGGCAAAATGAACTTCATGGAAAACAACTCTAGGGCCGTTGGTATGAACTTACACAAAGTCACTTTTACAATATTTATAATAAATAACTATAGGCATTTTGCCTAACATCCGGTCTCTAGTTATTGTGTATTAAGTTAGTTAGCAGCATTGAAGATTATTTAGTGCAACACAGAGTCCAATACAATTAATGTGTAATAATAATAAAAACACATACAATGTGCAATTAAAGTTAGTATAACATGCAGTACACAATAGGGAGTCATGTATAGTCAAGGCATATTCTGATGTACAATGGAACTTTGAATGTGTTCAATGTCACTCACTGTTCTTTTTTCACATTTCAGGTTCCATATTAGGTCTAGACAGATAAATAGTGTTCATGTGTCTATTTTCTATTTACACCTCACTTTGACAGATCAAGTTATATAGGTGATGAATTTTAAATTAAAAATTGTACAGTATCTCTCCCCTTAATTCCATCATTGAAAATTTCCAACGACATACAGGAAACATATTGCCTCTGGTCCCGAGGGTCGCGGGTTGAAACCTGGCTGGGGTCGATAGATTTTTTTTAGGACAGAAAAATCCAAGGAACAAGTCCTCTGGGAGTGACTTTAAGCCATGGGTCCAGAGTCTGAAGATTTTCAGGTTTGTTAAAGATCCTTAAGACTGAATAAAAAGGTCTCTAAGCAAATTTTACCGACCTCAACGTCCTAGTATAATACCTTAGTTGCCTGTTAGATGTTTCATTGAGTTGATATGTTAACCATATGCCATTCATGATATCTATGGACAAATATGATAACTAAAAATTAACTTGGTCTAAAACTCCTAACAAAGGAGGAGAAATGGCTCAACAGTGGCTACTCCATTATATAGAGATTATAGATCAGGAAATGAACCTAGACCCACTAGTCAGGATGCAGATATGCTACCACCTTTACAGGAGCAGGGGAAAATGGAACTTAAAATAATATTGTTGAAGACAATAAGGCTAGATTTTGCAATCCATTTATAAATAATGCAAAATAAAATATTTGTGTGTTTTTTAATTCCACCCACCGCACTTTATGGGCTTTGCATTCTGCACTGGGTGGATAGATGGGCATTAAAATAAACTGCATTAACGTCATCTTTCCACTCAGTATGTAACCCAAAGTACGTAAAGTGAAGTGGGTGGCATTAGAAAAACACACACACCCACATATATATTTTGTTTTGCATTACAGCAAACTCCCAATTATCCATGTTAATTGGTACCGAGATATGTACAGAAAATAAAAAAACACGGATAATCCAATTAAGTTATTCAGTGCCGTGGAAGTTGATCAGAAATGTATTTACCTACTTTAACACTACTTAAATGCAACAAGACAAGACACAAGAAAATACACAAATATACATGGGCAGCAAGGGGATCAAAGTCTATAATAGATTATGTACTATAAAACTTTTGTAGAATTCTATAGACAACCGGAACCTTAATAAATATTATAATAATTACACATACATTACAGGAATATTAATTAATAATAAATTTAAAAAGTCTGTAAATGATACTAGAATATACAGAGGAAGTGAAATTGATAGTGACCATTTTCTTGTTGAAAGCAAAATAAAATTATATCACAAACACATCAGCACAAGAAAATACAAGCAGACAATACAAAATAAGATACCAAAAAAGTTTAAAATTCACTTATTGGAAGACCAAAGTACACAAATATTATATCAAACTAGAATAAAGAATAAACTTAAAACAAGCACTGGCGATATTGAAGAGGACTGGATAAATCTAAAACAAGCAATCATGGAAGCAGCATATGAGAGTCTCGGATATAAACAAATCAAAAACAAAAAGAGATTACGAACTTGGAATCCTGAATTAAAAGAAAATATTGAACAAAAGAAAAAAGCCTATAAAGTGTATTTACAAACTAAACAAGAGGAACATTATACAGAATATAAAAAACTCATAGCTAAGGTTCGTAAATTGTCCAGAAAATATAGAAGGGATGATTGAGATAAATTTGTAAAATCCTTAGAACGTGATATTACAGGAGCACAAAGACAGGGATTTAAAATATTCAAAAAATTACAGATGGAAACAAAAGACAAAATTAATGTTAATCTGATACCAAAACAAGATTGGATTACTTACTACAAAAATCTTTGGTCAGAACCGAACACTCACACTGAAAAAATTACTTCGAATTTGACTTGTGAAAATGAAATAGAAAAACCAGACATAACAATGGACGAACTAGAAGAAGTTTTAAAGAAGGCCAAGAACAGGAAAAGTCCAGGTTTAGATGATTTAAATTTAGAACTTTTTAAGTATGGAGGAACTGCCTTGAAAGAGAAACTACTAGAACTTTTAACAATATTTGGCATTGTTCTTAATATTCCAACGGATTGGGAAACGGTCTAGTAATTAATATACATAAAAAAGGTCAGAAAAACAAATGTGATAACTATCGAGGCATTACCTTACTCCCAACTGCATCTAAATTATATGCCAACATAATTAAAAATAAGTTATCAGTAAGTAGTGAAACATTTTTGGAAGAAGAACAATGTGGATTTAGAAAAGGGAGGAGCACTATAGATGCAATATTTTACCCTGCAACAAATTATGGAAAAAAGGAGAGAATTTAATCTCCCACTGTACATACTATTTATAGATTATGAAAAGGCATATGATAATGTAAACCGAGATAAACTTTGGCAGGTACTGCATGAAGAACATATACACTCACATGTAATACGAGCCATACAAAGCTTATATCAAAATTCTAAAATCAAAATTATTACCAGATGGAAAATAACAGAACACATAAACACAGGCAAAGGTGTTCGACAAGGATGTGGACTATCTCCACTCTTATTTAATATATATATATTAACAGAATAGTGCAAGAATGGAAACAAACAGTAAACAGTGGAATTTCAATAACTAGGAATAAAATAATTCAAACAATATTATGCTGATGATCAAATAATATTATCAGATTCCGAAGATAGCTTACAAATAGCAGCATATCAATTATTCAAAATTGCCAGCAAATATAATATGAAAATTTCCACATCAAAATCCAAAACAATGGCAATGTGTGGAAAAAACATACAATGGGTGAAAATTGAGATTGATGGAAAAATTATAGAACAAGTGTCAGATTTCTCTTACTTAGGAAGTGTATTTGCAGAGTATAAGAGTGACATTGATTCAAAATTACAAAAATATAATAAAATGAATGTGGTAATACGAAGACATTTTGGTAAACAGATGAGGACAGAGACAAAACTAAAATTACATAACATCACATCAAAAGCTGCTCTAAAATACGGAAGTGAAATTTGGATTTTAAATAAAAGAAACTCTCATAAACTTCAAGTAAGCCAAATGCGCTTCTTACGATCATTGTTAGGAGTTAATAGACTGGATCACCAAAGGAATACTATTATTAGAGGAAAACTTGGTTTAAATGAAGATATGCAAAGATACCAACAAGAATGGAAAAATCATCTGAGGAGAATGGCAAGAAATAGACTTCCAAAATTGGCATTCCAATATACCCCAACTGGACATAAGGACCAAGGAAGACCAAAACATCGGTGGAAAGATCAAGACCATCTTCGCTAGGTTTACCGTACAGGCCACATGGCCTAAAACGAATTTGTTCATGATGATGATGATGAAATGCAACAAATATTCATAAAATGTTATATTAAATGTATTTAGATGTGGGTCGTAATTATCATTATTTTATTTTACTCGTAAATATGAAGGAAAAAAAGTGGAGTCTTTACTGTCATGACCACTCTGGTTACGAGTTATTCAAAATGGCCACCGTAACCAACGACAACTAAACTAGTATATGAACACATATCAGCAGAAACAGTGCCAGTGATAGTCTGAACACATCGACTCAGTAGGAAGTTGAATGCCCCTCGCAACACAGTGTAGAAAATTCTACATTACACTCTATGAAAACATCCATATCGTGTCTGCTTGTTTTACAGGATAGTATCACAGAAGCAGTAGGATTTTTACGGTTTAAATGTTAAAGAAGATAGACTAATGGACGGTAGAAGAACAAGAGGAAGACCAGCCAAGAGATGGATAGACAGTGAATGCACATCCAATACATCTTCCTCCAAGGAGTGATTTTGGAAATAAGCAGGATGAAAATCCTACAAGTTATAATTAAGAAGAAGAAATGTTAAGGTCTACATTTCATTTCACAGCTCAAAAATAGAATATGTGTTTTCACCTAGTTGGCAGTCATATAGAAAGGCTGTAGAATATGTGTAAAACTTCACAACAACATTGATTTTTCAATCATTGCCTTCCTTCATTGAAATGGATAGCAACTTTCGAGGCACCCTGTACCTTAAACACAAAACTCTTTGATTTGTATTTTATTGTAAGCCCATGTTTTCCCTTTACAGAGATTTAGGCGCTCTCCCCCTATAGGGAAGAATTTGAACCATACTAATTTAGTTACACTTGTTTTTGTATAGATGTCATTTGGAGTGGTCCGTGGTTAGCGTTCCGCCTCATACTGACATCTAGGAAACCAAGGTAGTACTAGGATGGGAAAATTCAGTAAATTTTGCTTAGAGGCCTTTTCATTCAGGCTTAAGGATTTTTTACGAGAATGAAAATCTTCAGACTCGGGACCCCACGGCTTCAAGTCCCTTTCGGAGGACTTGCTCCTTGGATTTTTCCGTCCTAAAAATCCATCGACCCCGGCCGGGTTTGAACCTGCGGCCCTCGGGTCCAGAGGCAAGTAGCATAACCACTAGTCCACCGCGGCCGATCTATGCTCAAATTGGAAATCATTGTTCTGAGTATTTCTTACAAAACCAAAGGTGCTTTGGCAGAACACATGCAGGTGGGAATATGTGTGTTTGGGCAAGTGTAAGTTAACTGGAATTAAAGGAGAATATTTTTGTCAGCTATTTGTATTGTAACAGCAGTCAAAGAAAAAGCACCATAAACCAGAAAGCAGCTAACCAAATAATTAAAAACCCTGTTTATGTTGATAATCGAAGGGAAAAATTGTTCTCAAGTTTCCTACATGGAAAGTAGATTTTAAAATACCTTACACACACCTATCTATTTCACTCTCATGGGTTCATTTTTTATAACATTTAATACCATTTCAAACATATTTTTAATGCATTCTAATTATTTTCTGTATTATATTTTGGATAATCTTTCCATTAAACGCAGTGAGAATTTTTTCTAAGTCCCAGGCAGACACCACGCACATGCGCCAACAAACGCGAAACAGTTTACTCTATGGAATATCGTGATGCAGCCAACATTATACATGCTATTTAACAAACCTAAAAGCTAACCTAACGCAATTTAAGTACTGTAACCTGTGAAAGACCAACCTAAAAGCTAATCTAACGCAATTTAAGCACATGTGAAATAATGCAATGCCCAAAAATAAATAGTAATTTCTCAAATTCTGAAGTACATAACCTATGTTGGCTGCACTGTTGTTGTATAGAATATTCTTTAAAATCAATATGGCTGCCATGTCTACATGTTACATATATAGTTAAATATCATAAAAAAATATGTTCAAATAATCCTTAGAAATAATGTAAAATTTGTTGTAAATGGTGGGAAATAATTTGAAAACAAAACCAATGGTGCATGCGCGTGGTGTCTGCCTCAGACTTAGAAAAATTTCTCACTGTGCTTAATGGTAACATCAGCCTACATTTTTTTTAGAATATCGAAGTGTAAATGAACTGGACTGATATGGCAGCCATATTGTTTTTCAGCCATTTTCTTTCCTTATTTCAATATAGCCAACATATACTTTCAAATTTTAACTTCTGCCGTTGTATCCACTTTCATCTGCTGACGCATGCTCATGGTGTCAATAAAGAACTTAGAAAAAAAGTACAGGGAAAACTAGTGCTCTGCAGGCTGAGCATAAATTAGCCATTTTGAATTGTCATAGAATAACTGTGATGAAGAGGTAATTTTTTAGTATTTAAACGCATTTAAAATGTAACAAATCTAAAAGCTAACCTAATTCAATTACTCTAATCTAGGTGAATCTCATGGACCCCCCTTTTTTTATTTTATGCAGTTAAATATGTACATTTCTTTGTATTTTACACGGTTAAATTCGGACATAAATCTTTGTTACCGGCAGAGCTTTGTTGTTGAAACCAATTATAATCGACAGGTCCACCGCTGTGGTCTCGGGGTAGCGTGCTGCATTGTCACGCAGCGGGCCCGGGTTCGATCCCCGGTCGGGACAGTTTTTCTGGGTGAGGTTTTTATCGGGGTTTTTCCTCACCTGTAAGACAAATATCAGGAAAACTTTAAGGCCCAAACGGTCCCCAAAATCATATGGCCATCGCAATCATCATCATTCATATTCATCTTAGGTTAAGCTTAGGAATAGGGACTCTCATGGCACATCATCATCATCACCCATCATATTATCGGGGCAACATAACCCTGCCTTCCAGGTGCCCCAACCTCAGAAGTGGATTACAAGAATGCTATGCCAGGAGAGAAACCAGGAATGTCGAAAGACAAACCTGGGGCATTCAAAAATATATATATATATATATAATCGACAGAGATGCAGTGGGTTTATCGATGGTTAGTAGTGTGGTTATCACTGGTTATGACATCAACACTCACTTCATTCTCAGTTTGCCGATCAGATAATCAAAGTAGCCATGACAGGCCCGCAGAACACTCGAACAGCCAAATATACCATTATTTTAAAGGTAACAGCTATTGAGGATGCAGTACCCATATATATATATTTACACAAAATATTGGGCTCAAATTTCTGATGAAGATTTTAAAATATCTTCCACAGATTATCCACTTTCATCTGCCAAGGCATGAGCATGGTCTTGATGAGGAATTTAGAAAAAAATTTTCATGTAACATAATGAAAACTTTATCCCTATTTGTTAAGCTATAGTCTCTCTGGTTTAACTTTATGAGAAATTTGTAGAATGAGACAACTGTACTCGCCTCTCTCACTCGCACTAGCATTGTCGGTGTTTCTTCACCAGTTGTTAATAGGGGCAAGGGGGAAGAGGAAAACTGACAACAGGGTGGGTTCTTTCTTTTCTATCTGACTAAAGCGGTCAACAATCTACCCTTGTATCTCCATCTCTCTCTCTCTCTGCCAAGTTAAGCCAGCTATAAAATAAATGTGATCAAACCGCTACCCAGGACAAATCTAATCAGAGTTGTATTTTGGTTAGCTTTATAGTTTTAAAACTTCAATATTGACAAGTATTGTGTATGTTGGCAGCGTTGCAAGATTATAAATTGAATTTACTTTCATCAGCTGGCAGATGGTACATGGTGTCCACTTTGGACTTTAAAAAAATGTTTGCATCCCACAGAAGAAATTTTGGAAAAATTAAGTTTACCTTTCCCAATAAATTTTGTAAGTCCTGCAAACTAACAACGTGCATGCGCATCAGTTTATAGAGGTGTCACTAGGTGGAACCACATATCTTTGGAGTCCTACAGAAAGTTTATAGAGCTGTCACTAGATGGCAGTACATGGCTGTGAAATTGGTATGACCAACCTTCGAAATAAATTCCCAAACGTTTAATAAAAATAGATGTACACTAACTTCTCCCGTCTTCACCTAAAAAAATTAATTATATGCATATTATTTACCGAAGTGTACACTAACCTAATAAAAATAGTACTAACCTAACAAAAATAGTGTAATTGAGATGTTGATGGTAGCAACAATGGAAGAGGGAAAATAGCGAGTATAACAAAATTGTCCAAGAATGACCTAATGTTACCATGTTTTGCAAATATCAAAACATAAAAATTCTAAAAGAATGTTAGAAGTATGGTTGAAAAATGTTTAAAATTTTAAAAAAGAAGTACATAGAGAATGAGCTGATGTTTCCATTAAGTGCAGTGAGAATTTTTTGTAAGTCCCAGGTAGACACCACACACATGCGCCAACAGGTCATATTTTAAAATTATTTCCCACTATTTACAATAGATTTTATATTTTTTTCTAACGATTATTTTAACACATTTTTCTATAATATTTAACTATATACATAACATGAAGACGTGGCAGCCATATTGATTTTAACAAATATTCTATGCAACAACAGTGTAGCCAACATAGAGTATGTACTTTAGAATTTCAGAACTTACTATTTATTTTTGGGTGCATTCTTTCACAGGTTAGAGTGCTTAAATTGCATTAGGTTAACTTTTAGGTTGGTCTTTCACAGGTTGGGGCACGCCGTAGCGTAGTGGTTAAGGCACTGAGCTACAAGCCGGAGGGTCGAGGGTTCAAGTCCCGTTGGGGTCAGGATTTTTAAACTGACCCAAACCCTCTGGCGGCACTATGGCCCTGGGGTCGACTCAGCCTCTAACGGAAATGAGTACCAGACGCTTGTTCTGGGGGTAAAGACGGCCGTCACGCAGGGCTGACAACCCGGCTGACGTAAAGTGCCGATTGTCTAGAAAAAAGTGGGAGCCTTAACCTTCCTACTACCCCAAGGGCCTCCGGGCCTGTTGTGGGATCACTTTACTTTACTTTCACAGGTTAGAGTACTTAAATTGCGTTAGGTTAGCTTTTAGGTTTGTTAAATAGCATGTAGAATGTTGGCTGCATCGCGATATTCCATAGAGTAAATCACTTCGAGTTTGTTGGCGCATGCATGTGGTGTCTGCCTCGGACTCTCACTGCGCTTAATGGAAACATTATCCCATGAAGGATAATCTTTCCATTAAGCGCAGTGAGAATTTGTTCTAAGTCCCAGGCAGACACCACGTGCATGCGCCAACAAATGCAAACTGGTTTACTCTATGGAATATCGCGACGTAGCCAACATTATACATGCTATTTAACAAACCTAAAAGCTAAACTAACGCAATTTAAGTACTCTAACCTGTGAAATATCAACCTAAAAGCTAACCTAAAGCAATTTAAGCACTCTAACCTGTGAAAGAATGCAATGCCCAAAAATAAATAGCAAGTTCTCAAACTCAAAAGTACATAACCTATGTTGGCTGCACTGTTGTTGTATAGAATATTCTTTAAAATCAATATGGCTGCCACGTCATCATGTTACGTATATAGTTAAATATCATAGAAAAAATGTTCAAATAATCGTTAGAAAAAATGTAAAATTTGTTGTAAATGGTGGGAAATAATTTGAAAATAAAACCCTGTTGGTGCATGCGCATGGTGTCTGCCTCGACTTACAAAAATTTCTCACCGCGCTTAATGGAAACATCAGCCGAACATATTTTTCTATGATATTTAACTATATACGTAACATGAAACCCTGGCAGCCATATTGATTTTAATGAATATTCTATACAACATAGGTTATGTACTTCAGAATTTGAGAACTTACTATTTATTTTTTGTCGTATTATTTCACAGGTTAGCGTGCTTAAATTGCATTAGGTTAGTTTTTAGGTTGGTCTTTCACAGGTTAGAGTACTTAAATTGAGTTAGGTTAGATTTTAGGTTTGTTAAATAGCCTGCATAATGTTGGCTCCATCACAATATTCCATAGAGTAAACCGCAGATTGTGAAATTTATATCTGTTATTTAAGATTTATTTTTTTAAGTTTATCAAGAACTTTGCATTTGTTGGCCCATGCACGTGGTGTCTGCCTGGGACTTAGAAAAAATTCTCACTGCACTTAATGGAAAGATTATCCCTAATTTTATCCATAATTTATTATTTTTCTTATACAAGTTCCCCCAAAAAAATATTTGGACCAAAATACACTCATTGTGAAAATTCCAAAGCGAAAAAGCAAAAAAACTGCTAAACTTAACATACGAGAACATTACTACAAGCAAACATTGAGTATAAAAGCAGCAACATAATAGTTATGAGGCATGTGCTTCAAATGAAAGCTTTCCTACTAAATAAAAAATATATTCTCAAAATCAACCGAACTCAACCATGCAATGGATATAAATCTTACCGATTATCTTGTTCAAAACCATTCCATAACCCTTTGAAGTGGTATCTGTTTCAAAACCCTGAAAGTCCATGGCATCCTCCATTTCATCATTGTTCAACGTGCTGAATCCATCAGTATGCGGTTCCCCAATTTTATGAGTGGTCTCGACCTCACTCTCGCCACTATCAGAACTGCTAGCTGAATCAGACAAATCAAGCTGCATTTTCCATTTTTCACTAGTGCTGGAAGCATGCTCTATGCCCTGCTTTGTAACCTTTTTAGCATTTTCATTTGTATCTTTCTTTGTCTTGGAAGCCACTACACTGCCATCAGTTGTACCACCATTATGCAATTCAGCAGTTTTGCCTGCTATTTCCTCATCACTGTTTGTGCCCTCAGTCACTTTAGGAGAAACAACAGAAGTGACCATGTTTCCTCTGTCCTTCAACGGAGGTTTTCCCGATTCCATTACATCCATGTCACGTTACCTTTAGTTACGTTACGGAAATTAAAAGCCCATTTCATGTACAAAGCAAGCCAACGACCAGAAATGCCTATACAAACTAATGGAATAAAGAGCTTGCCTGCTACATGCAGACTGTACGTCACCAACCCTGTGAACCATGTCCTTTCATAAAGTGATACTCTCTTTTAAACCTTGTCTTAATTAATTATATACATTTCTAATTTAGGCTTGTACAACTTACAATTCGTAGTCTTGATGAACATTCACTTTTAGATCATAAAACTTAAATTTTATCACCAACTTTACCAGAAACGCAATCAAGTTCTAAACAAATACAATATTTTCATGTACACCAACAGATGGCGACACGTTCGTATGGCGCTATGAAACAAGAACGCATCGGTGTGCGCAGTTTCCGGTTGTAGCGTTCTTTTGTCAATTAAAAATGGCCTGCCTGCCTTTTTTTAATGATGCAAGCATACAAAATATAATCCTTACAAATATAATAAATTATAATTTTACTTATCTACCATTTCAAGAATATTACGATTTTCTCAAACTCTTTAAACAATAGATTTCTAAACAACATTTATAATTAAATACATATTCCTATCAACATATGCAATATCTATTAAAATTCCCTCAAAGTATAATAAATAATTTTAATATAATAATTAACATTATTTCTTTATGGGCACAAGTCATTTGCAAGAAAATGGAGACAGGATAAAATTGTGTCCATATCAAAAATTTTATTTATTATACCTTTTTTAAAACTTTAATTATGAATAACTCTGAACTAAACTTTTTACACTTGTGGCTGTCTTCTTCCCTAGGTGTGATAGATAGAATGAAAGTACATAAAATAATGATGTGCATTACTTAAAATCGCTCTTCAAATAAATGATTCCTTCACTGTATTTATATTCAATAAAATTTTAATAGTTGATGTAAACTTTTTTTTTTAAATACTAGATTTACTTTTTAATTTCAATAGGATTAAATACAGTGTAATCCTTTTTCTTATTGCAAAATAGCTATTATGATCATCCTGATTTTATCTCATACAATCAGCAGAAAATCCCAATTCATTGAAAGTAAAATCATGAATCTCGTGCAGACTTAATTTTTTATTGAAGACATTCATTTAATAAAAGAGCTGGGGCCTGAAGATATAAGCTGTATATGTACTAAATTCACAATTCTTGTTCCTTCCTTGGCAACATGTTACTTTTGATATCATGGTACTGCCTGCATACAATAATTGTAACTTTTTAACGTAATTTGCAAATAAGTTGGTGTATTTTTTATATACCGTATTTCATAGTTAATTTCATTGGAAAATTAATAACCATTAGGTTTAAGGTTATCAAAATTAAAATATAAAATTATGGAATATTCACCTGAAAGGTCCATCTCCTCAACTTAATTAATTATTTAACTGTAGCGCTTTCGGGACTTGTCCCATCATCGGCAGGATTCAAAACTGGTGTTTCACTGAAGATCTGGTAGAGGGGGTTACATGTAATGGGTTCGTTTATCAGATTGTCGTTGTCGTAATCTGTTTTCATGATGGAAATCATGAAAGCAGCTCACAATAATGACAATCTGATAAACGAAAACGAACCCAATATATGTAACCCCCTCTACCAGATCTTCAGTGAAACACCAGTTTTGAATCCTGCCGATGATGGGACAAGTCCCAAAAGCGCTACAGTTAAATAATCAATTAAGTTGAGGAGACGGACCTTTCAGGTGAATATTCCATAATTTTATATTTTAATTTTGAATAATACCTCAACGGAACACATCATGAATCTTATAAAAGTTGATTAAGGTTATCAGGTATTCATGTTATTCAATATTTTTTTAATTCATTACGAAGGACCGTTGATGTCACTAAGTAAAAGTTAAAATTATGAAATTGGTTATTAATTATTAATGAGTTGGATATTTTGACTTACCTCATATTCCTTGATTTTATGCAGACCTAGGTTTCGTCGCTTTTGCGCAAACGACAATGTAGCATAAAAATCAAGAAATATGAGGTGAATCAAAGTATCCAACTCATTAGTAATTAAAAGAAATCTCATATTGTTATTTCCTACATATATTATATAAAATTGCTACCTGAGATCTCAGTTGTCCTCAACTAGATGAAATGCTGTAACTATTCTGGAGACCTCTTGGAAACTATGTTCCATCATCTGCGTATGAAATGATACTCCAATTATAATTTTAATTCATTCATGTTATGTTTTAAATTTGATATTGAATAATCTTCAACTCTAATAGATTGACCATAACCAACTTTCATTGTTTAGCCTATGATGGACTCATACCATTTGTTTGTTTGATTTAAGTTATTGCTACAGGCAAAAAAAAAGTGGATGACATAGATTTATGCAAAGAAATGCAGATCATGCAATGCACATAGCTAAGGGTCTATACAATTGGGTTCTACCTTTACTATTGCATCTTAATTTGTTCAAAAGGTTCTCCAGACAGGAGATAATCCCTAATGTATGATAGGTCTATAAGGTCCATGACTTACCAGCCAACAGTTGGCCTTATATGTGTTAATCATAGAGGTGGATGATCATCCAGCCAGTACAGGTCCTCCAGCTATTACGCTACAGCTGGTTTTCTCAACCTAAACCACTACTTATTGTAGCTATCCAAATTCCTCACAATGGTAGATGGGCACTGGTCCCATACTGCCTAAAATTCCTTGAGAAAGGTTCACCCCCCATGGAGACTTGACCTATGTGACATAATACCAATTAAATATCCATCCATAGTAATTCTGCCCGAAGGCAGGTACTTCACTACAGCTTTACTAGGGAATTGTAGGTGTGGTAGCTTCCCGTTGCTTTCCACACCGGTGAAGGATGATGATGATAATGATAAGGATGATTATGATGGCCATATGATTTTGGGGGTCGTTTGGGCCTTAAAGTTTTCCTGACATTTGTCTTACAGGTGAGGAAAAACCCCGATAAAAACCTCACCCAGAAAAACTGCACCGACCGGGGCTTGAACCCAGGCCCACTGCATGATAAGGCAGCATGCTACCTCGAGACCACAGCGGTGGACTCAATTAAATATAATATATAAATAACTTGAATATTAACAAAAAAGTACTGAATGTGACACATAGGAAAAGAAAAATGTACATAATTATTACTGATTTAATTTTCACAACAAATCTATCTACAGTTCTTTCCTATGTATCTCACTGTTATCAACTACCTTCATCATCATTGTTATTATTATTATTATTATTATTATTATTATTATTATATATTGTTATTATTATTATTCGTCCCGTGCCATAGCCAAGTGGTTAAGGCTGGAAGTCTTGGTGCAGAGCTATGGGACTTGCGCTGGTTCGAGTCTCCATAGGGGAAGAAATTTTCTCATGGTATTTTCAGCATCATGAGGCATTTGGGTAACTACAATAAGTAGCGGTTCCAGTTTGAGAAAATCAGCTATAATAGCTGGGGGACTCGATATGCTGATCACATGTTACCCCTACACTGGCTAGATGATTATCTACCTCTGTGATTGACACATGTGGATGTGAAGCCAGCAGCCGGCTGGCAGGCTAAGGGCCTTCTAGGCCTGTCATGCCATGGATATTATTATTATTATTATTATTATTATTATTATTATTATTATTATTATTATTATTATATATTAATTATGTCCACCGCTGTGATCTCGAGGTAGCTTGTTGCCTTGTCACACAGCAGGCCCAGGTTTGATTCCCGGTCGAGACAGTCTCCTGGGTGGTGAGGTTTTTTCATGGTTTTTCCTCATCTGTAAGACAAATGTCAGAAAGATCAGGGCTCAACGGTCCCCGAAAATCATCTGACCATCATCATCATCCTTATCATTATCATCATCATCATCCTTAACTGGTGTGGAAAGCAACGGGAAGATACTACACCTATAATTCCCTAGTAAAGCTACAAAGCATAGCATGAAAATGCTATAATGCAGTGAAAGACCTGCCCGAGGGCAGAATTACTCCAGATGGATTATTAATTATGAAAGAATTAAAAAAATAAATCCACATTCTAACATAATTCACATTGTCACCTTTATAATAACAATACACAATAAAAACAAAATTGTCAAAATGCTTAATTTTAATTTTACATTAAAAATGACATTGTTGTAGAACAATGTGATCAAAATAGTATTAACACAAATACTAGCAATAGATGTAATTTCCACTTACTAACTTAAACAGTACAATATTATTAGTACCCCTATATTACATTCAGTAATATTTAATGGCCAAGAATGCTCCTAATTCATTACTAATATTATATTAGATCATATTTGAAGAGAAAAATTATACGCTCAGGCCAGGGCTTGAACCCAGGACTTTTGGTTTTCTAGACCAAGTGCTCTACCGACTGAGCTACCCGAGCAAGTACCAATCTAAACATAAATCTTTCTCTATATACATTGTAATTCCTGTGTACCAAATGCTATGAAGCCTTTGCTTCCATCTTTGCAAATGGCGGCTTCCTTATTAAGAAGACATATATTTGGGAATTATACATTACATTATAATGCCAGTATGGCTTCTTTCGATGTTTTTATTATTCATTTCATACATCCCAATGATGGATAAATCATATTTGAAGAGAAAAATTATACGCTCAGACCAGGGCTTGAACCCGAGACCTTTGGTTTTCTAGACCAGGTGCTCTGCTTACTGAGCTACCAGAGCAAGTACCGATTTCTCTTCAAATATGATTTATCCATCATTGAGATGTATGGAATGAATAATAAAAACATTATATTAGATAACTATTATTATTAGCTGCAAGGATTCATTTATTTTAAATCAATAACACAATAAATTCATTATGTTTAATGCCTAAACTTTCTCTTTCACAAAATTTACT